>CM042243.1:8780881-9300881 GCA_023566225.1 Romanogobio albipinnatus | reverse complement strand
GTATGTTATGTACTCACTGAGAAAGAAAAAAAGTACTTTACACTTCTCTACACCGCGAATCTATCACTGTACTACAGAATATTATAAAATAATATAATTTCTGCCTCATTCTGTGATGTGAAGCCTGTCAGATTACAAAAGTAGGTTATTTCAAACACTCGATTAATGTTCTCTTTTGTTGGACAACAGGTTTGTAAACGCTTCTCATTACAAGCTTGGAAAGAGGTTGTTGCTTTTTCTAATACACATTAAGGGGGCTTTAACACTGGGCACGTTTGCTGTGGTCATGTCCAAACGCGATTGTTCCCGGCGTCCCCTGCAGCGCTGGTCTGGTTTCACACTCAACTTGATTCTATCGAACCCTGGTGCACTTGTTCATCTTACGTCATCAAAAATGTGCACGGCGGATGATAGAAAACACACTGCCTGTGTTTTTATTAATTTGGTGCTATTATGCGCAGCTGGGTAAACGACTCTTGGGTTTACTGTATGTGTGTCGCATGAAGTTCATTTGTTGCCCTGATTGAGCGCATATGCGTGAATCCACTAGTATCCAAGGTAAATCATCAACACCATCATCCCTTACATGTGTTTTATTTGACTAAATACATTGTAATACGCTAAAACACATATGCAGGTTACGTTTCTTCCTGAACAAATGCGCACCCGAGTCCGTTTCACGTGATTCACGTGAATCGCAGGACAGTTCGAGTGCCACCTCCTTCAGAGTCTCGGGTTCGGTGTGCACCGAGCCCGCGATTGACAGCTTTTATTAGCAATTTTTCATGCAAACCGTGCCGCTTTTCGAACTAAAATGCCAATGACTATCTCACAGTGCATGCAGAGATAGAGCAGCATTTATTGCGAACCGATCGATCCGCCCTGAACAGTGCTGCGCTTCATCTGCACATATATATATTTATTTTTAAAATTGAAGCGATTTTCATAATTTCACAAAGACAAATCTCGATTTTGGTTTAATTTCAGTCAATCGTGCAGCCCTAGATTAACCTCACACGAGCACAAAACTAATTCTCCCTTCACTCAAACAAGCTCTGTCTCACATGCTAAACTGTATCGCACGCATGCTACTGGGGTAAATATATTCATCGCACAGACAGATTTTTTTTTTTGTAGCACGTGCGACATATGTCGCACTGTACAGCCCTGCATTAGGTAAATATAAATAATATTGCAATATATTATAATATAAGAATTATTTCACAAATCTACTCTGGCAATCCATATCAATTGTACTTTGTAGTCTTAAATGTCATTTCCACCACATGCTTTAATTTCAACCACAGAGGGCAGTGTGGTGGGAATGACATTTCTGTAGTTTTTGTGAAAAAATGGAAGATAGCTTCACTGATTAGCTTTGAGTTAATACTTAGCATTTAATGTATGCAAAATACTCTTATTTAACTTAAAATGTTTCGCTTTTTAAAAACACCCTTGAAGGTACTGCATGTTTGGAAATGACGTAGAATAAATATATGAACTGTTAAAGCAATATATAGCTTGATTTTTCTTAATTTGTTGTTGATGAAAATTTGAATTCCCTCCATGTCCAACATGATGTCACTGAACATTTCCATAGAAACCACCTAAACAATCTTTCACACAAACTATTTAAAGGGACATTACTGTGTTGTGGTGGAAATGACACCAATACTGTGCGACAGCTATAATTTGTATAAAAAAGTAATATCGATAGTGGTCTCACGTTAAATATTATAATGTATTTTAGTTATTTTACTAGTGCTTAATTCAGGTGCATCAATAGTTACCAGATAAGACATATTTTTAAACTGTATTTTCATTGCGGAAGTTAAAGTCTGGGTGTGCGACAAGGAGAAAACAGTTATTTTGACACCTATAAGGAGCTTGTAAAGTATGAAAAAAATCATAATAGAAAGGTAGTAAAAAAATGTTAAGGTGGTTTTATTGTTAGCTTGACAAAGAAACAGGAATTTGTCCAAAATTATATGTATTTTTAAAAATATGACAAAAGAACATAAAGTGCCCATAGTCTAATGGTGCGTTCACACCGAATGCAAATGAAGTGTTTTGTGCGAGTGATTTACATGTTAAGTCAATGCAAAGACGCAAATAGACATTCTGTGGCGCGATTCGCGCGAATGACATGAAACGCAACCCAGTCTCTTTTTGTTAAATGCAAGTTTATGTATGATCAATAATACAAAAGTATAAGTAAAAGGTATAAGAATCTATACATTAAATAAAGCAAACAATTCAGTCAAACATTCAAAGTCAGTGCTAGTAGGCTACAATGGTAACGTAAAGTTAAATAGACTAAACATAAAAAAGTAATGAAACTTCACTTTGCCCTCAGCCTAAACGATTTGCCAGGGAACAAATTATAGATCCATGAAACCAAAGATCGCCCGTTACATATACACAAGACTAATAGCTCGAGACACCACAGAGACATCAGAGCCAGCGGCAAAAGTCTGAAGGACTAGCCGAGGAAAGGCTGCTCTCGCCGGGGTTAACGAGCACCGCTGATCGCCTGGATCTCACAACCTCGAAAACACCAGATAAAATGTTCAAATAGGCACTCTTTTTATAAATAAACCACAGATTTGAGCTTTAAACAAGTACATTATCACCTGGAAAAGTCTTAAAACTACGTTTTGTCACACATTAACAGTAGTATTTTTACAAAAAAGACGTCAAGTGTGAACAGCCCATGTCAGCCATTTCTCAATGATACGAACCGCCTGGCAGAAGCCCCTCCCATGACGCGAATTCGCATCTGTTGTGAAGTGAATGTCACACACGAATGAAGCGAGTAAACTCAAAATGTTCAAGCGTCCAACTACGCGCGAATAGCACGATTTATTCGCATCATTCACATCCTGTGTGAAAATACCAGCAGTTCATTTTAGGTTCAGTACAGTATTTTTATTTAGCAAGGATGTATTAAAGGTCCCGTTCTTCGTGTTTTTTTGAAGCTTTGATTGTGTTTACAGTGTGCAATATAACATGTGTTCATGTTTCGCATGTAAAAAAAACAGTATTTTTAACAC
The DNA here is from genome assembly GCA_023566225.1 of Romanogobio albipinnatus. NCBI lineage: Eukaryota > Metazoa > Chordata > Actinopteri > Cypriniformes > Gobionidae > Romanogobio > Romanogobio albipinnatus. The sequence goes on along the minus strand of CM042243.1, from coordinate 9,297,828 downwards.
AATTTACTCATCTGTATACCGCTGTTTTCACTGTCCTAAAAACGGCTGATGACTTCCTTTATTCTATGAAGTCCCTCCTTCAGAAATACGTAACGAGTTCTGATTGTGCCAGCGGTTCCCGTGTTGTGATTTGACCGCAGCTTAGCGAACATGGCACGGTTCCTGTGTTGTGATTCGACAGCAGCTTAGCGTACGTGGAAAGGTCACGCCTCTTAACGGGAGATATATGCGCTCAATGATCTCTACAGCGTCCCTGGGAAAGCCAAACAAAGGTGATTTGACTCCGGGATGAAAATAACAGTGTCTCGACGACATGGCGACAAACACAGTCAAAGGCAACACTTCCTTTTCTCCACGCGACACGTCCTCTTCTCCACGTGGGACAGCAACAAGTACACGCCCCCTTTTTCACGTATTCTTGTGGGCGGAGGTTAGTCTGTTCTACTGTTCTACTGACGTAATTTATGAAGGAAGTACCAGGATGTAGTCCAAGCCAGCCGTTCGCTGTAGGCTTTGAAAGGGAACTTCTGTTAAATAAAATATCTCGCTTGGCATTGAACTTTGAGCTTTATAATTTTACAGGTATTATTTATGCTCTAACAGCAACATTACACACTAACTAAAGTTTGAACAATGGGATCACGAAGAACGGGACCTTTAAACTGATCAAAAGTAAAAAAAAAAAAAAAAAAAAAAAGACATTTATAATGTTACAAAAGATTCCTATTTTAAATAAATTCTGTTCTTTTTTTAACTTCCTATTCTTTAAGGAACCATGGGAAAAAGTGTATAATGGTTTTCACAAAAATATTAAGCACCACAACTGTTTTCAATATCAATAATAATAAGAAATGTTTCTTGAGCACCAAATCAGCATACATATAATACTGTAACTATTTTAAATGACCTTTTTGCTTTTAGCAGTTTCAAAGTAGCTTCCCCAACACTGGTACTAGAATAAATCCCGCTGGAGATCTGAAAGGTGTGGCATGTGTTCTCCAAGGCTGGCACTCTTTGATAATACTTTGAGCCAATAGAAGGTCCCAAAACTCATTTAACACACACACACACTAGGGGTGTAACAGTACACGTATTCGTATTGAACCGTTTCGGTACAGGGCTTTCGGTACGGTCCACGTGTGTACCGAACGGTTATGAATGTAATCTTTAACAGTTAACAGTCGGCTTGTTGTAAGCGCGGAACACACTTCAATCCGAGTTCCCACACGAACATATTAAGTATTCAGTCCATTTTATAAATGTCGTTTTAACGCTCTTTAATGTGAAGTGACTGATAGACGCGTATCAGTTCAACTTAAAGCGGCAGCATGCGGCACGCGAGTCAATGCGATCATCTCTTCCTAAAGAATAAAAATAAATTAATATATCTTAAGGTATGTTGAGGATACATTACAACTTACTGAAATTCATCATATGTCGTGTAATCACTCCATCTGTGTTTACTAGGGGTGACGTGACTGATAGACGTGTATCAGTTCAACTTAAAGCGGCAGCACGCGGCACGCGAGTCAATGCGATCATCTCTTCCTAAAGAATAAACATAAATTAATATATCTTAAGGTATGTTGATGATACATTACAACTTACTGAAATTCATCATATGTCGTGTAATCGCTCCATCTGTGTTTCAACCGTGGAAAGACAATAAAACAGCTTGTAAACAATGTCATGCAGAATCACGTTTACTCAGAAGTCATTCAGTGTCCACAGCTGTTAGCTCACTAGAGAAATCAACTCTTACACTGAACACATGCACTATATTAGCCGTTATATTCATTATATTAGCCTATATATATTCATTATATAGCCTACTACTTAGCCTGTAAGTGATGTCTTGTTTTAATGTATGTTTAAATAAACCTGTCATGAAAATTACAGCCACTAAATGATTATATTTCAAAAACGAATACAAATAATTAGATTTAGAAGTTAATGCAAAAAACTGCCTTATGTGAATCTTATGAGTGTTGATTATTATATCTAAAAATAAATAGCAACTGAATTTAGGCTAATAGTTTGGGCTCTGTTGTTAATCTTTGATATGTAAGTAAGGGCTCCCTATATAGTTTACAGCATTATCTTTAAGAAACTTTTAGTTATAATTTAATTAATTTAAGGACAGACACTATTTTTTTCATTAAACCACTGTTGAATAAAAATGAATAAAAAGCAATTTTGTAAAACTGCTGTACCGAATCCATACCGAACCGGGACTTCAAAACCGAGGTACGTACCAAACCGTCAATTTTGTGTACCGTTACACCCCTAACACACACACACACACACACACTGTAATAAACACATTCTGTGCAGTGTCTTACTAGTAACCACACATCAATGTTGGACATGCTGTCAGAGGCAAAAACATTATTACGATGTGTTACTGAGGAATTTTACCTCTTTAATTTATGGAGGGAAAAGAGAGAGAGGAAACATCCCGAAGGCTGAAAAATGCATGCATGTGCAGCTTAGCAATAACATCCTGGAGCATGTATTTTTAGTAGGCAAGCTCTGGCACTTGCTGCCTCCATGGGGTGCTGGCAGGGCCAGATCATGGCCCTACGAGCCCCATGGGCACACATCTTTCAAGGCCATGCCCCCACAGCACCCCTAGTGGCAGACTATTCTCCTACTTAAAAAAAATATATATATTCTGAAATGCATTTTTTATGTGCACTCATTGTACAAATACAAACATTGTTCTTTTAGGGGTGCAGCAGTTTGTCACTGAGGCATCTATGTTCTTTATCTACCACTACAAGATTCATACAAACTACTACTCTTTTAGGGGTTAAAAGGTACAAAGTTGTCCCTCTAAGAGCACTTTTACCACTACTTTTTTTTGGCAAATCATTTTCTGATAGTGCAGGCAAAAAAATATAAAAATAAAAAACAGCACAGCAAAATGCCGCCTTATTCAATTAAAATATCTAAAAGTAAAAGAGAAGCTACTACAGAAATTCCTAGTAAATGTTACAATGACAAAGAAACAGCAAATAACTTACAGTTAAATGTGAAAAATTGTAATAGAAAAACTGAAATAATATTTCCTTGTAAAACATACTGTTTTATTTATAGCTTTGAATTTTTTTTTTACAGTGCACATTAGATATTAAATCTTGTTTATTGTGTCTTGCGGCACTGGCAGATTTCTCCACTTTCCAATCCAAAACAGTTTAAAAACAAGTGAAAGAATCTGCCAGAGCAGTAAGACAGAATAGGCTAAACTTAGGCCCCGTACACAAGGAGACACGTTTAGCTGTATACGTAAACATTTGGGAACCGCTGTTTTTTGAAGCCAAGTCCCAGAGTGGATTAATATGAAAACGACACCCTTGCGCTTTTCCAGCCAATCTGTATATTTTGTCAAACGATGACGTCATCACCCCACATGTCGACCCCAAGCGGCAACCTCCCCCAGTTTCTCTTGAAGCCAATACGTAAGTGACTTAAACTGCAATTCATCGACTGGCCGCTAGAAACAGGCACCAGAAGGGAGCAGAATCTCATTGAGCCCCATGTTAAAATGCCCAACTTTACAGCAGAAAAAAACATGTTTACAGCCTGGTACAAATTGTGGTTTTGGTCTATATATCTAATTTTGCCCTTCATGGCAACTGTGAGGGGGGTGAATTTTTTATAACTCATTCGTTTACATTATATAAAGCCTTAAAGTGCTGCATAATTAGGGGGCGTGGCCACTTTGAGTGACGGGTGGATTTCCATTTGTCTGTTAGTCATCACGTCACCTCAGCTCCGCCTGCGTCCCGCCTCTTTGCCCATTTTCAGGTATCTGGGAGTGACGCGCTACCAAGATGGTAACGACCGACTTTGAGGCTTCAAAACTGCTCTTCAGAACCCTATGGGTGACGTCACGGACACTGTCCATATTTTTTTACAGTCTATGGTCGACCCTAGTCAGACACCGCATACGCACGCTCCAAGTCTTCTCTGTTTTTAGTGTATCTCTGTGGCAGAATTACAGCGCCACATACTGGTCTTGCATGTATACTACATCATTTTGAGTCGGTTTTGTGTGTACACAGATATTTCTTGAGACGTGTTTACTTTTGTTTAGTTTTTTTTTTTAATTAGGAAAAAAAAAGATTAGATAGGGAAAGCTCTGGCTTCGTGTGGATGTGGCCTTAAATTCAAGATGCAAACTTGTGCAGTAAAGTGGTTCTTGTTTTAAAGGGATAGTTCACCCAAAAATGAAAATTCTGTCATCATTTACTCACCCCCAAGTTGTTCCAAACCTGTAGCCATTGACTTCCATAATACTATGGAAGTCAATGGCTACTGTCAACTGTCTGGTTACCAAGATTTTTCAAAAGATTTTCTTTTGTGTTCAACAGAAGAAAGAAACTCAAACAGGTTTGGAACAACCTGAGGGTGAGTATATAATAACAGAATTTACATTTTGAGATGAACTATACCTTTAAGGATTTTTACTGGAAAACAAGTCAAAAAGACTTGCATAGTCATTATGCAAGGTCCTGCATCAGTATACCAAAACTATCTACCTTTTCTTTACAAAAAGAGTACATTCTTTTAGTGCATAGTACAAGTAGGTGAATTGGGACTCTGCACTGGTCTTCAGCTTCCTTTGGCAGTTTTGGAGGCACAGGCCTGGTCCATAATCCAGCCTTAGAAAAACCGGGAGATAGTTTGAGTCAGATTACATTTATCGCCTCAGCAAGAAACATAATTACATGGACAAACAAACGAGTTCACCATAAACTCACCCTCACCAGTGCCAACCTACCCATCCACGAGCTGACATCCAAAGTGCGTGAAAACTCACCTAGGCCTTTTACAAATCACTCAGCAGCTCTTTTCTTCAGACTCGAGTATGATTTCAGGTCAGCTCCTTTGAGAGCGCCATCCAATCCTCGGTTTGAAAGGGCGTCTCCCTCCCAAAGCTGCCACCATTCGATGTGTGATGCAAGGACAAGAAGCTTTGCCAGGCTATAGGACACCTGTTCTCGGGAAAGATTACTTTGCTCAGCAACCAGACGAAATATTGATTTTCAGATTTTCCTCCCTAGCGCACAAAAGCCCGCTCAGATTAGAGGGTTATCCCCGCCTCGGCCTCAAATGGACTGTCTAATTCCTCCCATCTTGTCATTTGGACCCCCTGCCGAGAGCTGTTTCCAAAATCACAATGACATTTGCAGGGGAAAAAAAATCGGCCCACACAGGCTTCAAAAGTCGTTTTGTACTTTTCAATTGGCCGTAACGTCAAACAGAGATGTTTTCCTGGAGCGATACGGTGTGTATAAACTGTGGGACTAAACTGGCTCCATTGTTTGGGTGTCGGGGGCGGACAGCTCTTCGAGTCACACATCAGTGAGATCGCCAAAGCGAGACTTGCACTAACAGAGAGTGTCTGAAATTCTTCTGGGGCCTTATCTGCCTTGCTACCTGCATCAATAATACAGTGTTACTCTGTAAAGGACAGATAAGCCTGCATCTCCCCTTTTACACCCAGACGCTTGTGCGTCTCGTTTTAGGAAGGGTCAACACTGACATCAAATGGAGAGACGCTGTAATTGCAGCATCCTAACATGATTCGGCCTCCTTGTGGTCTGCTTTCATTTTAGCAGCGATAAAGACATCCACTGGCGTAATTTTGACTTGAAAAGTGGTGGGGACTGTGCTTTAACTATTCATGATGAAACCTAAAAGTGTGTGCAGTCCTGGATCAACAATCCTGTCTGAAAATATAGTCCTAACCCGATCCCTACCCCTAAACATGACCATGATCTCTAAAATCAGAGGGAAATAAGTGAATAACCCTGGTTCTAAGCCTAACCTTGCCCCTCTCGCAGTCTATGGTTGCTACCCATTCCCGCTAAAAGTGTTCTGTTTTTCCTCCGCTAAAGATCCACCGATTCCGCGAATCCGCTTCCGTGTTTTCCCGCTTGCTCCCCAGCGTCACTCAGAGTCTGTGCGCGGAAATCTGGAAAGCGGAGACGATGGTTCCAGAATGTCGTCGCATTAACAGTATGCATTACAACCTGCAGAATTAGTAATTTGGTAGTTTGTTTTTGTATTTCTGTCTGTATTATTTTGCTCCTGATTTTCTAAAAGTGCTAACAACTTGTACAAAATACACATTCTTGAAGAGAATTATAATTCTTGTCTAATCAAGTTTGATCTAATATAAATAACATCAACGTTGCTGTTGATGGCACAGTTTGTAGAATATATATAGGCCTAATTTCATATAATAACCCATAAACTGTTGCAGAATGTATAAATTACTTTTGATATAATTCTTCTGGACCCACTTTATATTAGGTGGCCTTAACTACTATGTACTAACATTTTAATTAATAATTTGATACAATGCACTTATTGTCTACATACATGTTTTTGCATTGCACTTACATTTAAAAAAATACCTGCATGTAATTACGTCTGTAATTAATTTCTGTAGTTACATTTGTAATTACACAGTTGACACTTCCCTTACACCTAACCCTACCCTTAAACTTACCCATACCACCACACCTGTCCCTAACCCTACCCGTATCCCACCTCAATATCAGCAAAGGTGTTTTGCAATATAATTTGAACGCAGTAAGTACATTGTACTTATTTTTTGATGTAAGTACATAGTAGTTAAGGCCACCTAATATAAAGTGGGGCCATTCTTATTACTATTTAGGCTATAAATCTTCCGTGTCATAATGTATAATACTAAAAATATTCCACTTAATTTTATTTTGGTAATTTAATAGAATAATTTAATAACTGATCTGAATCCCAGTAAAAGATAATCATCTGAAAGGTATTTTTTTCATGACTTTTGTACAAGCATATCAATGTTTACTTATTTAATTGCCCATGTTTTAATTGAAGATATGTCATAGTAAAAAATAAAAAAAACATAATAGATTTTGTCATATATAGAAATCACTCAATTAACCTATAGGTTTTAATGAAAGTGAAGATGCCTGAAATGTACATCTAACTCATGAAAATATTAAATAATAGCCCCGTTAATTACAATAAGTATTACATTTAAAAAACTAACACCAGTAACAACATGCCACTTGGGGCCTTCTGTGCCAAATATGGCTGGGTCATCTTACCCCAAGAGTCTAATTTTATCTTTTTTCTTCAAAATTAAAGCTATAACATTTACTCTACAAAGCCAAAAACATTGTGTCCACAAATCCTTCATTAACAAATAGACACAAAAACTTTGATATTCGACATAATACAATGTCATATATCACTATTTTCGATAGACACAGAATTAGATCAAAACTGTTTTGACTGACTAGTAAGAGTAGATGGATCATTTGTATGGACAAGCACCAAATCCTTGCCCCAATGCTCCTCACCCCAGTGCCCCTTTTTTTTGGTTAGGGCCACTGCCCCTCAAAATGTCTGTGCACGGCCCTGAACATCAGCATTGCGGGACTACGTGTATTTAGTGTGTACTAGCTTTACCGATAGATTTCAGTTTCTGTACAGTCACTGATGATTGTCGTTTGGACCTTTCTGGATTACAATCCGCCATCAAAATGATACGATTAATCATTCCAGCTGCTGTGAGAAAAGGCTATAAATGATCCACCACCTGCAGCATCCTCACATCCGATAAAGTCTACTAGACAGACTCTTCCTTTATGTATACAGACGTGACGTAATGATGCAAAGACGAACGTCAGCAAGCTTGTATTTCCCACGGAAATCTACCAGTACCACTCAAATTATAACACATAATTACAAGCTTACCGTTGTGAATAAGGTAAGGAGATTGTTTTGAACACTGGCTGGTTATGTACTTGCTCAAATAGATTTTGAGCAAAAAAAAAAGTTACGAACTGCAGTTTTAATGTGAAAAACATTTTATTAATCTAAAGAACCCTTTTCTACTATAAAGACTCTTTTGTGCAATGGAAAGGTTCCATGGATGTTATAGGTTCTTTATGGAACTATTGATGCCAATAAAGAACCTTTATTTTTAAAAGTAATTGAAAGCATTATGTTTACATCTCCACTTCAATCCCTCTTATGTTGTAGATTGTTTATAAATTCCAATATTTGTGTGACAAGGTTTATTTGGTTGGCGCAAATGTATGAATTAAATTGTGAAAAACTGAGGATTGGAGATGCCTTTTCTTGGCCCTTCAAATGCAATTTTTTCAGTGGCTTTAAAAAAATTGTGGGAACAAAATCGACTTTGGCAAAAAGTGGAGGGGACATGTCCAACCCGCAAATTACGCGTATGTAGACCTCTTGTTCTTGCCTTTATAATCAATGTAAGAACTAGTTAAACTGATTCCCTGAGACTGGTATATAGGCAGGACAAGATGATACTAACCAATAACAGACACACAGTCTTGGGTCACCTCGAAGGGCTTTGTCTAACCGATCAGTGGAAACTCTGAGTAATGCTATAATAGCTATTGTTTTGCTCCATAATCCATTGGGGCTTCGAGTGACACTCCCAAAACAATGGGCCAACGTTTTTTGTAACCTTTTAGCAATGTGAATAAGTAGGAGTGACCCAACTTGGAACAGAGTTAATGAGAAAAGGGCTTTCTGCTTTACTGATCCGCTACATATCTCTATAACTCCCATATGACATCACCATCTTCTCCTCTCTCGCGGAGAGATGCAATTAGTGAGAGCGAGAGAAATGCACCTCAGAAATGCAAATCAACACATGCGTGTCTCCTCTATTGGCTCTGCAGTCTGCCACGAAAACCATCTGTTCTCTGGGATGATCTAAGCGTGCATCATGCTGCTGATGTTCACAGCGTTTACAGCCAGATACAAAAGTCAGCATTTTTCGAATAAATCTGTTTTTAATAGAGATGTTTTGGTTTCAATTTATTTTGATGGTCCCTTTAACACATTCTGTTGACTATTGGCGCTTTTCCACTGCATGGTACGGCTCGCTTTGGCGCTTTTCCACTGCATGGTACGGCTCGCTTTGGTGCTTTTCCACTGTATGGTACAGCTCGCTTTGGCGCTTTTCCACTGCATGGTACGGCTCGCTTTGGCGCTTTTCCACTGCATGTACGGCTCGCTTTGGCGCTTTTCCACTGCATGGTACGGCTCGCTTTGGCACTTTTCCACTGAATGTACGGCTCGCTTTGGCACTTTTCCACTGCATGGTACGGCTCGCTTTGGCACTTTTCCACTGCATGGTACGGCTCGCTTTGGCACTTTTCCACTGAATGTACGGCTCGCTTTGGCGCTTTTCCACTGCATGGTACGGCTCGCTTTGGTGCTTTTCCACTGTATGGTACAGCTCGCTTTGGCGCTTTTCCACTGCATGGTACGGCTCGCTTTGGCGCTTTTCCACTGCATGTACGGCTCGCTTTGGCGCTTTTCCACTGCATGGTACGGCTCGCTTTGGCGCTTTTCCACTGAATGTACGGCTCGCTTTGGCACTTTTCCACTGCATGGTACGGCTCGCTTTGGCACTTTTCCACTGCATGGTACGGCTCGCTTTGGCACTTTTCCACTGAATGTACGGCTCGCTTTGGCGCTTTTCCACTGCATGTACGGCTCGCTTTGGCGCTTTTCCACTGCATGGTACGGCTCGCTTTGGCACTTTTCCACTGCATGTACGGCTCGCTTTGGCGCTTTTCCACTGCATGTACGGCTCGCTTTGGCGCTTTTCCACTGCATGGTACGGCTCGCTTTGGCACTTTTCCACTGCATGTACGGCTCGCTTTGGCGCTTTTCCACTGCATGTACGGCTCGCTTTGGCGCTTTTCCACTGCATGGTACGGCTCGCTTTGGCACTTTTCCACTGCATGTACGGCTCGCTTTGGCGCTTTTCCACTGCATGTACGGCTCGCTTTGGCGCTTTTCCACTGCATGTACGGCTCGCTTTGGCGCTTTTCCACTGCATGTACGGCTCGCTTTGGCGCTTTTCCACTGCATGGTACGGCTCGCTTTGGCGCTTTTCCACTGCATGTACGGCTCGCTTTGGCGCTTTTCCACTGCATGTACGGCTCGCTTTGGCGCTTTTCCACTGCATGTACGGCTCGCTTTGGCGCTTTTCCACTGCATGTACGGCTCGCTTTGGCGCTTTTCCACTGCATGGTACGGCTCGCTTTGGCGCTTTTCCACTGCATGTACGGCTCGCTTTGGCGCTTTTCCACTGCATGTACGGCTCGCTTTGGCGCTTTTCCACTGAATGTACGGCTCGCTTTGGCGCTTTTCCACTGCATGTACGGCTCGCTTTGGCACTTTTCCACTGAATGTAAGGCTCGCTTTGGCGCTTTTCCACTGCATGTATGGCTCGCTTTGGCGCTTTTCCACTGCATGGTACGGCTCGCTTTGGCGCTTTTCCACTGCATGTACGGCTCGCTTTGGCGCTTTTCCACTGCATGGTACGGCTCGCTTTGGCGCTTTTCCACTGCATGGTACGGCTCGCTTTGGCGCTTTTCCACTGCATGGTACGGCTCGCTTTGGCACTTTTCCACTGAATGTACGGCTCGCTTTGGCGCTTTTCCACTGCATGTACGGCTCGCTTTGGCGCTTTTCCACTGCATGTACGGCTCGCTTTGGCGCTTTTCCACTGCATGGTACGGCTCGCTTTGGCGCTTTTCCACTGCATGTACGGCTCGCTTTGGCGCTTTTCCACTGCATGTACGGCTCGCTTTGGCGCTTTTCCACTGAATGTACGGCTCGCTTTGGCGCTTTTCCACTGCATGTACGGCTCGCTTTGGCACTTTTCCACTGCATGTACGGCTCGCTTTGGCGCTTTTCCACTGCATGTACGGCTCGCTTTGGCGCTTTTCCACTGCATGTACGGCTCGCTTTGGCGCTTTTCCACTGCATGTACGGCTCGCTTTGGCGCTTTTCCACTGCATGGTACGGCTCGCTTTGGCGCTTTTCCACTGCATGTACGGCTCGCTTTGGCGCTTTTCCACTGCATGTACGGCTCGCTTTGGCGCTTTTCCACTGAATGTATGGCTCGCTTTGGCGCTTTTCCACTGAATGTATGGCTCGCTTTGGCGCTTTTCCACTGAATGTACGGCTCGCTTTGGCGCTTTTCCACTGAATGTACGGCTCGCTTTGGCGCTTTTCCACTGCATGTACGGCTCGCTTTGGCGCTTTTCCACTGCATGGTACGGCTCGCTTTGGCGCTTTTCCACTGCATGTACGGCTCGCTTTGGCGCTTTTCCACTGCATGTACGGCTCGCTTTGGCGCTTTTCCACTGAATGTATGGCTCGCTTTGGCGCTTTTCCACTGCATGTACGGCTCGCTTTGGCACTTTTCCACTGAATGTACGGCTCGCTTTGGCGCTTTTCCACTGCATGGTACGGCTCGCTTTGGCGCTTTTCCACTGCATGGTACGGCTCGCTTTGGTGCTTTTCCACTGCATGTACGGCTCGCTTTGGCGCTTTTCCACTGCATGTACGGCTCGCTTTGGCGCTTTTCCACTGAATGTATGGCTCGCTTAAACAGTTCCACCTTGGTTGGGGTTCCAAGCGTGCCTTACCGATACTAAAATGTGACGTGTAAACACTACAGATCACTGATTGGTCAGAGAGAATCGTCACTACTAGGGCTGTGACGGTGGCAGTTTTCTACCACCGTGGTGGTTATTGATCAACCACCGGCGGTGGCACAGTGTTTGGGGGATTTGGGGTGGGGGATGAAACTGAAACAATGAACTAAAACACTGCACTATAGCCTACTTATCACACAAACAAGAAACGTATGTTTAAAGGAAGCTTGAATGTCTGCTTTTTAATAAAACAATTCACATTTAAAAAAATATATGTATATTGTGAGATTTAAAATATGAGGCTCAAACATCTGCTAACAAACGTGCATGTTTATTACAGCTCTTGTGAAACACAGCCTGCTAACATTGAAATAAATAAAATAAATATCAGAGATAATAAAGTGAAATAAACGGGTAAATAAGAAAGTTAAATATTAAACTATAAATCGTTGCAACTTTCAAACAGAATTCGTAACATGCAGGGGAATAAAAACTGCGCAGGCCTGCAAACAATTAGAGCTCAGCTTAGTAAACATAAAATGCTTTAAGCCTACCTTGGCTTTTCTATTTAGATTTTAAATGCTTTACAAAAAAACTAACATGTTGACATTGTCCGGTTTAAAAGAGGACCGCATTGGTGTTACGATATTTCCAGCCGCACTAAATACGTGTTCAGATGGTGTGCTCGTGGCGCAAATGCATAGATACTTTTCGCAACTGCGGCCAAGAGAGGGTATCTTGCCTCATTGTTCCGCCACCAAACAATTGGGTTAACTCCTCGTCTGTAGCCTTAGCATAGAAATAAATCTAAATAAAAAATATAAAGCTTCGTTATTTTTCAAGCGTTTTGAATCACTTTATTAAAGTAGGCCTATTCAATCTTGCCCACCTCTAAATGACCATTTCACACGCTTCCACACTCTAAAAAATTACTTCCACACAATAAAAAATTACTTTCTTCAACATTTACAAATTTAATTGAATAATCCTTATGTAAAAAATGTAAGGATTATTTAATTAAAATATGAAAAAATATTATTCAATTCAATTTGATGTAATTATTGAAGAATTATATATTATTTCATTTAATAATTATTTTAACTCGCCAGTATCAAACTGTGCGTAGGTAGGTTTAGGGCCACTTGCTCTTCTCCTAAGTTTTTTCTTTCTCTGCCAACTGTGGGTGAATGCAGCCACCATATTTCGGCACAAACCCATGGCCCTGGCTGTCCTCTCCTTCTCGGCTGTCATTGCATTTGTGATGGCCAGGTTAAGATTGTGGCCGAAACAGTTCAGCCATGGCCATTGTAACTTCTTAACAGCGGCTAATATTGGTCCCGTTATCTGTGGTAATGCATGCAAGTTTTCGTTCATCTAATCCCCATTCCTTGAATGCACAGCGGAGAGTTTCAGCTACATTTTCCGCCGTGTGGATTTCGGATGTGAACGAAGTCTGCAGGCACCTGCTCTTCAGATTCCATTCATTGGTAATGAAATGCACGGTCAAACTCATAAATGGAGTCATGTTAATGCTGGACCACATATCAGTAGTGGTGGAAAAGAAAACACTTTCTTGCAGTTCAGTGATTATGTTCTGCTTCGTTTCTGTGAATAACTGGGGAATTACAGTGTTCGATAAATATTTCTTGCTTGGCAATTCATACTGTTTGTCGAACGACTGGAGCATTTTTTTGAAGGCTGGTTTCTCCACAGTGCGGAGCGGCGCGTTCTCCACCACCAAATACGTTGCCACGTCTCTCGTCAGCATTTTCCACTTGTCACTCTCTCGTTTGTATTTGGTTCTCTCCAGTACCAACCTGACCACCAGCTGGGTGTTTGCGTTCACGGGACATAACTTGTACGAACGCCAATGACATGATTGGAGATGGCTCTTGTGATTTTATGTGTTCGCCCATTTAACACTTATTTTGTTTTTACAAATCCGGCAAATGGCTTCATCCTTATTTAAAGGTTCACCTTTTTCATTAGGCACAAATCCAAAATTATCCCAGATCGGCGATGTAGTATTTGGTTTCCCAACGAGGTCCATTGCTCAACACAAAATTAATTTGCGGAATGCAGAAAAAAATGGATTTTGCCGTGCTCAAATTCGCTAATCTAAAGGAAATGCAATATATGCCGTCTGAGGTAGAATTAGCTATTTTATACGCTAGTCTTAAAAACACATACAGCTAAAAGGTACAGGTTATAAATAGCAACTGCTATTGCAAATGTTATATTCTATACAACATATTTTTTTTTGCAAGTAATATAGTGTGTGACGTCACGTGCACACTACCGCTGGTGGCACGGTGGTCATGGCGACCGTTACACACTATATTACATTCGTACATTCGGATTTGCGACACCAAACCCGCTAGCAGTAAAAGCCACGGCAGTATCGTTCGCACGACTTGCTTGAAAGGAAAACTTAAAAAAACTAAAAAAAGATGGGTCGGTCTATAAGGTGCAGACTAGGGCTGCACGATTATGACAAATCATAATTGTCGATTATTCCCTTGAAATTGTATTTGCGATTACTAATTACGATTATTCTATAGCATTAAGCCTCAAAAGTCAAATATACATTGGTTTGGTTTCTTTAAATAAAAAAAGTTAAAATATGCATGGTATTATAATGTTATACTAAAAATAAAAACAATGAGGAAAAAACTTAAGATAACAGAAAGAAGAAAAAAAAAACATTAAGTACACAGAATAATATAAGTGGACTTTTTTTTTGTAATTGCGATGTACATTTTATTGAACGATTACATAATTGTGGCATCCGTAATTGTAATCGCGATTACAAATTTGATTAATTGTGCAGCCCTAGTGCAGGCGTTCTTCTCGTTGGTAGTCGAGGAGCGGATCCAGCGAGAGCTGGATGGGGCGACCTGGAATGAAAAATAGAAGTAGAGGCGGCGCAACTACAACGCAATCCCACCCACATGAAGCGGTACTACTGCAGTGGAAAAGCAAGCTGAACCTCGCTGAGCCGTGCCGAGCTGAGTTGTACCACGCAGTGGAAAAGCACCATATAAGTAACGTTGCACATGTCTACTAACTCTCATTTGAGTGTTAGTAGAGTATTAGTAGACTGTCTACTAATACTCTAATGAGAGTTAATTAACGTGTAAGTAACTCTAAAAAAGTAATGAATTACTAGTTACTAATTACATCTTCAATATTGTAATAAGATTACTTTACAAATTACTCTCTCCAAAAAGTATTTAATTACGTATTACTAATTACTTTCCAAATCCTACACTCAAAAAAAAAACAAATGGGGCTATATGATGCTATACAGAAAAGTGGTTCTTTGGCTCTTAATCATAGGGGAACCACTTTTTGGCACCAAATCTTGGTGCTTCAGCGGTTCTTTGGTTGAGGTGCTATATAGCACCGCTACCATATACAGAACATGTTAAGAAATGGCACCAAAAGTGGTTCCCCTATGATTACGAGCCAAGAACCACTTTGTGCCATATAGAACCTTTTTTTTAGAGTGATATCAACCTTGAGTTAAGCGATACCAGGATAGACATGAAATGGCTCTTTTAATTAATTAAATTACATAATATAAAACTACATAAATTATTCTTATTTATTGACCAACGTATTACAAATGTGAGAAGAATAGATAAAAACAACATGCATTTTATTGAAAAATGTTGATGTTAATTCCACTATTGTATTATATATAATTGTTCTACAGTCTATACACAGTATTTAGTAACTGTAATTCAATTACACAAAAAATAAGAGTAGTCCCTTACTTTACTTTTTCAAGGGAATTACTTAGTAACTAGTTACACCCAACACTACGTTCAAAGTAGGGATGGCAAGAGCACTCGAACGTGACGGCGACGATCGATCATGAAAACGATGATCACCCTGATTTAAAAAAATATATTTGTCAATTTTTTTTTATTGGTTATTACGCCATTTTGGGCGGTACCTGATTGGTCTGGTTGATTGGTTAGCGTTAGACAGCATTCCTTCCAG
Organism: Romanogobio albipinnatus; assembly: GCA_023566225.1. Classification (NCBI taxonomy): domain Eukaryota; kingdom Metazoa; phylum Chordata; class Actinopteri; order Cypriniformes; family Gobionidae; genus Romanogobio; species Romanogobio albipinnatus. Next base: position 9,282,304 of record CM042243.1, on the reverse strand, counting down.
ACTGGCGAAATAAAGTGAAACTGGATTTGAAAGTGTGCACTACAGTGATGCCTGGAATCACTTTGACCATGAAATAAAGTGTAAGATGTGCAGGGCCAACCTATACATAGCATTATAATGAGAACATGATTGTAACAGAATGTTGTAATTTCTCAGTGCTTCAGTTCCCCGCGTATTAACGTGCTGTTAAAGGAAATCCACAACAAGAGTTATGCTGCGTTCCAGGCAGGTTTTTGAGCCCGTAAGTTACGACTTCAAACCATGACTCACAACTTTGTAGCGTTCCAGGCAAAGTCACGCCATACTGCCTGAGCGCAAGGAATTGTGGTAGCTAGATGTAAAGAAAGCATGGCAGACCGTATGGGGCTTATGCTCATTTACAATCATTTCTATCGTCCAAGGTGCTTACTCCTTGCTTATTTAAGGGAAACAGAGGAGAAAAAAGGCGCATAAAGCAAGAGAAGCTGTTATACCTTTTATTTTGCGTTATTCGTGTCCGACTTTCATAAACACAGCATCTGTAGGGGCTGCCATTGTTGTTTGGTGGACTATGTGACGTCAGAGCGCGTAACTGGGAGTACATCGATCTAGTACGAGTTCACGGGTGGGAAGTCACGGGTTTGACTGCCGTTCCAGTGCATCACGGGTAGAAGGTTGGAAAAACACGGGTTATGGGTTGCCTGGAACGCAGCATTACATCAGACTAGCGCGCTCTTCTGCAGATGCAAGTTGTAAGACTACTCTAATGTAGTCTATATCTGATTAATCACATATAGAGTTTATTAACCAGCTAGCAAAGCGCTGCCATTATATATCGACCCTTCAGTTTCAGCTCAAATGCAATGCCCAACATTATCGACTCTGGGTTATTTGAGACAGTCATATTCTCTTTAAATAGGCTATTTCTTTTTCAAAATGATTGATGATATTAATAATTTGGCAGTGTTATTTTGTTCTCGTATTTTTTAACAGTAGACCTATGTTTTATTTAAAGTTGATTCTCATTATTGCTTCGAAAACGTGCAGTGATGTCTGTAATCACTTTGATCATGAAAAATAAAATGAAGTGCAAGATGTGCAGCGCCAATATTGTAATAGAATGTTGTAAATTCTCTGTGCTTTCGTTGCCCGTGTATCAGCATTGTTGTTAAGGGAAAAGCGCATTCAAATTGTGAGTTTCCCTTTAAAACCATAGACTGTAAAAACTAGCACGTCAAGTTCACGTGCGCATTTGCGTCCTTTTAGGCATATATACGTTGTAATGGGTGTATATCTGATTAATATAGGATGTGTTTGGTTGAGTTTATTAACCCGCTAGCAAAGCTCTGCAGGGTGGTGTTTATTCACAATTATTGACCGGGTTATTTGAGACAGTCCTTTTGTTTTTAGATGTTTCTTTTTCAAAAACATTGATGCATCATAATCTAGCAGTTATTTTCTAGTCATATGTTCATGTTTGTATTTGTCAGCAATCATTTTTGTAACAGTATTTTCATTATCTCCATGACGGACATGCCCCGCCCCTAGTGCAAAGTTACTTACAAATTATATTACCAGCATTATCTGAGGGCAACATTTTTCTCAAATTACGTCTGACTGGCTGTACAAAAGGTAGACGTATGTCACTCATTTATGATTCGGTACCTGAAAAAAGTTAGAAACTATTTTGTATGTTTTTTAAAGAAGTCTCTTTTGCTCACCTAGGCTGCATTTATTTAGTCAAAAATACAGTAAAACAGCAGAATTGCGAAATATTATTACAAATTGTTATTATTACAAATTAATATATTCTAATATGCTGATTTGCTGCTCAAGAATAATTTATTATTATCAATGTTGAAAACGGTTGCGCTGCTTCATATTTTTGTGGAAATGGTGATGCTTTTTTCAGGATTACTTGATTAATAGAAAGTTCAATGAACAGCATTTATTAAATATAATATTTTCTAACATTGTCTTTACTGTCACTTGATCAATTGAAAGCATTCATTTCTCTTGATTTTTAATCTTACCACAAATATTTGTGGTATTGTTTCCACAAAAATATCAGGAAAAACATTGATGATGATGATAATAATAAAAATGTTTCTTGAGCAGCAAATCAACATATTAAAATGATTTCTGAAGGATCATGTGACACTGAAGACTGGAGTAATGATGCTGAAAATTCAGCTTTGCATCTCAAGGAATAAATCACATTTAAATGTATTGAAATATAAAACTTGTAATTGTAATAATACTTCACAATATTAGCGTTTCGAACTGTATTTTTGATTAAATAAATGCAGTTTTGGTGAGCATAAGAGAACGTTCTAAATTGTAAAAGTTTAAACTTCAATCTAGCCTCAAATGTTGGACCCTTCTGCCCATCTGGACAGATTAGCATCCAAATTGCCATGTTTCTTCATCTATAGTCAGTGTAATGACATCAGAACAAATGAATTGTGTTACTGTATTTCATGCATTCCTAACCCTAATCCATAAATGAAGGTTAATTTGGCTATGAAGGAGATAATTAGAAGTAATGCATTGACAATTATTGACCAACCTCCAAGGTTTCTTTGTGTGCAAGTTTATTTTCCCCTTCTCATTTTCCTCTGTATCTGACTGAGCACTATGGAAAAAGAGGCTTGGCTTCCGCAGTGATTGATGCTGTGACAGTTACATCAGTAAAAGCAAATACCTTTCATTCAGAGCTGTTAATGCAGTGTAACGCTGCACCTCGTGCACATGATTTAACTAGCGCTGAAGCATCCAAGAAATGCACAAACCAGGACTCTTTTTCTAGCAACAGTGTACTTTAATGTAACTGATTTGGATCGCTCTTTAATGTATATTTTTTGCCAAAACAATACAATGAGGCCGTAAAACATGAAGCAAATAAAACAACGTGGTTCTGTACAGCAATAGTAGCTCATTCACACATTCTAAGTCTGTTAACAAGTGGACATAAAAATATATATATATAATAATAATACAACACTGCTGACTAATACATGGAGTAGGGAGCTGATCTCTTTTTCTGACTGCCTAGATATTTTCAGGTAAATGCAAAAACATTTTCTGTGTGGTTTGGAATTGATTGGAAAACAAATATGCTGTTTATCTGAGCCTATGCACCGAATGAAATGTCCAGAAAGGCAAGCAAAGCAAGTAAATGCATATATATTGTAGTGTGCGTAATCACTCTTACACCATGTCTACACCAGACACGTCCAGTATGACAAATGTAGATGGCTCCCATTTGAATCAACTCAACTGTCTACACTTTCTATATTCCAGTGACTTAATTCAATCGTTGTTTTTTTACTTGCAAATGTCATAAATGTGAATTGATTGCATTATGTATTTACATATCTTCCTTACACCAAAGTCAGCTTGTGATGTATATGGCACACTTATTTAAACCATCTAACCAAATGTACACATTTGTTTCAATACTAAAATTGTCTCATTCATGAAACATGACAAATTAACTGGTTAAACTGTAAATTAATTCTTATGTAAACTGAATTAAATGCATGTGTACTTACAAGTGTACACTGTAAAAAAAAAAAAAAAAAAGTTTGTCAAATCAACTTCAGATAAAATATTTATATTTACTTTTGATTAAACCAATCTCCTTCTTTGTATTACCTACATTTTTCAATTTTAAAGCAGCACTAGGTAGGTTTTGCTCTCTGGGTTCCCCTACAGTTGGGAAACAGTATTGTCCTCTACTACTGTCGTAAACTCTGTCATCCTACATCAGGGGATGCATCGCACGTGCATTTGTTGACATGACAACTATGATAGCCCTGAACACTGCAGGAGGAGTTCACATGCAGGTGTTCTGCTCGCGTGTGAAATGTCTTCATCCCAGGTACAGTGGCATATGTTTCAGCATGTCATATGAATATAATTTCATGGGTTTTATTTTTTTCTCAAACGCCAAATGATCGCGATGCTCACGTTTACAAGCCAGCGTCATTATAGTAGTCTAGTCTATTGGTTACCGTTTTACAGAATCTATATGATCAATTCAATGTCAATGTTCAATGTTTGAGTGGTAGGTAATAACCATATATCGTCAATATAATATCAAGCTACCATAGATGAATCTTCAAATTTGAAAAATCGATTCGCATTATAGCTTGAGGCAAGACAAATAAAGAAATATAATACTTTAATACGATCACTTTCTCGTTTCCTCTTTTTGCATTCCTCCGACAAAACCTTTGCTTTCTTCTTTTTCTGTGCTGCCTCGGCCATGACTATAACATCCGGCAAACAAAGGATAGTTGGGCTCGCACGTCCGAAGTGGGGGTGATGGTGGAAGTGACGTATATGCCGTAAAGCAGTCGAATTGTGTAGTTCTTTTTTTTCTCGGGTTACTACCCGAAACCCGAAGTTTAAAAGTACGATTAAAAACGATACAGACCCCGTCAGGCTATGGCAGACGTGTCATTCAACCTATTGTAAGTCGATGTATCATCACAAGAGTCTTGAAAATATATTATGAAGGTTGAAAAGTTACCTAGTGCTGCTTTAAGGCAAACGTAACTTTCGTAACTTTTTTGTAACTTTCAGGCCAATTTGATGTAAAACAATGTTGGCATTTTAAAACCACCCATGGAAAGCCGATTCTAAAACAGTGTAGACAACCTTGAGCTTCTGGACATTTCCAGTGTAAACATGGTGTTGCTGTTATAATTAAAGCAGTCATTTTTATCAGATGTTTAGCTATTATTCAGCTCCTGATCGTTAAGTGCTTTGCATTCTTTTGGAGTAGTTTTTAAGGCTAAACAAAAGGGAATCATGGCAACCAAACACAGTTGAACACGTCATATAGCATGTGCATCGAGTCAAAACAGACTCCCATGCCAAATACAACAAGCTGTCGTTTGCATACGCCCAGATAGTGATCAATTCTCAAACATATCAACGTGAAATAAAATCTTTGGCAAAAATGAAGTATTTACATACAAAAACGCTAAAATTGTTTTGGACACGCCCTATGTGGGGGGACATGGGACAGTTATCAGGGCGGCACGGGTCGGACATCCTGCTTAAACTCAAGAGTCAATGAGTACTTTCACCTCAAATCACAGTTAAAACACTGCAGTATTACTTTAAATCTAAATTTAGCAAGGATTCAGAACTGGTCTGTGAATCTAAGGTAATTGTAGAGGATGCATAGATGACGATATGGCTGACAATACCTGACAGCGCCTCACGATGGCAGTATGAAACAAAATACTGAAATCTGCCTGAGAGAATCACTGCGAGCGGCTAAACAAGTGGGTTTCACCGAGGGCTGAATACTGGGAGGGAAAGGACGCCAAAATAATAATAATAATAATATTAATAATAATAATAATACAAAAATAAAGACACTTCCTTACTTTTCTTTACACAAAGCCTCTTGCAGTAAACATATCAGCCGACTCAACTTTATCCGAAGGAACTTTAGGATGTAATCCTTACGTATGCAAAAGCGACAGTGACTTCTACTTTAAAGCCTATGTCGATCTAAAGCTAAAGAAAAATGATGTGAGAAAATATCCAATAATGACAAGCTTTCCAAATACATACACTTTACACCATATATAATAGAAGCTTCTCAAAACCTCATGATTTTGCAACATTAGCCAAAATAAAGAGTATTTCTTTCAGAGGCTAATCTTTATGTAGACTATACAATATATCTATGGGTAAATGAGTTAACATAGCGCAAAACAAAATGTAGCAAAAACATAATACAATAAATATTCAGTAAAATCACTTTTTGAAGTGTTTTTTTATATATATACTTAGCTTACTTTGGGGTAGAATGATAGTGTGAGTGTGTTTTAAGCGAGGCATAGAGATATAGTGACAGATTCACACCTTACTGCCAGATATACAATGATACACACTCAGACCTGAAGAGAAGAGAGCTCAGCAGCGGCTGATGGACACTAGCAAGTGGAGACCAGGAACTAGATGAGGACGATGGACACTTGCATAAAAAAAATCTTGAAGATTTGTGATATGTTGCTTCATTCAGCTCAACTACCTAGTTGGAAAGTGAGACAGAATGGCACTTGAAGTCGGACGTCCGTCTATTACGGTGGAAGAAGGTGAACTCAAAATTTGGAATAATGACAGTCCACAACGTCTGAATCCTAATCTCACCTTGTTTGTGAGCTTGGTTTCTCCCAAGGTTTCTTTTTGACTACGGTCACTTGATGGAGTTTTGGTCTCCTGCCACTTTTGCCTTTGGCTTGCTCGGTTGCGGCTTAAAAGACTTTACAACAGAACTTTACAACAGACATTGTTATTGAACTGAATTGCACTGAATAGTGACAATATTACCAAAAGCAAGCATTGCACAGAGAATGCAATTTGGGTGCTATACTTTTTGTTCGCACTTCGCAGTCAAACACCTGCAAACTTGGGTTTCAGGCAACAGAATAAACTTATAGTTGGAAGTTGGGAATTTTCAGTAGAAATCTCATCCGATTGTGGTAATGAACCTGGAAATCTGACGTCAGGTGCCATTGTATTGCACTTTTCCAAGTAGAGAAACGGGAGTCAACTGCTGGACATTTATGGACCAGAGGTGAATGGAGACTGAATTACTGAAACAACGACTCCAGCGTCCCATGTTCTCTCAGAGGAGCATCTTTGAGGGTGAAGATGTCTCACCCGTCCTCACTTTTAGCTTCTGCTAGGTCTGTTAAATGTGAGGGACCTTTAAAATCCCCACACGGTTTTGAGTTTATCCCGAGTGGACTGGAAAATGCTGGCATATGAAATGGTCTTGCACTTGGAGCGTGAAAAAACAGGAGCCGCTTTGAGAAGGAAGAGTGTTCATATGTACAGTTTTGACGAAGCAGCTGTGGTTTACCAAGATATACAAGGATGCTTGAATAATAATTGGTTTGTCCTGACTGCTCTCTTATCTTTGGTACATCAGCCCCAGATTTCAGTACATCAGCCCTCATCAGCCTTTTTTTTTTTTTTACTTTTTCTTGTCCTTTTTTAAAAAAAACAAACAAAATCACTAACATAATTTCCACGTCCCCTCTGAGATGAAGATCACCTCCCCCCTGTACTTCACTCCTCTACGCCCACACTGCACTTCCTCTGTCCCTCTTCCTCACTACCATCCGAATAACCCTTCCTCACACATTCACAACCACACGTACACACAGCCTCTCACCCAAACACACAGAACGGAAAACTGAAACTTAAAAAAAAAAAATTAAACAGAGCAAAATGAAAGTCCTCCAGAAAGCAGCGCTGTGTGAAGAGTTCACCGCTTCTGAGAGTTGATCATCACTTTAGAGACGAAGTTGACGATGGCCGTGGCCGGTTGATCGGGATCCATCTCTGCGAACAGGTGACTGACGTTGTCCGTTGTGCTGCCTTGCTTTCTGGCCACAAAGCCAAAGAACCTGTGCAGAAAGAAAAAAAAAACTCTTAATATGCAGTATTTGTGTGATTCTAAAAAAAAAATTAAATACATCCAGGCCACCATCCTCCCCAAAATTAATAGAATTAGAAAATCATTAGGCTGTGAATTAGGGTTGGGCCTATAGACGATGCCGTCGTCCATCTCCGATGGCTGACAGACATCATGATGTCAAGCCGGCATCGTGATTTCCCCGCCCCTCCCACAAATAATGTTGTTCCCGATCACAATACAAATTTCATTCAAAACAGTTCAATGAACACAATTTAAACACCAAAGATTTTATTGTGCAAAAAACGGCAAACAAATTATAGGCTACTAGATGTTTTACACAAATTAAATCAATGATGGTAGACCAAGGTATGCATCCGGACCCTGGCTTGTTTCCATCTGGACCGCGGGACAGAACGGTAGCACCATTTTCCTGTTTCTAGTTGAAGTGAGCAGAGCGTCAAAACCGTGTGCGGATCACACCACATGCACTCAGGATTGTTTGTGGTGATATTTCAGCGCTATATCCTCTAGTAGTTTTATCTAAAGCCAAACGTGTTTTATTCAAGCCCCTTCAGCTCCCTGCGTGTTCTCTCATTCTCCAGACACGTGGCACATTAATGGAGCTTAACGCTCAAACACTGTAAAAAAAAAGTCAATTCAACCGAAAAAATGAGCTGAATCTTGTATAAATTATAAAAAGTTTATATGGCTTAATTTGATGAGTTAAAGCAATGTTAGAACTTGATATATTGATATAACTTTTTGATCAAACAATTTTTTACAGTGAACGCATCGATGTCATCATCCATCGCAATGTTTCACTGTAGACATCACCCAACCCTACTGTGAATCTAAATCTGAAATGTAGCAAATTAACAGATTTCTGTGATTATTCACACCTTACATTAAGACTTGTAATCATAAATATATTTACGCACTGAATCCCTGAATTAATGTAGAAGTGTATTTATAATAGTATTTGTTTATTGACATCTTTTTTTAAATTGAGACGTACCGATTATTCTGATTAAGAAAACGGATGCTGAATTAATTGCATAAATGGATGTCTATTTTCCATATTTTGAAATATTTCCACAACTGTATTTCCAAGTTTTCCATGTCTGAACTGTAAAGAAAATAATTTTTCAAAGTTGTTAAAAAAAACCCCAATATGTTTAGCAAGAAAATACTTTTTCAGTCTTTCAACTTAAAAATTTCGGACCCACTTTATATTAGGTGGCCTTAACTACTATGTACTAACATTTTAACTAATAATTTGATACAATGCACTTATTGTGTACATACATGTTTTAACATTGTACTTATATTTAAAAAAATACCTGCATGTAATTACGTCTGTAATTAATTTCTGTAGTTACATTTGTAATTACACAGTTGACACTTCCCTTACACCTAACCCTACCCTTAAACTTACCCATACCACCACACCTGTCCCTAACCCTACCCGTATCCCACCTCAATATCAGCAAAGGTGTTTTGCAATTCAATTTGAACTCAGTAAGTACAGTGTACTTATTTTTTGATGTAAGTACATAGTAGTTAAGGCCACCTAATATAAAGTGGGGCCAAAGTTTCACATTGAAATCAATGTGTTACCTGCTGATTCTTTTTTATTATTATTTGTTAAATTTACTAGCAAAGCCTAAATTGTTTCTCCACCAATTTTTTTTTTACAGTGTGGGAAATGTGTGTCCAATAAAGGTTGGATCAAAGCACTTAATTACACTTTCCGATTTTCTGTGACCTAATCTAAAGCGAGAACTGTTAACAAAGCATTATCTAACCCTTTATATATGAGCTAATTAAACAATAACACTATGTTAATTACAGTGACGATGAATGAAGAATTTGTTCTGTTACTGTGTGCTTATAAAATGTTACCATCGTTTCTTATAGCAGTATTGTACACGCATGGTGACATTAGTGATAAATGCACATCCCTGCTCTACCGCTGGACACCCTGCAGTATTGTTCCTTCTGTGGTGGTATTATATTCGAGCTCCTCATCTCCTGAACCACGCCAGCAGATTGATGTTCACTGTAATCATGTGCTTTCATCCTCAGCCCAGTCCAATGATCTATTCTTCCTCTCTAGCATATCTGCCTACTGCATCAACAGCACAGCGCTTTATAACACGGCCGTTCCAGAACAATCTCTTTCAAACTCTGCCCAGATCGAGCCGTGAGGGCTGTCACATGCCTCATTGCTCCGGGAGCATGAAGTGTCTTGTTTAATCTTAAAGAGATATGCTCAGATTGGGTGTGTGAGAGGATCATATTATAATTTTTTTTTATTTATTTTATTTATTTTTTAATTATTATTATTTATTTATTTTTCTCTGATGATAACTTATAATAGTTATATATAATAGTCACTTATAATTTTTTTTTATCAAAAATCCTCTATAATTCTTAGAATGAAACAGGATGGTTTTCTCTTTAAGGCTTCTATGTAAATGCTCCCTGATGTCTGGTGATCTGAGCCTTTAAAATAATCAAGTTCAGGTTTATGAGAACGTTGAAGCATGTGAGAAGCATTTATCCTTCCCGTATGTGCTGTGGCCTCAGTGAGTAAATCATGACACACGTGTGTGAGGGTTAGCAGGCTAGCACCAGGTTCCCAATCCCGCTCATTCATCACCCCTGAGCATAAGCATTTTATCCCATGATGCACCAGGGAGGGGGAGCAGTGCTTGAGACTGATGCGTATCTAAACTGCTTTCAGATAACAGCGTCTGCTAAGCTGCAAAAGATCCAGTTCTTTATGATCACTTACTTTGCAGTGCCACCTTCTGGTTTGCTCCAACTGGAATGAGATTGAAACAGATTTTTAACTTTGGGCAACTACAGTATTTGCTAACACATTGAATTAATAGATTTATATTTTTGATGAAGGGATACAATGACAAAAAGCAATACAATAAAACCACAACATTAAATCACAGATTTTGACATTTCCTGAAGAACATGTGACTGGCTCGTGTTGCATTGTGGTTGCAACGTGCGTAATACAATGTATATATACATCCATATACATTGAATCATTTTGTATAGTTTTTCACAAAAAATCTCTTTTCTGCACTAGTCTATCCCCTACTATATTCTATGTTCATGTTCTGTTTTTATGTGTATTAATAATATCACTACATCATATGAATATAATATGCATGTGACATATAAAGAACCTTGAGCATTAATACTTAGGCTTAAGGTTAAAATTAGCTTTAGAAAAATCCTCAGTTGTAATAATAAACAACATTTAAGAGAAATACTGCCTGGCAAGCACCACTAATAAAGCACTGTGCTCTGACAGCTCATAATACATGTAAACATAATCCAAATCCTGTCACCAGATCCACAGATCAATATATAAATGTTGTGACATTGACTTTTGTGTCTAAAGTAATGCTGCTGTTTCAGGGATTGCTTACTTCCTCTCCTGTGGATCAATGTTGCAGAACGTGACCGTGCTGATGGGATAATGGCGCCTGAAGAAAAGCCTGTTGAAGAAATCACAGGTACCGGTATGTGTGTTTAAAACATGTTCAAATGTAGCTTTTGAATGAGAAAGAAAGAAAGAAAGAAAGAACGAATGAATGAAAGGAGAACAAACTAACAAAAGAATGGAAGAACGAACAAAGAACAGAATGAAAGACAGAACGAACAAATGAGCAAAAGAAAGAATGGAAGAGCGAGAAAAAAAATGAAAGGAAGAACGGATAAAGGAACAAACAAATGAAAAAGAACAAAGGAATGAATGAAAAAAAAGAATGAGCGAAAGAAAAAACAAACGAATTAGAGGAATAAAGAATGGACGAACAAACGAAAGAAAGAACAAACAATAAATCACAGGTATGTGCTTTTAAAAAAAATTCACCTTTTGAATGAGAGCAAGAAAGAACGAACAAAAAAATTAAAAAGTGAGCGAAATATAGAATGGAAGAACGAAAGAACAAATGAAAGAAATCACAGGTATGTTTTAAAACATGTTCAGATGTAGCTTTTGAATGGGAGAAATAAGAACGAATGAATGATCAAACAAACGAATGAATGAGCGAATGAGTGAGTGAAATAAAGAACGGAAGAACGAACAAACGAATGAAAGAAATCAAAGGTATGTGCTTTTAAAACATGTTCAGATGTAGCTTTTGAATTTTAAATAAAGAATGAACAGAAGAAAAAAAGAACAAACGACTGAATGAAAGAAATAACGAACAAAAGAATGAACGAAGACCGATGAAAGAAAGAAAGAATGAATAAGAAAAATAAAGAATGGAAGAACGAACAAACTAAAGAATGAGAGAGAAAAGAGAAAAAGAAAGACAGACAGTCGACTCACTTTCTCTGGTTGTCAGTGAGCGTGATGCCTTGTGCCGACACTTTGAAATGAACGATGGTGGCTGAGGGCGCCGGACTGGCTGTCAGGGTTTCTGAGATGGCCTTGGCGACGGCCTGAGGCCCAGTCAGAGACTCCATATCCACAGAGTTTATGTACAGGACATTGCATGCTGGGAAAGACAAGAGAACATGCATTCATACAATAACCAAGGGGGTGTCTGCACAGAATTAAGTTATAGCCAAGATCTAATGCAGATGCACCTTTATATGAACTCTAATCTTCATACACACACACAGACACACACACACACACACACGTATCATTAGTATATTCTGCATTTGCATAATCCAGTGGTTCTCAAATTGTGGGTATTACTTATATATTATTACAATATTTAATAGCCTTTATTTTTATGTTCCATTTTAATGTTAATATTTTCTTTAGCACTTACATTTTGCCCTTTCATTATTGCTCCTGCCAAACCCAATTAGTATTATTGTTATATACATTTAAATATTCTTTGTATTTTTGCCTTTTTTTCTTTACATTTGCACATTTTCACTATCTTCATAGTCCTCAAATGCAGATGATGGTTTTTCTTTTGTTAAAATGACTATCTGCAATTTAATAGAATTATGTACTTTACCAAAATATGGCAACAACTTATTAGCATTTGTGATTGGCATGTTTCTTGTCTCAAAGGCGGAACTGAAAAGAAACTGAGAACCACTGGCATCATCTATCAGTAGATCCATGCATAGTAATCTAACATCAGTCATGAAAGAACATGCCATATTCAATCAGAAAGGTGTTCTTGAAATACAATCGAGGCCTTGACAAAAAGCTGAAAACACAGCAGCCAAACAGTTTTTAGCAGACAGGTAAAGGTGCTTCTGGAGGTCTGAACCATCATCACATGCACAGACAGTAAAAGAGGAGTGCAGTTCTCTCTCTAGACACGGCAGTCAAAGTCAGGTTAAACACAACAACACAGATACATGAATTAAATACGCAGAGCATCACTGGGTTTACCATGGGAGTCAGATGAACTCTTCTGCCCTAAATCATTTCCACGGGAGTGACACCAGGGTGGAGAAGAACATGGCAGTTGGTTCAGAGTTGATATCAGATAATAAACAAGTAAAAATGCTTGGACTATTGGAATAAAACCCTCATTTAATGTATCAAGAGAGCATTGATAAAGAGCTAAGATGGATAAATATTGCTGATAGATTCAAATCTACCAATAAAGAATCATTTTTGAATGCTTAACACTCTGAGCAGATTGTACCTTATTTAGGGGATTGTGCTAAATGAAGTTGTGCTAAACACAATGAACATTAATGCATTCAGTTCTGTTATTAAACAAATGTTACAGATTCAATGTATCACTTTTACATCACATTCTCTAGGTTTCCATTCATGTATTTACAGTACATGCAAATGTAATATATTATATCTATTGACATTAGCTATATAACAAGCATTTAAGGCATAATGTTTTCTTTTCCCCCTTGAAATATTATAGTTAATGAATGTCCCTGATTTAGGCTTTTATTCACATATAAACATTGATCAACAAATATAAACAGAAGCTCAACCAAACTGGCTTGACGCGCAAAAACAAACCTCTTGCTGAAGCTCAAACGTGCTGCGTAACACGAGAATGAACCTCATTGGTTCTCGCCCGTCAAGCAAACATGCTTGAGTTTCTGTTTACCACAACTGATGTGTGAATTAATGAATGTTTATATGTGAATAAAAGCCTAAATTAAATCTGTTCATCATATAAAGCAATCAAGTCTTTTTTCGACTAAACCGCTCAATTCATATGGATTAGTTTTACAATCTCTTTATAAACTTTTTGAAGTGTCAAAGTGGCAGTTGTGCAGCTGTCAATGGAGGGACAGAAAATTCAGATTTCACTAAAAAGATCTTCATTTGTGTTCCGAAGGTGAACGAAAGTCTTAAAGGTTTGGAACGACATGAAGGCGAGTAATTAATGACAGAATTTTCCTTTTAGGGTGAACTATCCCTTTAATTGAATACTATTAGACATTGATGTAAATATTCTCACCTGCACCCTGTTTGAGCATCTCTGTCGCCGGGTTAGTTGGTGTTGCAATCTCAGTCGATTCCTCCAGAGGATCTGTAAAAAATGACAGCAGGTCAGAGTTTACGCTCTGCATATCCTGTCAGGTTGAGTGCCAAGATTGGTCATTCTGCTAGGCTAGGAATCAAAGCCCCTGGCAAACACACCGTCTCTCTGTGTTTGAAAAGACCTGTGAAGGTCTGTGGCTTCATGACCCCTGACACCTGGATGGCATATAGCAGTTGGCTGAGGACGGAGTCAGCTGAACGTGCCACAGTGCAAACCTCAGAAAATGCTGGCAATTATTCACACTGGGCAAACAGGACATACATCATCATGACAGAGGGCACAGCTAAGTGAGGTCATGGTGAGTGGGAATGTACAGTACATGTACACAAACTCATACAGAGGGCTCCAAAAGTCTGAGAATACTATTGAAAATAGTACTTTTTGCTACTTTTTTCAGCTGCACTCAAACAAAAGAGTGCAGATGTTACCATCCATATATATTTATGCCAATTCTAATATATAACAAAAAAGCTGGATGAAAAAACCAAGATGCACATAAAAAAAAAACCTGATTTATACTTATAAACTGTATTCACTTCCATGAGGCAGATAATTGCTTTATTAAGACAATATGCGCATGATAAAAACACATTTACCAAATTCATTTTCCAGACGTGCATTTAAAAAAAAATCATGTGACTTCAGGTGCGTGAGCAACTGAGCGCATGTGTATAGAGCAAAGCACATTGATACAGTACATGCAAATGTAATATATTATATCTATTGACATTACAGACATTAGCTATATAACAAGCATTTAAGGCATAATGTTTTCTTTTCCACCTTGAAATATTATAGTTAATGAATGTCCCCATATCGTCTAAAACCTGAGCATTTTCAGACATTTTTCTCTTTTTTTTTGTTAGGCTGCATTAACTAGATCAGCCGGAACCGGGAACACTTCCCATAACACCTAATGTACTCCTTACATCATAAAAAGAATGGCATCTACGCTAATGTTAGACATGACCAACACATCCCTGCAGAGACTGTGTAAATTAGACTCCCCCCTGAAATTGCCTCATTGACACGGTATCCTCAATAAACCCATCCCCGGCGTGAGGACTCTGATATTTTCGAAAATTCCTATCTAATAATTGCCTTATCGACACAACATCCCAATATACCATCTCCGGTGTGATGACTCTGATCTTTTTGAATATTTCAATCTAATAATTACCTCACCAACACGGCATGATGGCCTGAGGAGAACTGGCACCTCGACTGAGCCTGGTTTCTCCCAAGGTTTATTTTTCTCCATTATGCCACCTGATGGAGTTTTGGTTCCATGCCACTGTCGCCTTTGGCTTGGCTTGCTCAGTTGAGGACACATTTTCAACTAAATATTCAAATAAATTTTCAACTAAATTACTGATCTGCCTGAATTGTCACTATATGATAATTGAAATGAGCTGATGACATCACCGTTTTCTCCAGAGCAGCTGTACAGCCGAATCAAATTCTGTTGCATTATTTTCCTGTCTAACACTGTGAAGCTGCTCTTAAACGATCAGCATTGTAAAAAGCGCTATATAAATAAAGGTGACTTGATTCTTTTGGCCAAAAAACAAAAATGTAATTTGTTAGATTATGATTTTTGATAAATTTAAAGAAAAAAATCCTGGTTTTGAGTGGTCTCAGACCTTTGGACCCCACTGTGTGTGTAGAGATACGGACATGATGTCTCACCTCTGGTTGGTATGACTAGTTTGCAGGGTAGAGCCAGTGGAGTGATGGAGTGCTGGTAGACCAGTGCAGACAGGCAGCCTGGACAGAGAAGATGAATCAAAATTGGGGTCAGATTTACGAGCGGAAATCAGAGGAGGGCATACTTTACATTACAACTGTCCTGAAGAGGTCAAACTTTGATGCCAGGCCTGGCAAACCATAAATCCATGTTAGTAAACAGTTGTGGCAGTGAAAGTTAGAAGGACAGGAAAGACCGTAATACTAGCATGTGGTTAAACCTCCAGAGTCTTTATTTATTAAAAACCTCCGCTTCAAATATTTGACTATATTAGGAAAAACTAACTCTGGATGGGCTTTTTTTTGGCTAAATGTTTCCCCTGCGCATGAGAAATGGCTACAAAGCCATTGCACTCCGGAAGCAAAAACATTCAGGTTGATGGCAGAAAGGAGTCTTGTTGCCAATTTTAAATGTTATTATCAGCTTTTAAACTCTCCTCCTTCAGCAATCAGATTTTATCAACACAAATTAAAATGAGTCTTCATTTCCTGTTAAAGGCCCCTTACAAGAATTAGTTCACTTCTAAATAGCTCATGTTGTTCTAAACCCAGCTTTCTTCTTTCCCTGGAAAACAAAAAGGTGATATTTTGTTGAATTCTGTCCCTTTTTTTTCAATATTTGAAAATGAATGAGGACAGATACTAAGTTCCAAAAAATGACAAGCACCAAACAAATATTACAAAAGTATCCCATATGACTTGTGAATGATAATCCAAGTCTTCTGAAGCCATATGAGAGTTTTATGTAAAAAAAATTTAGTCACAAGACACACCAAGGCCAAAAACCTGACATGACACTTCAATCTGTGCAAGATTTTCAGTGTAAAACAACCAAAATGTTCATCCTTTTGTCACATAAAGCAATCTTTTGACTTCACAAGACTTTGAATATAGCGCTTAAGTCGCTTGGACTACTTTTATGATATGTTTATGGTCCTTTTTGGAGAACTGAATGAAAGATTCTACAAAAATTCACCTTCTGTATCCACAGGAACAAATAACAGCACACAGGTTTGGAACGACATGAGAATAAACAAATGATGAAGAAATTTTTCGGGTAAACTGTTCCTGTGAGCAGTGGGCGTCCTGGCAGACATCCAGCGTCTGGAGGAGTGGAGCTTAGATACTTCTGTACATTCATTAACATGAGCATTATTCCCGACAACACAGAAATCCTGCCAAATTTCACCCACACCTGCTTTCGTTCTCAAACATCACAGCTTTTCTTTGTCTATTCTGCTTTTCACAATAAACATGCGCTTACGCGACGGTTACCATAACAGGATGTTTGAGCTCTTATGCAAACGACCAAACCCTGATTTTTTATGTCTCTATATTTGATGTGGAACGGGCCATATTGGAGAAGACAGCACTGTCCATTGAACAGACTAGGCCTCCGTGTAATGTGGTCAGCGGACAGTAAATTAGAGAGGCCGTCTTTGAGATGTACTTAATAATGTCAGCTGCTTCCATGCTGTCGTTTGGACCACATATGTTCTACAGCTTTCTGGAAGCTACACGGACAGCTTGATTTAAAGGGAAGGATTCACATGTTAACTTGCATTGAAGAGCAAAAACCACACAAGCATTTGTTCTACAAGCTTGACAGATTGGGCTTTCACATTAGTGAACATTCAAACAAATCATTCAAGTGTCAATGTTCTCAAGCCACGTGGAGCAATGAAGCTACGTAGGCAAAAATCCTGTTTTATTTTTGTTGTTTTTTTAACGTAAAATGGATTAAAGGGATAGTGCACAGTAAAACCCTGTATGCATTTCTTTATTCTGCTGAACACAAAGGAAGATATTTTGAAGAATGTTTGCAATCAAACAGTTATGGGGAACCATTGACTTTGTTTAAAGATGATTCTCAACTGTGTTATGAATAAATTGATATACCATTTTACTTTATGCAATATGTGGGTAAAATGGCCATACATGGGTTTTCCCATTCAATGCAATGTATATACAGTACACTGGATCTAATTTGCATATTGTGTTCTTGGAGCAACATGTAATGAAAAAAGTGTAATAATGGGAGTAATAATTGGCAACATTGTCATAATATCTAATATTTTATAGGGACATTGATATGTTATTTATTCACTTGTTGTGTCTCCCAAAATGCCTGATAAACATGTTGTATGTCCCGGTGTCCTCTATTGCCCTGTTTTATAACAGAAAGTCATATTTTGATTAGAAACCCCATAACATTGTCCTGAGATGTTGATCAGTGTCAGTGGTGCCAATATATTCAATAGTCAATATCTTCATTTGTGTACAGCAGAACAAAGACATTTATACAGGTTTGGAACAACTTGATGACAGATTTTTCAGTTTTGGGTGAACTACGCCTATTAGCTTTTAATCTAATTGCAATTGTATTTGTTTTTTAGTGTGTTAGCAACATGCTAACACCAAACACAGCCCAGTAGCTTTAGTACAGAGCTTTTGTTTCATATAAAATTAAACAAATGTAACATTTTTGATTTACCAAAGTATGGCTCGTTGGGGCAGCCCTTCAGCCTCACACCCTTCGGACTCGTCTCAATCAGGAAATGTCTCACCAACTCGTTAGTGACGTCTCCAGCTGCAATAATGAAGAATAAAAAATAATATATTTGCAGTACAATATTTATTTCAAAATTTTGGGCACAATTGACTGACAATATTGTCCATTTATTTAATATAATAAACATAAACAAATGCCTTTATTTATTTAAATTTTATTTAATTAATGGAAATAAATAAATAATTATATGAGAAGAAAAATATTGAATGTAAATAAACAAAGAAATGCATGTATTTATACAAAATTATTTGACAACAGAATGTCCCGACTGACAAATCAGAATCGAGTATTTCAGAAAGCTGTGTAATAATATTGAGTAAAGGTAGGTATTTTACAGCTAGGTTAACCACTGACTTTCTTTTTCATCATGTATGTGTTTCAGTGTGTGTTGTTGTTGTGTGTGTGTGTCTGCTGAGGACACAAAAGGTCTGGATCCAGGAGGGGTCAGATCTCCTGTCTGGAGTGCATTTGGCAAATGATTATCTGCATTAGCCACATGCCTGGAGGAGGCGCATGAAATACCTTTCTTTGTAGGCTGCATTGTTGGAGGTGGTGAGGCAACCTTCATGGCCAAGCCGTAGGCCCCTCTAAACGAATGACTGTCCCGAATGACAAAGGCTCCAGGCTCTTGATCCTTCAGCATGTTGATCGCTAAAGCAAGGGAGGAGATGGTTTATTTGTAACAGAATATTAAGCACATATAGATATACACCAATTGCTGATAACTAAGATGGGAGTAAACGCAAATTTCTGATTAATAACCCTAAGTTTTTAACCAGAAAATATGAAGATTCTGTCCATAGCACTGGGCATGTAACTATAATAAAGCCTTATTTTTCAGATAACAGGAACTTTATATAGATAATAAAAACCTGTATTAATAATAACAGCTATTTTAATAATACAATATAATGGCAATACTGTATTAATAATATCAGTCCATAAACAGTGACAGAGGCTCTGTTAAATGAATTTATTTACTATTGATTTATGACATGATTGATTTGTTTAATATATGCCCCCTATTATTCACAAATTGGAGATGTGAAGGTGAAGGCTATAATATGTTAACAAATTGCAGCAATGTCCCCTGCAGTTTAACACACAGAGATGGGGAGAGAGCGAAGGGAAAAAAACTTGCTAAGGAGGTTTATTCGTTATCGTTAAGACAAGTTAATGAAGCAACAGATGCAGATGTTCTCTGGCTTTAACTAAGCACATATGTCGAATGGCGTGTGATGTCACTGCATGTGCTTGCGTTTAGAGAGGTCTCCAACGCAGATGATCTAATCCAATAAGAGCACAGAGGAGAACCAGATGTGGAGACCAACAGCGATTGACCTCATATAGGGTGGCGTGAGACATATTTGACTGTTTATGAGAGTTATGAGCCTCCATTTGGGAGTCTAAATATAGATAAATTAACCCTGGAGCACACATATACTGCATCCTTACCTTGGTCTCTGGAGATATCTGGTTTATACCAGAATTTGGACGTGTCCTGAACAAACTTCACGTTCAGCCTAGTCTCTGGACTTCCATCTGGGGAATGAAATATACACTTTATTTAGCAGTCCATCAGCTGTTAATAGATATTAGTTTAGTATGCCTAATCTAATGAATGCACTACTCTTTCAAAACTACACTGACACACACACACACACACCTGTTTAAAATTACCCTCAGGATCATCAGCGTCTTATTAAAATATTGACAGAAACACCTACAATAAGCACAAGTTTTTACAGCCCAGAAAACGCATACTGTCACACTTCGTTTCTGGAACCAAACCAAAGATGAAAGAAAACAATAAGGCTGAATGTATATGTTAATTAAGTCTAAAGGGTAATACAGAATCAGCTACATTTGTAATACAGAGCCTCAAATCTCTTACTTCTCTGAGAAAACCAATTCTCATTAAGCAATTGCTATGTTATGGCTATCAAAGCATTGTGTTACAATTAGCAAGTTAGCATTTACTGAATTAGATCGTTAGGTCGAATTAGCTAGCCAAGTTTCCACTACTAAAATTTTTTAAGTTGAGATTTGCATGATCATTTTTAAGTAAATGTATGAATTAACTTATTCAAATATAAGAGTAATTAAAATGTATGTATGAGTACAAAAACTAATTTAATGTAACTGATTACCTCAAATATTTTGAGTTTTGCCAAATGATTTGGGTTTACAGTGTGTGTTTAAAGCACTTGCATTATTATGAATTGTCTAATATACATGCAGTTATTATTTTTAATTTGAGGAATGCTTTTAACATCTGAATATGTTTAGTCCGCTTTTCATATTTCCACATGGTCCATAAAGTGTATTTATTATAATATACAACACATTTAATAGTTTGGGGTTATATATTTTAAAATGTAATATATTTCTGTGATTCAAAGCTGTATTTTCAGCATCATTACTCCAGTCTTCAGTGTCACATGATCCTTCAGAAATCATTCTAATATGATGATTTTCTGCTAAATGAAGAAACATTTCTGATTATTATCAATGTTGAAAACAGTTTACTTAATATTTAATGATAATTAATAGTTTACTTAATATTTTTTTCGTGGAATCCGATACAATGTTCTACTTTCTTTCTTACATTCAGATGGCAATACAACCTGCTGGCATTATTAACTGAACTGGAATTTAAAGGCATTCAGATTCCACTGATTTCTAGTCTTACCGCACATGTTGAGTTTGGAGAAATCAGGGAGCGTGTGGAAGAAATGAACGCTTGGAGTGCTGCCGCCACTGGAGACCGGTGAGGACATCTTCCCGTTGAGCGTTCCGTAGGACAGTCCGCCATTGGAACGATCACTGCTGGACATGCGTCTCTTCTCGGGGAGCTGAGGTTGGAGGGCAGGGCTGCCTTGTCTGAATCCCCCACCCTCTAAGAATCCGGCTGGAGAGACTGGGAAAGAAGGCGTGGATGGCGGTTGGTATCCAGAGGAGCTGCTCTGGCGCGACAGGGCTCCGTGGTGCTCGTCTGGAGTGGTGTAGCCGCTGTACATCGGGTGCCTGTCCAGACTGGGGCTACCCTGTGTCATGGAAGGGTAGTGTCCCAGAATCGGACTTCCCTGACTGGGATGTGTAAGTGAGGATTGCCTGCTCAGGACGGGGCTGCCCTGGTTGGGCTGGGTAACGGACGGTTGTCTACTCAACACCGGGCTGCTTTGGTTAGGCAGAATGATTGGTTGATTGAGGGACGCCTGTCGGTTGAGGACCGGGCTGCTCTGGACAGCTTGTCCCATAGGCTGCCTGCTGAGAATCGGACTACTCTGAGTCCCGTGGGTGACGGGATACTGTCTGGACAGCATCGGGCTGCTCTGCGTTCCCTGGGACACCATGGCATGTCTTCCTTGCATGGGACTACCAGCCATTCCAGGCAGATGACCGTTGGCCGGGTGTAGGCCCAGAACGGGGCCGTCCTGATTGGCTAGTCTGTGCTGAAGGTTGGGAGCGGACATTATGTCGGGCAGGACAGTGTGGTGTCTTGTACCAGGGCTACTGGTGAGTGGCTGGATATTTGTGATGTTATTTTGCATGACCCCTGGCAGAGAGGGGCTGATATCGGGGGTGATGTTGTTACCCAACATGCTGCTGTAGGAGGGTGTGGGTGTTTGGTATGTTCTTTCGGAGGGCTGGGACTGAAGGATGGAGTCGACAGCAGCCTGGGACAGAGAATTCATTCCCACCCCGCTATCGGCCAATGTGCTTTCACTGAAAGACCACAAAATAAGAGAACTAGAATTATTATACAATATGCACTATTATGGCCCCCTTTGCACCTGACATTAACCCTGTAAAGCCTGACATATGAAATAATAGTCTATTTTTAAATGGAAGTTTATTGAATCTTTTGACAAAAATAAAAACACGGTTTACATGTGTTTTTTGTTGAGCATCATGTTTGATACACAAGGCTTTCATGGCTCATATGATATTTTGAGAATATGGAGCTATAATAATAATAATAATAAAAATTGTCAAAAGCTCAAAAACCTCTAAAATTAAAACTGAACATATAAAAATAAAGCTAATTCAAAATATAAATAAATGTAATAAAAGTATATAAATAATGAAACAGCCGGGTGGTGGTCACTTACACTGCATCTGGGCTCTGAATGGGGCTGCTGGAGGAAAGAGGAACGTTGTAGGTATGGGAAGGCCCGATAGGACGAGCTAAGCTGTCACTGTCATATGTTGGAGACACGGGCGATGCTGGCGGCCCACCTGTCACTGTTGCTGCTTTGGCCACAGACTCCACATAGCTACGAGGCTCTGGCAAAGAGACAAAGGGAAAAATGCCTGTGAGCACAAACGTTTAAAAGAGTCAAAACAGATGGATCAGTGTGTCCAAAACATGACCTGATGATTTTAGTTGCTTTAAATGACAACTGATGGAAATGAGTAGGCTTAAATACACTTTTTTTGTATTTGCACAATGCATATTGCCTCACTGTTTGGATTTAAATAGGCACATGCTTAAGTGTCAATGATTGGATACTTATTGCAGTGATTATGTTTCTAGCATGTTATATGTTTGGCAACAGTTCTTCTAACCCTAATTGATGGAGTGTGTAGCTTTTCATTTCTTAAACTACCATGTAGTAAGAAAAACCATGACCATATTCTAGGATGACAATGTCAAGATTCATCAGCTCAAACTGTGAAAGAATGGTTGGGAGGGAGCATGAATAATTTATAATAAGTCCAGATCTTATATTCATTTAAAGTATTTGGGATGTGCTGGAGGAGACTTTACAGAGTGCTGGACTCTTGCATTGGCAATACAAGATCTTGACCAAAAAATTATGCACCTTTTGATGGAAATAAATGCTGTGATGTTATTTCCATCAAGAGCTGTATCAATTTATGGTCAAGATCTTGAATCATGAAGAAACTTCATTAAGGTGAATCATGGTTTATGTTGCTTAACCAACATGATAAAGTGAGTTAAGAGAGAGATGAGTGAATAGAGACGACCAACCAGAAGGTGAAGTGGTTTGTATGTACAGTAACAGCACTTCTAAATCTGGTACATTCTTACCTTCCTCATCCTCACTCTCTGTTTCCCCGACGGCAGAAGAATAAAAATCATAAGACAGAAATTGTAGAAGTTCAAAGAGACATGGAGAGTAGATTGATAATTGCTAACATAGATGTGAGAAGACGAGTGTAGAATATGGTTATTTTAAAGGGATAGTTGAACACTTTGTCATTATTAACTGACCGTCATGCCATTCCAAACCCAAATTAATTTCTTCCATAAACACAAAGGCACAATCTATGTTTGTTTTTCCATATAAGGAAAGTGGATAGTGAATTTATTTAAACAAAACAAAAAAAGGACAAACAAGCGTCATTACAAATGTAAAAATGGTCCATATGACTTTTGTCTCTTTTTGTTTTAATGACATGACACTTTCATATTTGGGTTAATTATTACTTTTAAGAAAATAAAACGAGGACAGTACACCTAAAGCAAGCTATGTAATCTTCTTTCACATTTTTGCTGCTCCAAATACCAGTAGGCCCCAGTGCAGATTAAAATGCCCAAAGTTACAGCCCTTATCATCAATATGCACATGACATCATTTAACCTAACTATAGTAAGACAAAGCGGCCCCTGTGACACATCATCTCGTAATAATGTTAGTGTGTGTACCGTACGTATGGCTCTTGTTTTAGCAGGTCTCAAATTAACTCCCTCAGGAACGACGCTAAAATCAGCCCTGCATGAGAACTTGTTCCAAACTAAAGAGTCTCCGCAACTCCCCATAGGATCCTGTTACCTCAGAGTCTACAAAAACTACATAGCTTACGCCCGCTGGCCTCTGAGGATGAATCTCACCAAACCTGCCGAGACAAGAGCTGGTCATATATCACCCCGAAAATCAAAGGAAAGGAATAAGAAATGATAAAGAAAAAGAAATGTGGACATGTTTTCATGAGGTTCGCCCCTGAAGACATGGTAAATTACTGCTTTGAATTGAAAGAAACAATATATCAAATAATATTATAGATGTCAGTTTGCTGAGCTTGCTAATATCAAGATTAATAATCATCATACCTTCAAACATTAAATCATCTTAAAAAGGGGCTCTGTTCCAAAAACTGCTGCCTACATAGGGAGCTACTTTCTAAGGCAACATCCTAACTGAAATGGAACCGATTTGTAGCTCTCAACTTTTGGTAGCAACTCTGAAATGCACAGAATTATTTTATTTATTATTGTTTTAATTGAGTTTGGTGTTAACATAGTGCTAAGCTAACAACATGGTACATGAAATAAAATTGCATACAACTTTTAAATATTGAGTAAAAGTCCATTTTTAATTCGATTAGACTGTGCCATCTTGGATGGACATTTCCCTGTTGAAATTATGTGAATGTTTTCTTTTCCTCACAGAAACACTACCATTCAAAAAGGATGAAAATTTCTCTTTTTTTAAAGAAATGAATACTTTTATGCCGCAAGAATGCATTCAATTGATCAAAAGTGACAGTAAAGAGATGTATAATGCTATAGGTTTCTATTTCAAATAAATGTTGTTCTTTTGAACTTTATATTCATCAAACAATCACAGTTTCCACAAAAATATTAAGCAGCACAACTATTTTCAACATTGACAATGTTTCTTGAGCAGCAAATCAGCCTATTAGATTGATTTCTGAAGGATCATGTGACACTGCATCACAGGAATGAATTGCATTTTAAAATTTATTACAAAAGAAAACTAGGTAGGCAGCTCACACACATACACACACGTTGACAGAGCTCAGTAAAAGTATCCCAATATAACCGCATATGAAAAGAAAACACCAATCCATTTAAAGATATGTATGAGCTCACGGCTCAAGAGACGAGAAAAGGAGAAGGGGAAACACTTGAGAGGGAGAAATGAAAGGATATTTTGATATATGGCCCACAAGATGTATTTGAGCTCCCTTTATGGAGCACGTCTTGGACGCGTGTCTGCATGTGGATTTCTGTATATGTGTGTAAAGTCTCACCTGAGCCCGTCTGGTTGAGCAGTATGTCAGCAGGATTGTGGGGCTTCAGGCCCAGGAAGGACAAAGGTGTTTTAGCCAATCCTGGAGGAGATCGACCTAAAGCAACACAGAGCACAGAAAGAACTATTATTCAGAGCGTTGTCAACTAAAGCCTTCAGCATAAAACATACTCTATAAGCAAGTACGTCAATGCACATGATGCTTGGCAAGTTTGATTTCACATATTTCTGCACTCCCATTAGGGTTGTTGATCAATTAAAAATGATCAGAATTAAGTCTGTTGTGCTCCATTAAGCTGTTGAAACATTACTATTTTCAATGTTTTTGAAAGAAGTCTCTTAAGCTCATCAAGCCTCCATTTATTTGATTAAAATTACAGAAAAAAACAGTAATATTGTGAAATATTATTTTAAATAATTGTAATATATATTAAAATAAAATTTATTTCTGTGATGCAAAACTGAATTTTTATCTGCCATTATAGTTATCAGTGTCACATGGTCCTGAATGAAAAGTTTTAATTAAAACTTTAAAAAGTAAGTTACCTGGTTGCCTTAAAATTTTGAGTTAATTGAAATTACAATTTTTAGTTAATACAATGAAGGAGATTGGTTTATTACATAGAAACTCAAAATATTATCTGAACCACATCAATATAGTTATTTACACTCAATGCCAACATAATTTAAGTTGATTTGACAAAAAATAAAAAGTAGTAATGATAATACATCAGCATATTAGAATGATTTATGCACTGTAAAAAATTATTTACCTGATTTATCAATGTTGGGAACAGTTGTGCTGCTTAATATATATTTTTTTATAACCGATGATCCTTTTTTCAGGATTCTTTGATGAATAAAAAGTTTAAAAAAAAGAAAAAAGAACAGCATTTTTTAAAATATAAATATTTCGTAACAACTACATTTTTTCTTGAAAGAAATGAATACTTTTATTCAGCAAGGATATGTTAAATTGATAAAAATTGTTAGTAAAGATTTATATTGTTAAAAAAAAAATCTATTTTAAATAAATGCTTTTATTTTACTTTTTATTAATTAATTAATTAATTCTGAACAAAACATTAAGCAGCACAACTTTTCAAAATTGATAAATCATCATATTAGACTGATTTCTGAAGGATCATGTGACACGAATAAAGACTGGAATAATGAAGACTGGAATAATGGCAGATGCATCACAGAAAAAAAAAAAATATATATATTGAAGAGTTCAGATGCAAAAGCCTCTAAAAGCCACTTCGGTCAAAAATGAGATAACGATACTGAGTGAATGCTCTCCGCATATAGTATATGTTCATAAAATACTTTCACTTCAAACCCACTAAATCCCAGTACTTGGGCAGAAACCTATACATAGAACCCTGACAAAAATGCTCATTTTATAGAAATACGTCAGATGGACTTAGAGGCTTTTGCATCTGAAGTCTTCATAATAGAAAACCATAACTTTACATTATGATACTATTTCACACTATTTTCTTTCTGTATTTTTGATCAAATAAATGCAAGCTTGATGAGCATAAGAGACTTCTTTCATAAAAAATAAAAAATAGTAATGTAATGTATATAGTATATAATTGTTTTTCATTATCCATTTTCCAAATTCCATTGGACAGTTCACACATGGGAATAGAATATGTATAATTTTTTATGTTGACTTTACCGTTATAAATCAGATGGCATGATTAAATGTGTATTTAAAAAAAAGTTATTTATAATGAATTGTACTACATTAAACAGCCCTAGTTCTGAAATGTGTCAGACAGCAATTCATAATGCATTATGTAATGCTGCAAGGTGCTATATCGGTCTTGAATAGCCCAACACACATCTGGTTAATGGCACCGACATTTGAAGGTAACTCTATCACCCCCTTGAGTACTGAGGTTTGTCCCGGCAGCGATGCTTTTGCCAAGCATTCACGTCTGCATTTGCGTACTTGCACAAAGTATGTTTCTGGTCCTTAGACCTTACAATACAGATCTGTGTGTACCACTTTCATCTTCAAGGCTTATCAAAGAGACCAACTTCCAGATCAAGAGCCTTTGAGAGACTGCCGTGGTACACACTGAGCTTTTAAAGACAGCAGACTGAGGTGGCTATTTCAGTATGTGACATGGCTGGGGAATGAGCTAATGTCTCATGCTCTGTGGCAAGGCCGTGCAAGCGCCTCTTTAAAAGAGTTAACGATGTGATTAGCACTCGCTGTAACGTTGCCCAGTCAAAAGAACGAAAACAAGATAGATCATGCAATTAGAATACACCTCAGCTGAACAGATCGCCAAAACGTCACATTGAAAACATTCAAGACCTCGCTACACAATGAATGCTACGAACAACAGGACGAGTGACTCAAAAACAACGAATAAACAGAGGTGGCCAGCAAAACAAAAGTGGTGCGAACACACAAATGGGGAAAATAAATGGTGATGTGGCAACAGAGCTGTGGAAAGCAGCGCACTTGAAGAAAATGAAGAGTTTTTTTGTTAAGAAAAAGTTTCTAAAAAGGCGTAAAAATGAAAAATTCTGTGTATACTCAAGTTTGTGTATTGTGGCATTCTGAAATGTGTCAGAGCAGAATGCAATATACATTGCACCCCAAATATGATGCTTTGAGTGGAAAAAGTGCAAAAATGTCTCACTTGTTTTGTTGCAATAGTTGATTGACAGGTGAGCAGGCAGTCCTCTGAGGCTAAGTTCAGACTGCAGGTA
Source organism: Romanogobio albipinnatus (assembly GCA_023566225.1). Taxonomy (NCBI): domain Eukaryota; kingdom Metazoa; phylum Chordata; class Actinopteri; order Cypriniformes; family Gobionidae; genus Romanogobio; species Romanogobio albipinnatus. The sequence goes on along the minus strand of CM042243.1, from coordinate 9,254,272 downwards.
AATGTGGCCCAAATCCGATTTTTTTGCTTAAATGTGACTCAGATCTGTTTTTCTCATGAAAGTGTGAACAGCACAAACCACATTGAATCTGCTCTTTTTAATTCCGATTTGTGTCACTTCCATATGTGGTCCTAAATCCCATACAGGTCAGATGTGTTGCAATGCGACCTCATTCCGAACAGTCATATTGGAATTCATCCGACTTTTACGTCACTCTAGATCAGGGCCGGATTATCCAATGGGCATTATGGTAAATAATAGTAAATAGCCGGGCTTGTTGGTGTAACCCCTCCTGTTCGAACCTCCCGCTCTAAGCAGGACTCGAACCCGGGTCCGCCGGCATTAGAATCGGCGCTTTAACAAGAAGGCTAAAGGCTGCAACCTCTAGCATCAGTCGCTAGAGCATCTCTTGAGATCAGAGGAGTGAGGTTTACTCGCACAGCAACTACTAGCTGACCTCTGTTACATTGGCAAAGGAAGAAAGGAAAAAAGACACGCACCACGCATCATCTGCAGTGGCGTAGGCTGTAGAGAGTGTGGCGCCTGAAAGTAGCTTTTGACGCATTCGACCAGAGTTCGAATCCGCCTTTTGCCGAACTCGCTCTTCTCCCTTTTCCCATTAGAAAGGCATTTCTTTTCCAATAAAAATTAAGAAAATATTTGAAAAGTGTAAATAAAGTGCCCTAACGACTGTTTAATAATAGTGTTTCTCGGTTAGGGTTAGAGGAAGGTGTAGGGAGTCCCAATAAGTAAATGGCACCTAACAACTATTCACACTTATTATATTGCAACCGCTACTTTTATATAGTGTAAATAGAATATATTGCTATTTTCAGTATGCTGTCTTTTTATCGTTCTTTTGCACATGCGGGTCAGTTCAGGGCGATAATCTGTTCACACTGGAATCTGATATTGGCCACATTTAAAACAACAATGTGAACAGCTGTACAAAATCTGGATCTGAGCCATAAATCGGATTTGAGCGCTAAGTCTCGCAGTGTGAACGTAGCCTGATTGTGGTCTGAGTGTTTTGGACCCTGTTTACACCTGTATTTAAAAAATGACTACTTCAGATTATATCATGATGTGTTTGGGTGTGTGTGTGCTTTCTTCAGGGCTGCTCTCCATGTGCATTCTGGGTAAGGCAGAGCATATGCTTGCGATCTGGCAGGGCCAAGTTGACATCATCGCTGACACACATGCATCCTCCACTTACCAAAGAATCCAAATCAATTCTTTGTTTGGCAGAATAAGTGCCTCAGCATTGGACACAAGGAGAAGGGGAGGGGGGTTGTATAGAGAAGCGTTTCCAGCCTCTCATTCTCTGCAGGAGGAAGGAGCCACAGAGACGTGCTACCAGGAAGTGGCGATTGCATGTGAGTGTCTGTCAATATCCGAACAGAAAACGAGCCCCTGTGGGTCACCTGCTCCCCAGGAATCCAGCAGAAGCACTTTAGAGAGTTTTACACATAACGTGAGCAGGTCTTCTGAATGAATCTCCTAACAGTATGCTGAGGTTTTGATGGTTCAATATATCTTGACATTTATGTATCGGAGTGTCTATTTACACCTTGGCAGAGGCTATTTACACTAACTCGGCCCACTGACGTCTGGTTGGGCCAGACAAAATTACAGAAGATGCTTAATTGTCAACAGTAAGAATAGTGTAGGTGTAAAGTTTTTATACACACAGACCAGAGTTCGAAGCCGCCTTTTGCCAAACTCGCTCTACTCACCTTTCCCATCACATATCAGATCAGAACGGCATTTATTTTCAATACAAATGAAGAAAATATTCGAAAAGTGTCTAACGTGTGTTTAATAATAAAGTGTTTATCGGTTAGGGGTAGGTGTAGGGAGGGCTTTATTGTTCCAATAAAGTGTCATCCATTTAATCATTTTAATACATATAATAATTTATACTCTATTATTGCATACAGTTTAATGTACAACATCACTGAGGTGCAGATAGTATCTGTCACTATTTATAAGAATGAATAGCATCTAACTACTCTTTACACTTATTGCAAAAAATACTGCTATTTTTACATAATGTAAATAGAATCTATCACTATTGTAATTTACTTAGATCGCTAATAAAATGCTGCTATTTTCACTTAGTAAATATCATTGTGGCGAGGTGGACGAGCGAGAGACATGAGAGGACTCGAGACCGGTGTGCCTCGCAGGTGATGTTCATTCTCAATCAGGCACACTGATCTCGCTCGCTCCTCCCATGTCTCTCACTCGTCCACCTCGCCACAATAATCTATTGCTCTTCAAACTTGTGTAAATAGCCACTGCCTTTGTGTATTTGCTCTAAAATGGATTAAAAGGATACTTTTTAAAATAATTTTGGATGATAACAGTTAAGTCAATTCTGGCAAATGCATAAAAATATTTAATTAAAAAAAGAAAAAGACCTACTATTTAATCTAATTAAGAAGTAAACATGGCATGTAATTTTACCAACAACAAAAAAATGTATACATGAAAATGCTGTGCAGACTTGACACAAAGCAATCGTTGAATCTGAGTTATGAAGCTATTCATTGAATCAAATTGTCTGAATTTTGAAATGATGGACATAAATTAATCAAACTTACTAGAAGTAACTTTTTCTTCTTCAATTAAAGTTCAAATTATACTAATTTTTATTATAAACAGCAATATTTACCAACCTATATTTTAACTAAAACATTTTAGCACACAAACATTTTTGAATGATAATACAATGAATCGGTGAATCAGAGTTTCAAAATGAATGTTTAAACTGACTCGCAGAAATAAATCAAACTTACAACACTAACGCCAACTTACGAAGTATTAACATTCTCATAATTAAATGTTTCGACAAAGAGTGATAACAAAACTAGTCTAGTCTAATGAAATCGTCTTTAGAAACTACATGGCCATATAAACCTCACAAATATATAGTGAATATTAAATGTATTGCAAATTCCTAATGTTCACTTAATATCCTGGGGTAACGCAACACACTAGGAAGGACAAGATTTGATTGATTATGTTTTGTGTTATTGTAGGCTGAAGCTCTGTTTTGTTCGCTGAAGCCACTTCTAGGTGCTCGTGGTAGCAGAACTAGTCTGAGGAGGCCTCGGGGTAAGATGTCAGCTCAAGAGAATGACTCGAATCGGTTTGAAATGAGGTGTCTGGTGAGAAGAAATGCCGGGGAAGTCCAAGGAAAACAGAGCTGCTTAACATGGTGTGCATCTAACCTTGTAAAGAGGCTATAGACCTTTACAAGAGGCTTTATATTAAACCTGCAGGGACAGTATGCTGGAGGTGAAGATGAAGCAATAGGTTATAAAAACCAAAGCGATCACTGTACTGGAGAAATCCATCTTAACATGAAATCTAAGACGCACGTGTGCATGTTCTTGCATTGAGATGCAATGACTGCGGAGGCTAGAAAAACTGCTGACAAAAACATTTCTCAGACCCACAGACGTTGAGAATTGCTGGGGAGCAAGTGAGAGCGGGGTCTTTCTGATCTGTGCACTTATGCATGTCTATGAGCCAACACAAAGTGTGTGTTATCACTCAAACGGAGGCCACACATCTTTAACGTTGAGAACATGTGAATGAACTATAGCATCTGTTAATGATATCTACTGGCTCACGCAAACACCCCGAGGTAGGGTTGGATTTAACTGCTGCCAGACCTCACGTTGGCTTATAGACAGCGTGTTAATGTAATGTTAGCCCTAAAGATTATTTTACGCAAAGAAGCAAAAACACCCACCACTATTATGATGTACTAATTATGAAACACAGGGGCTCTGTTCCAAAACCTAGTGAGCTTTCTTGCTGTCTACCACCTAAATAGGCAGCCTAACTTCCTAAGAGAGCAATTGGAACACACTACATGGGTAACAAATCTTGGCATCATAAAAATAGCGCTACGCACATTAATCACGATTCGCAATTGGTTTCGATTGAGCTTTTTGTCTTAGCATGTTGCTAAGGATTGCTGGGTAACCCAGTTTTTAATCAGAACTATTTTTATCAATACTTTCAGTTGCTGATATTTGTAATCAACATTTATACCACATTCTCCACCATCTTGGATGAATTATTGACACAGTTCATCGCAATGCATCTTTTCCGTGAAGGATATAAACAATGCTGCCTTTCGGTGTGGTCATATTAGCGATTCTGCTTGCTAAAAAAAAGATAGATAGCGTAGAGAAGTATGAAGCAATGGTCACACCAAAGTCATTTTCAAACCAAGCAGAATTTGCATGATCAACTTAAACATGAGCCAAATCTGTTAGGTGAACTTTTTCACCCTCACACGAAATTCACAATTGCTGTATTTCATTCATGTTAGAAGCACGCCTATGATGCTGCCTATGTAGGCAGTTCACTAGGTTTCGAAACACTGCCTGTATATAAACTGCAAGCGTTACTCTATCCAAATGGATGACAGTTTGACTTCTTGCTCTGTTCACACTTTGAATTTCAAAAGTTTTCCAGATAATATCAAAATGAACAGAACCAACATTCAGCGATGGCTGTGACCCTTTTAAGGCGTTGACAGAATAAGTGATTATTTTACAGCTCTATGGCGCCCTCCTCCTCCAACAGGGAAACTTACTCAGGTTGAAGTAAGGGGTTTGTGGCGATACAGGGAAGGCAGGGGTTTGGGGTAGGGCCTCACCACCAACGATCGGAGGGGGGCTAACGGGACCCCCGTCCATTTCCTCAAACGCTTCTCTGTAGCTATGCATGTGTCTCTGGAGAAAGAAGGACAGGTGGACACATATCCAAATACATCCACGTTTATTTATGAGATTAATAGTATGCATATGATTGACATGTCAATTCAGTTGGTCTACCTCCTTGGGCCGCCCCCCAGGGTTCAGAGCAATCGTATTGGCCAGCTCGGGTGAGATGCAGCGAATGGGGGAGCGGACCGAGCTTCCTCGGGTTGGGCTGTCATCTTGGGAAAAGCCCTCACTGGTAGTCCGGCACCTTCCAGGAACCGAAGATTCATCTGGTGACATTTGACCAAACTGAACTCCTGCCAAGGAATTAAATTTATGACATCATCTTTAACAGATAACTATTAGGGCCTGCAGAAGAACATTCATCATACTTGAAATTAAAATAAAAAAAATACCCAAATGTCAAAATACCCCTTGAACAAATCCATGGAAAACTGCCAATGAGCTCTGAAGAATTAACTCTCTGTCAAAAGCTGCGCTGACGTCCAATTCGTACCACATAAAAGCCTGTTGGAGCTACAAACAATGTTCTCATTCAAACAGCCCAGATTACAAAAAGCTGGAATATTACAGAAACTCTGTGGATTTAAAGGGTAGTGTGTACTTCTGGATAAAACTCTGGAACATCCTCAAAGCAACTCTCAAGCCTATTTCATCACGTTCTGTTTGATACAAAGAGATGACGGTGTAAATAAAACTGGATTTGTGTAAGTCTTCTCTACTTGGAAAGGAAAAACAGGGAACAAAAAATGGATAACTGAAAGCAGATGAAATGCATTTAAATGCATCCATTTAACTTGTTTTCTACGACACACATCTCTATTGTTGTTGGGCTGTAAAATCGATTAATTGCATCTAACATAAAAGTATATTATATATATATATATATACACACACACACTATTATATATACAGTATATACGTATAAATATGTGTGTATATACAGTATACACACACACAAAGAGAAAAGTATCAATAAAAATAGTACATTTATTTAATTAAAAACTAATTGGTTTTACTCAACATTTGTAAAATACTCTAAATCAGAAGTTAAAAAGGTGTGGGTTTCACACTGTTATCCATTAAATGAACTAAAGGAAGAATGATATGCAATCTCAATAAAAACTAATAAGAATTATAAAATGATGTATTCTATAATTTATTTTAATATTTTAAGATATTAGCTTAGCGACATGCTAATACCAAACTCCATTGAAATTGCGAGTCATATCTCCAGTAAACTTTGCGTGGGTTGCTCCCTAGTGTTTCTCTAGTAGGGAGAGAAAAATAGAAAACGACTTGCATGAATTGAAAATATGAAAATGAATGATACCTGAAAAACCTGTAACTATTTTTCCTTTTTTAAGCAGACAGACTTTCCCATAGAATTAGGAGTCATATCTAGAGACTTGAATATAATGGATAATTTTTTTACTCTTTTGATATTCGCAAACACCCTAGCAACTTCCTAGAAACCACTCAAAACACTAGCTAGCAACTAGCAAATCAGAATAGCAACCACATAGCAACACACACACACACACACACAATAAAATGCATCTTTACATTTCTCTTCAGTACTGTGGTGTACACTAGGCTTATGGCAGAGTGATTTCACAATTCACTGTCAAACTTACAGATAAGGAAAAATAGAACTCTGTAAAAGCGTGTACAGCCACACACAGTTTTAAGCCCATTTAACTGAACTCAGTTTGAGACAGAGCAAAGCATTAATATATTCTGGTGGGAGTGAGTTGAATATCATGGAAACTGGGCAACAGGCTGAGCAAAATATTTACTAGCTCCCTGAGCGCGGCCTACGATTGATACGTGTGGTCAGACCACAGCTCAGACCATCCGAACCTCACGTGTGCTGGGAAACAACTTGAGAGAGATTGACCACTTCCACTTCTGGACAAGTGGCCACCCTTGTTATTAAACATAACGTTAGCCAGCCGCTCTGACACTCAGGCTGCGTTTAAACCGCTTCTGGAGTTCTGCCCACAAAACAAGCGATTCAGAACAATAGAGTAGTGATGTCACAAAGGGAGGGTCTTCAAAAGGACACTCGCACTCCATCTGCAATCTATTTACATGCCTGGATAAGCTTCATGCGGTTTCCATGACAATGTCAAACATGCAGATTCCAAAACTGACTGGTCTGGGAAGCGATGAATCCAGCGCTCGGATGTGCTGGGATATCATATGGTCTATATCCCCGAGTGTCACTTCAGACAAGGTCGGGAGAGGAAACATGCAAAACAGATGTAGTACGCCAGATCTACAGCTGTGCATGACAAACTGTGCTGTTACCTTAGTGATCACACTGTCCTGATAGATTCAAGCTGCTGTAACTGAGAAACAGAGAAGCCCTCATTTAAACCAAACTAATACTGTTAGATTCAAAATGTTTAATGCAAGAAGTAAAACACAAAAATGCTAGTTAATAGTTTGTTCACCCAAAAATAAAAAAAATAGCCCATGATTTACTCACCCTCAAGTCATCCTACACTCTATAAAAAAAAGGTTCTATATGGCACCAAAAATGGTTCTTGGCTCGTAATCATAGAGGAACCTTTTTTAGTGCTATATAGCACCAATTTTGGTGGTTCTTCAGCAGTTCTTCATAGGTGCTATATAGCACCTTAGTCAAAGAACCGGTGAAGAACCACTGAAGCACCAAAATTGGTGCTATATAGCACTAAAAAAGGTTCCTCTATGATTACGAGCCAAGAACCATTTTTGGTGCCATATAGAACCTTTTTTATTTTTATTTTTTTAGAGTGTAGGTGTATATGACATTCCTCTTTCAGACGAATAAAATCAGAGTTATATTAAAGAAGTCCATAAAAGTTAATCTATCCATCATATAACTGCTCCACACAACTCCAGGGGGTTAATAAAGGCCTTCTGAAGCAAAGTGGTGCGTTTGTGTAAGAAAAATATCCATATTTAAAACTTTATTGACTAAATTAACTAGCTTCCGGCGGAGTGCTGTACGCAACGGTTTACGGCGAAAGAGTAACCCTTGACCCTTGAACCCTTGACGCATGTGCATTGACGAATGAAGAATCGCAGAGGATAGAGAAAAAACAAAACACAGGTCATGAATTAGAGTCAAAAACGAGAATGTTTAAAGAGAAATGGCGGAGAATTTCGATATAAGAGAAGAGGGGCTTGAGTTTGTTGCCCAGCCCTATCCACGAGAGCCGTCAAAGCTTGCGATGCCTCAATACATCACATCGGGGGTTATTCTTTTGCCGGAAGTGGAATTGCATATGGCTTTCCGCTGGAAGTTAGTTATTTTAGTCTATAACGTTTTAAATATGGATATTTTTCTTACACAAATGCTCCACCTGGAGCCGTGTGGAGCAGTTATATGATGGATAGATGCACTTTTATGGACTTCATAAATGAGGCAACAATTCAGTGCCAGGAATTTTTTTTAATATAACTCAGATTGCATTCGTCTGAAAGAAGAATGTCATATACACCTAGGATGACTTGAGGGTGAGTAAATCATGGGCTAATTTTCATTTCTGGTTGAACGAACCCTTTAACTAGCATTTTAGTGTGTTTTACTTCTTACATTAAACATTTTGAATCAAACAGTATTTGTTTGGTTTGATGGCTAACCCTTTAAGCTGCATTAATGTGCACCAATATAACAATATAAACAGCAATATTTACATATCTAATATTTTCAATAAAACACTATATATATACTGCTCTTTTTGGCCCTGTTTAAACATGGTATTACGATGCGTTTTGTTCAATTGGATCACAAGTGGACGACGCTAAATACAGGTGCAAACAGGGTCTAAAACATTTTGAGCTTGTCCACTTTCGACCACTTCCAGAGGTAGTCGAAAAACACATTCAACCGGATTGCTTTCGTAGTGTAAACGTTTATGTGATCGAATGTGTTCGAACAGTCTCAAAAGACCGTCTACCCTCCACCTACTGACCTAATGTGTAAACGAGAAGAGCGCTAACCTTTGTCGCCAGGAGACACAAGTTTGGTTTGAAGACGAAAAACGTACCAAGCACAATGTTCTCTCCCCATTCCTGATTTCTAACACACACTCACAGCGATCGCTGTGATCTCTCAGCTATCAGAGCAGAAACGAAGGCTGATGCTCTCTATATGTTTTTCCGTTGTCTATGAACGGGTTCATATTTAAATTGCACAAGCTTATTTTGTCCATTAGATCGAAAGATCTGAAAAAAACAACAACCATACATTTACCCACACATAGACCCTCCCGTTGAAGAAATCAGGACAGAAGTGGTCGAAAGTGGACAAAAGAGAAGGATTAAAAAAACAGGTGTAAACAGGTGTGTCTCCCTCGTCTACTTGTGATCCGATCGACCAAAACGCATATTAATACCAGGTGTAAACAGGGCCTTTCTCTCCATAGTGCCGTTTATGCCATTGTTATATCTGTATTGGACTGGGTCAGACTCGGGAGAGGTCCAAGACAAACATTCCTCCAGGAACCTGGCTACCGAACAGCATGGGCCCTCGAACGGGACTGAAGACATTCAATGTACGAGACGTTTACTCCCCAGTGGCAGATAAGGATGGTATAATGCTTTCCAGACTAGGGAGGATTTATTACCCTTTGTCCTTCATCTAAATGCTAAAACAGAGGTAAAGGAGAGTCCTTGAATGAAGCCAGTGTCTGCTCGCCTTGGTATTGTTTCCCAGGTCTGGCAGACTGGATCTTGTGACATGGGCTCAGTTGATCCAGACAGACTGGCCTTTGTCCTGCTACACTGTAACTTTAACTCGACACATAATACAAATGCAATTTGTTTGTAGAGGTCACCCAGCACAAAGGAGCAAACTAAAGCTTTTACTACTGTTAACTGTTATTCCACCCAAACAAGGTGAAAAATTCCAGCATAGGTTAGTGGTTAAGGAAGAGGGTTCATAGTAAGGAGAGATAAAAAGAGAAACAAATAGCGAAAGAGAAATAGATAGAGACTTCTTTCTTTCTAATAACTATTACTTCCTAGAGTTTATTCCTTTGGTAGATAGTTCATTCAAAAATTAAAATTGTGTCAGGAGTCATTATTTACTCACACTCGGGTCTTTGTGTAAGACAAAAGATATTTCTATGATTTTTTAACTGTTTTTGTTGATAAAACCATGAAAACTGAAAGTAAATGGTCTTTCGTTATATGGGGAAAAAACATTGAGACAAAATATATTCTTACGTCTTACGTGTTCCACAAAAGAAAGTCATACATTTTCAGGATTTTCATTCTTAACTATGCCTTTATATTTACTTTAGTTTACACTTATTTTATATTATATTATTTTATTGTATTTTTTTTCATTTAACATCCAATTAGAATTTAGTCGTATTTTATATAATAATTTATCATTTAATTTAATAATAATAATAATAATAATAATATCGCAAATAACGTAAACACGTGCAATACTAATAAAATAAAAAATATCGATAATAAAATAATTTTTATAAAAGCAAGTACTCTCAGCCTGCATCTCAATGTGCACACTATCTATCCTAAATAGTATGTGACATTAGTAATATTCAATACTATTTAGGGTGGATAGTATGCACTTTGGGATGCAGGGACACTGAAGTAAAGAGAAGAAGGGAAAGATAGGGGGCGAGAGAGAGCCGAGATGCAGCACACAGCCACACAACATGCACAGGTGTTATGAGTTAATGTCAGTGGGAGGCAGAGTGCATCAGAGGACCAACCACTGAAGGAGAAAGAGCGGCGGCGGTGGTGGCCGAGCTCAGGAATGCTCTGTCTTTCACTGATGCCTCGGATACGGGCAGTGTACGCTGAACACCACCGGAGGGAGGAGGAGGAATGACGGCGGACCATGTCAGGAAGTAAAGGAAGAAGGTGAAGAGGAAGAAGGGAAGGCGGAGGTGATGATGGGACAGGTGTTCCACAAACAGGATAAACATAAAAGGGTGGAGAAAGGAGGGGAGAAAACATTAGCACATGTCATGCTAGCATTTTGCTTGAATCAAGTATGGGCGATTGGTAGGGAGATAGGCGATATAGTTAAAAAAGATGAAAACATTTACAGATAAATTATTAATTTTATTGCATGTGTGTGCCTTAACTTCAGTAAGTAAGATAAACACACTTTATCTGTGGCAGCACATTGCGGATGGTAAATGTAGACAAAGTGTTCCCTAATTCCAGATAGTGGCACGTCTGATAACCAAATCCCAATACTAGATACTGAGAGCTCTTCAAACAGTGTGTCAAGAGCTAGGACTCAAGGGAAGGTTACAAAGAAAGAGTGCAGCTTCCTCCTTTTACTGTTCTTCTCATTACAGGAACAATTATCTATGCTGAGTCAACAACTCTACTAAGCATTGGTCTGCAATAAAACAGGATCATAGCTGACTAGGTTTATCCATGAGAGCCTTATCTAAAATGTTTCCTCTCAGGTTTAATGTTGGTTTCCTGCGGTTCTCAAAGATGGGGATGGTTTAGCTAAGGTAGCACTTTCTGGCTATGTTTGACAAAAAGAGAAAGCACTTAATCGGACAGAGCTCTTTCTGTCAGCATGCGACCTTCAACACCTGTCTGATGCTTATTAAACATTCATTTTGTAAGATATTAAAGAAGGCACATTCACTGTAAACTCTGTACTGTAAAACCACTAGGAGGCAACAGTGAGCCCAGAGCCAATGCATCATTCCTCATCTGAATAATTTGTTTTACAATTTTACATGTATGTTTTTGCCAAAAATGTAGGATTAAATGAAATTATATATATTCTGTGTTTATGATGTTTTTGGTTGTAAGATCCATCAGTGGTATGTGATAGACTAGTAATACATCTGTAATTTAAACTCAAGTCATGGTGAATTTAGCATGCGACAAAACAACATTTGTTCAACAAACAACTCTTATGTGCTGGCATTATTCTAAAAACATCACAAGGGAAAAAACTAGGCTTCCAGGAAAATCTTTTTAAACTTTCAAGCTGAACAGATAATGTTAACATAAAAAAGTGCACTGCCGTATAACAGTCCTCAGTTGTTTGGGCACTTCTCCAGATGTAATGTACAAATGTTCGGTTTTGGCTTGGCACAAAACAGAAATGCGGTCTGATATTGAGGCTTAAGCCAGAAGCACTTTGGACAAAGCTTTCTTTGTGATCTCACGATGCTTATGTCAACGCCAACAAAGAAACTCCACCAAAAAAGGCACCGCCTTGAGTGTAAAAGACAAGCTCAACTCATGCACTCAAGGCAGGCATGGAAATATTTTCCTTTGCTATATTTCCCTTGAAAGATTGATTCAATTTGCATTTTGTATACATAAAAATATGCAGAAGTAATGGTTCAAATTCTTGGCTGGTTACTGCCCATGGGTTGACTGATGTTACATCACTATTGTACCTTTGAACAAGTAAAATAACTCTGAACGTGTTAAAAGAGGTATTTAAAGGTTGCTCTTACCAGCTACACGGTGAGCTACAAGACCGTCCAATTTGTAGTTGGTATCTTCTGGTTCAGACTCTTTGGGCAAAGGGGATGAGGAGGCAGAGTAGCTACACTGGGGCTCAGGGGACTGGGATGGGGTACTTGAGGGGTAAATGTTGAGGGGTTTTAACTGAAGAACTCCAAAGGTGGAGGAAGGCATAGTGGGATGGGACATGGGAGCCTGACCTTCTGCATCAGAAGGGAATGCAGCATGCTGGGATATGGCTGTGGGTCTCTGCTGGTTCATGATGGTTTGTGGAGGCTCTGTGGCTACCTGTTGATATGCCAGAGGGTATCCCGCCAAAGAGGCCCCACCACGGTCATGAATAGCTGCATCAGCCTGATAGGATGGCCGTGCCTGGGTTTGAGAGAAAGATGGCTGGGTGGTGACTACACCACCTTCTCCAGATGGGGCACTATGGGACTTGGGGACTTGAGTAAGTGCAGGGTCAAGGTCCAGCATCAGCATGTTGAGGGCCTCAATGGACTGTTCAATTTCTTGTTGAGATGCCAAGGGAGGGAACTCCGGAAGGCTGTGGGACTGTAGTACAGGGCTGAAGGTGACCCCATCTGTGACTGGGACCTCAGGAACACCATATTGTTGCCAAACATTCAGTCCCCTCTGCACTGCTTCCCTACTGCTGGTTGTGCGTGTGGGAGCTTTGGGCATGCACTTCTGCTCTGTGGTGGGGGTTGCCCCTAATGACTGAGATCGGTAGATGCTGCCATTCTGGTTGGTGTAGCCACTAGAGACCCCCAAGTTCTCCTGGACAGATGAGGAGCTGTGAACTCTGGGCTCTGGCATTTTCTCGTGGACAGCCTTCTCCAAGTAGGGCACATCTTGTCCATTAATAACCGTCTCCGACTGATAGTATAGATCCGCTGGTGTGGCTCTGCCCTCAAATGACGAGAGGGTTCCGAGACTGTCCACACTGTTCCCTTCCTGGCTGGTGGGCAGGTCATCATCAAGTATGTCTGTCTCTCTGTCTATGTTGTTGTGTCCATTGACGTGAACCTGGGCAGGGACGAGGTGTAGGACTCCGCTGCCAGAGCTGCTTTGGTAACCTGTCCGATGCATTGGTGCTTCCAAACCACTGAGCAACTGGTCCAGCTCCTGTTTTTCCTCTGGGCTTAGGGGCTGGGAGGACGGCTGACTCACCAAGGCCGGCTGATGGCTGGCTTCATCTGTGCGGTCGGTCTTGATGGATGCAGTGGAGTTGCCCGAGTCACTGCTTACAGACAAGGCGTGGTCGACTGGTGGTAGAGTGTGGTCTACAGCAGGTAAAGCATTATCTACAGCAGCTGGGAGACCATTAGTTGTGACCCCTCCGTCCAGAGACTCTTTCTTTCGAACCTTAGCGTAGAGACTACCATCCAGTGGTCCTTGTGTGTGAATAACGTCTGTAGAAGACAAAAAGAAAAAAAGGAATGCTTTCAGCCATTTCATATATACATATAAAAGCAATAAGCCACTTCACATTGTGCCTAAGAATACCAAGTCATATGAGCTTAATTTTTACATTTATGCGTCACATTACTCAATTATATGATTAGGTCCTACCAGCTAATATGAAGGCGAGTCATTTTGGGTGAACTATCCCTTAAATGGCCCTAAAAGCATTTTTTATTTGGGAAAAAAAGCTTGTCGAACCCTTATTTATAGTGAACTTTTGAGATACTTGATTGTTCTTAACTATGTAAACACTTATGAAGTGAGCACTCAGCATATGTCAAAACAAGCAACTTTTTTGAAAATCATATAAACGATTGTCTCATAAAACATGCACATGTATCTACACATGCTCCGAACGGCAGCTCCACCTCGCACAAGGAGTCAGTTTGTGTCTCTCATGAGAGGAACCACGCTCCCTGTCCAAGCCAGTGACTCACCAGTGGAAAAATCACCACATACAAGATTGGAGGCATTTCCTGTCTCCTTGGAATTGTAGCATCATTCCCTATACTCACACACATGCTCGGACCCTTAGACAAACACATAACACACCTATTTTGGGGTGGCTGTGTGTCAATGTATCTTTGGCTCTTAAAAATCAGTGTCTTGTTTCCCTGTGGTCATGGATTTTAATAACAGACTGTAACTGTTTTCTGCCTTTCCAAAACCACTAAGCCACTGTTTGACAGTTCACTCTGCAATGGCCTTTTGATATCAACAATGCATTGCAATCCCAGAAAAAAGAGCCGTGTTCTGTTCAGTGTGCTTGGGAGAATGAGACAGCCTCAAAACCACAGACTGTGACAAAATGTCATTCATTCAGATAGAGCCAGCCTGAAACACTCACGCTGAGTTTCCCATGGTGTCTTAATGCAGGATCTGTCGAGCCGCAAATCTGATAATACAGCTGGGAAAAGCGGGCACAATACTCTGAGCTCTACTGTGCAGTTTTTGACACTCTAGAGCACTAATAGCAGAAGACGAGAGATTGTGGCTCCCTAGTCATGAACAGTGGGACTTGTGAGTTTTTGCATAAAGTTTGGTCCACAAATCCTCACTTAAATGAGAAGAAACTGATGTCAAGTGACCAGCCGTGGTTTGCTTTATTTTTAAGTGCCATTTAGAGTTGTTTTATATGAAATAGATGATACCACAATAAATGCAGAGGGGGAAAACTCATTAATGCTGCAGAAGTATTGACTCGTGACCATTGCTATACAGAAAACCCTGAAAAAAAAATCAATCTGCAATCTGCATACATTTTGTAACCAGAATTTCTATCCTCAAAAAGCAGTACGGACAGATTGCTCATTCTATAAAATGCTTTTCCCAATTTGATAAAAGTGTTTTTGTACAATTCTAAACATTCTATCAAACAAATCATGTGCTTAATGATTAATAATTAATAATTTGCATTGTGCCATCACAAAATGAATTAATTGTAAATATAGAACGAGACATAAAAACATCTTCAAAAAGGTAACAGGGTTAACATTTTAGTTTAATTTCACAGAACACAAGTTGATGAGAAAAAGGTTTTTAAAAAGAGAATTTAATGCTGATATATTAAAAAAAAATTAAACAACAATTCCACTTGTCCAAGTTTACATTATTTTCTATTATTTCCAAGCTATTTCACATAAAACAAAGTGAAAGTCACACACTTACAATAATGAATATCTAGTTTACTTGCTCAAAATATCCTTTTCAAAGATCTGATGCTACTAACCTGCTGAACTACGACTTCCGATGCTTTCAACCAACGGCTATCATATGTGTGTGCAATATGCGGTTTGAGACTAACAGTTCCCTCAAGCTCCTTAAAAATAGACATCCCAGGTTACCTCAAGTGACCTGTTGACCTTTAGGTTGTAGATGTCTACTTGCAACAAATTCAATGATCACCTTTGGCCCCATGTCACTTGCAGCTATGTGACCTACTGGTTTGAGAGGAGCTTAAACAAGAGAGTACACAAGCGGATGTCTGTCAAAGGCTGCCAACTTTGATGCTTGTTGTTGCACATCAAATGTAAATTGGTCTATTGACCAGATAACTGCAACAACTATTATGCTATTAAACACATTTTATATACATCTTAATTAATTCTCAAAACAATATTTAAGTAAATAGTACAGAAACACTTTAGTTTAGGGTCCAATTCTTACTATTAACTAGTTGCTTATTAGCATGCATATTACTAGGATATTGGCTGTTTATTAATACTTATAAAGCACATATTAATACCATATTCTACATCCTTTAATCCTACCCAATACCTAAACTTAACAACTACCTTACTAACTATTAATAAGCAGTAATTAGGAGTTTATTGAGCCAAAATATGTTGCTAATAGTGGACCCTAAGCTAAAGTGTGTACAATAGTACAAATAAACACAGCGAGTGATAATTCTTGTCAATATTATTTGATTTATATGAACAACGCAAAAAACTGAAATGGGTCGTTAGTCTTCATTTACACTGCAAGACCAATATCATATTAGATTTGGAGTCAGTATTCTATTATTTATAGAAATTATTACTTTTATTCAGCAAGGATGCATTAATTTGATCAAAAGTGACTTATTATATTACAAAATATTATATTTCAAATAAATGCTGTTCTTTTGAACATTCTATTCATCAAAGAATTCTGAACAAAACAATGACGATCACAATCTCAACAAAAATATTAGGGAGTATTGGCTGCTGATAATTCAGCTTTGCCATTAAATTATAAAATATGTTACAAATTTTTTTTTAGATTTTAATAATATTTCACAATATTATTGTTTTTTACTGTGTTTTTGATGCAAATACATGCATCATTGGTGAGCATCAGAGACATTTAAATTAGTTTATGCACATTAACACAAGGATGCTCGAAAGCAGAAAGACTGGTAACATTATCATCTTTTTTTTTTTTTTTACTTTATTGCTTTGGTACCAACGTACAACAGAACAAAAGTCAAAACTGAGATGACTGTTTATTTCTCCTCTGTGAGACCAGGCTTAGCCCCAGAATTTTCCTTTAACAGCATTGCATGGAAAAAATGAGTTTTTCCCCCAGAGTTTCACTTAACAATCCCCCAGCTGTTTCAAACATCTCCCAGCACCCTAGTACTCCGAAATAACAGCCACCCTGAGCCACAGACGAGAGCAGCATAGCCTTGTATAAACTACTCGGCAGGTTAAAACTTCACTCGTGTCATCTCAGATGAGCCGAACGGATCTCATGTTTTATTTGCAACTCAAAAACACCTCATGACTTAATACTGACATGAGGAACTATCGCTGCCGCTGTCATTAGAGTCCGGCATCTCAATGTGGAATCAGACACGCCTCTTTCTTGAAAAAGGAATCACTTTCTATTTTGGCATGCTTTTTATCACCTGTTCGCAGACTTGGGTGATATCACATCAAGAGCAGCTTGCATTTATCACTAATCATCACCCATAAAAATAGCAGGATTTGAACACATGCTTAAGAGCTCTAGAAGTTATTCAAAGCACAAAAATCACAACAAGAACCTCAAGAAAACGTCCCTACCTGCCTTAGTGCACTCTGTACTTGTCCAAGACGAAAGTTTTGAAAAGTCTCTGTGTTTTCTTGCTCTCAAGCCCCAGCAGCTCAACATTAGCGAGCTGTGGGAGTAGTTTTGGATCAGAAAGCTCTCTCCTCTTTCTCCACCTCCTGTTCTAACTCCGATTGAGTTTTTCTGCTAAAGATGACATGACTCTTTCCTTCTGGTTGAATGTACTACACCCCTAGTAAGGTGGGCGTGAATTTATCCTCGCCCAGCTGTGTGTCTGGTGTCTACTAGAGTGACATCACTGGGGCTTTCTTCGTCGGATAGGCTTGTTATCCTTCACTAACTCCCTGGCTCTGTTCCAAAACCTAGTGAGATGCCTACATAGGCAACATTTAAAGGCATCATACAGTATGAATGACTCAAAGATTGTTCCAACAGACACTTCTAAGAACCCTATGCTGGCCACAGTCTACTGCTGCATGCATCCATTTTTTTCCAGCGAAGGCAATTCCATAATGAAAAAAAAACCTTGCCAAGCAAAAGTGCAAGAAATGTAGACTATAAATATACCTATCAATCGATTAAAAAAAACTATTCTGTAAATAATCGCGATTAATTGCACCTAATATTCAAGTTTTTAATATATTTTTATATTGTAAAAATGTCACAGTTAATCTCCAAATGAATGTACAAACAACATATAGACAGCATATTTTAAATATATGATCTATCAGGTAGGACATATACAGAAATGAGAAATTAACTGGATAAATATAGATTATTCTTTATTAAAACTACAAAAGTTATTCAGTCAAGAGCAGTGATTTTCTGTCTTCTTGACAGAATGTCTTCTTTGATTTACATTAATGACATACATCACAGCAGCAGCAGGTTTATTAGGCTACTGTCACTTTAATATCGGAAGCACATGACGCGGATCTGACACACACCCCAACTTCACAACTCTTTATGGTCATTTAAGACTTTAATTTAAAACTAATTTAAGGCATTTTGGCATTCTTTTGTGTGTTTTTGTCTGTTCAAGTGCGAAAGAGAAGCGCACCAGAGATTTAAGCTATTTTGTGTCTTATCGCGCTTGAATGGATTAATAGCAGTTGAATGAATGATAGTGTGATCGTAAACTTTAGCACAGCCAAAGGATGATGCACAATTTATATAATCAACCAATCACATGGCAGTTGCTTCATGCATTTAGGGGTGCGGTCCTGGTCAAAACAATCTCCTGAACTCCAAACTGAATGTCAGAATGGGAAAGAAAGGTGATTTAAGCAATTTTGAGCGTGGCATGGTTGATGGTGCCAGACGGGCCGGTCTGAGTATTTCGCAATCTGCACAGTTACTAGGATTTTCACGCACAACCATTTCTAGGGTTTACAAAGAATGGTGTGAAAAGGGAAAAACATACAGTATGCGGCAGTCCTGTGGGCCAAAATGCCTTGTTGATGCTAGAGGTCAGAGGAGAATGGGCCGACTGATTCAAGCTGATAGAAGAGCAACTTTGACTGAAATAACCACTCGTTACAACCGAGGTATGCAGCAAAGCATTTGTGAAGCCACAACACGCACAACCTTGAGGCGGATGGGCTACAACAGCAGAAGACCCCACCGGGTACCACTCATCTCCACTACAAATAGGAAAAAGAGGCTACAATTGGCACAAGCTCACCAAAATTGGACAGTTGAAGACTGGAAAAATGTTGCCTGGTCTGATGAGTCTCGATTTCTGTTGAGACATTCAGATGGTAGAGTCAGAATTTGGCGTAAACAGAATGAGAACATGGATCCATCATGCCTTGTTACCACTGTGCAGGCTGGTGGTGGTGGTGTAATGGTGTGGGGGATGTTTTCTTGGCACACTTTAGGCCCCTTAGTGCCAATTGTGCATAGTTTAAATGCCACGGCCTACCTGAGCATTGTTTCTGACCATGTCCATCCCTTTATGACCACCATGTACCCATCCTCTGATGGCTACTTCCAGCAGGATAATGCACCATGTCACAAAGCTCGAATCATTTCAAATTGGTTTCTTGAACATGACAATGAGTTCACTGTACTAAAAGGGCCCCCACAGTCACCAGATCTCAACCCAATAGAGCATCTTTGGGATGTGGTGGAACGGTAGCTTCGTGCCCTGGATGTGCATCCCACAAATCTCCATCAACTGCAAGATGCTATCCTATCAATATGGGCCAACATTTCTAAAGAATGCTTTCAGCACCTTGTTGAATCAATGCCACGTAGAATTAAGGCAGTTCTGAAGGTGAAAGGGGGTCAAACACAGTATTAGTATGGTGTTCCTAATAATCCTTTAGGTGAGTGTACATAAACACTGTAGTTCTGTTCCAAAAACTACTCAGCTGCTTTTCAGTTGTCACTTGATATTGTTTATGAAAGCAGTAAGCTACTCTAATACATTACAGTGATATTGCCACAGTTTCATGCCATGCATAGAGCACCCCTTACCTGTTTTGGCTTGAACATAACGATTCAGTGGTACTACTTTTTGCCAGAATGGAAAACTGGCATATAATATTTACATTGTTTGAGAAGCCCTACCTTGTTAAGATTTACAAGCACTGGCAGCTAGGGAGTGTGTGTTGTTTTTATAGTGTTTCCCAATAGGCAGTAGGCCTACCTGATATCGCATTACAACACATTACTTTGGATAGTCAACGGTTGATGCATTGCCATTAACGGTGCTGAAAGTAGTTGCTTTAAAGGGTTCGTTCACCCAAAAATGAAAATTAGACCATGATTTACTCACCCTCAAGTCATCCTAGGTGTATATGATATTCTTTCAGATGTCAGAGTTATTAATGCATAAAATCAGCAAGTTATAGACTTGCGTACCACTGACCGCCAGAAGCAAGTTATTTTAGTTTATAAAGTACACTCTTTTTTACACAAACGCGCCACTTTGCTTCAAAAGGCCTTTATTAACCCCCCGGAGCTGTGTGGAGCAGTTATATGACGATAGATGAACTTTTATGGACTTCAAAAAAGACCCAACATTCACTGCCATTATAAAGCTTGGAAGAGCCAGGACATTTTTAATATAACTTTAATAATTTTTTTCGTCTGAAGGAAGAATGTCATATACACCTAGGATGACTTGAGGGTGAGTAAATCATGGGCTAATTTTCATTTTTGGGTGAAATAACCCTTTAAGGAGTATACATATATATAAATGGTGCTGCTGATAATGGTGGAAGGCATGGCAAAAACAACAACAACGTGTGTTTGTAAAAATCACATTAACATACACACCCACACACATTTTTCCAGAATGACCGCTTGCCACTTGGAGATGGAAAAGACGCTGTACTGGGAGATGTTTTCGAGAAAATGCAGTCTCAGTAATGTATATGTCAATCAATCAATCAATCGACTTAAGACTTAACAGACTTAAGTAAAAAAAAATATATATATAGACTTACAAGCATGACATCATGGCTCATGTTTCAAGATGGGCGGAAAAAGTCGACATCTTTTGTGACGGATGATTCAAGTAGCAAAGCATGGACTATTTACTTGGAGTAATTAAAGGGCAGGTAAAGTTTCAAAAATGCCAAGGTCCCTTGAAAAATTTGTGTGATGAAACATGTTAAATCACCAGAATGGGAAAGCGGTTTAGGATCTTTTCCTTGTTCAAGCTGTTCATTAATCGTCTACATTAATGATTTCATTAATATCTTTTCTCTAAACTTGCTTAATGTTAAAAAGGAACAATAGTTCTTTATACTTTGCTGCTTTGTGAATGATAGCCTGAGCTTTCAAGGACATGGAATGAGATTAAACCAAGAGGAAAGAGAAAAAAAGGCTAGCGGAAGGACTGTATAAACTTTACATGGTGCGTCTGCAGGATATGAATGTATATGTTTGTCTAAGTCGGTCAGAAACAGACTTCCAGTCAGCAAACAGAAATCCTGACAATGTGACACGACTGATACCCATGTAATGACAAACACCCACTGCTGTGAATCTAAACATACGATGTGATCATCATTTTAACACCTGCTGCCAAAACACTCCCACAACTGAATCATACCCTTGTGAACGAATGTGGTTTAGAACACCACAGCTGTCTAATTCATCTGAGCTCATCTGCATTTATATGCTGTTTTTCCTAAACGATGGCTATGTTTGAACAATTTAAGTACTTGCACCCTTAGAGCTCATCAGTGATTGCTTTAGCACATGAAGGATTGGACATCAAACCTGAAAAACCAATAAAGCTGCATGAATGTGATTCAGGTTTTGATGAAATGTGTGGTCACTGTAACTAGGGTCAAGTGTTACTCCGAAAACACTGCGTGAGCACTTGAGAAGAAGACAAAGTGCTGTGTTTGACTTCACAAGAGCTCTCTGGTAATGGACCCTGTATAAGGTAAGTGCAGGACATTAAATATGCATTAAAGATGCTTTTGATGGTCCTCTTATATAAAGGCAGAGATGAGAAAGCCTTGTGTGAATAAAGCACAGAGAAAAGAAAGAAAGAAAAAAAACCTCACCGCATCAAACTAAATTCTCATAAGCAGTGACCACTCTTTGTTCAGACAGGCAGTGAAAAAATCTGATTTTTTCGATTATCTGCCTCAAATCATGTTAGTTCTTTCACTTCTTTGCAATCTGAAAAGCAAAAAGATGTATTTTATACAATCCTGTTCCAAAACACACCCATCTGTGTTTTGAAATCAGATTTTTGAGATAGTGAAAGGCCAATTTGTAATGCCTATGTCGATTTTATCCCAAGCGATGTACAATAGAAAAGCATTAGAAATTGTGTGTTGTAAAAGTCTTCAGAATTGAAATCAGAATTGAATGGAATCTTGTTTCTGCCACAGAAAAATATGCAACCTTTTATCTCACATTTCTGACTTTTCTCCTCGCAATTTCAAGTTTACATCTCACAATTGTAAGAAAAATGTATATAAAATAAAGATATAAACTCACAATTGTGAGTTATAAAGTCTGAATTGTACATTATAGACCAATGGTTCACAAACTTGCCCTAGGGGCCCCACCAGTGCATATTTTTTGCATGTCTCCCTCATCTAACACCTGAATCAAATCATAAGCTCATTAGTAGAGCCTGCAAGACTTGAATTGGGTGTGTCTGATGATGGAGACATACAAAATGTGCAGTGGTGAGGGGTCCCCGGGACAGGTTTGAGAACCACGGCTATAGACACACAATTGAAGTCCAAATTGCGAGATATTTGAGTAAAAATGTCGGAATTGTGAGATAAAAAGTCTCCATCCTTCCATAGAATTGGATGCAGTCTGAACAAAACCTTAAAGGAACACTCAAATTTTTTTACCAACTCCCCTAGAGTTAAACAGTTGAGTTTTACCATTTTCAAATCATTCAGCCGATCTCCGGGTTTTTCCTATTTAAAACTTGACTCTTCTGTAGTTACAGCAGTAATATCATTGCGCCGCTGCACCCATGGTACGGCAGCAAAGTTCCTTGATTATTACGCAGGAATGAGAGTATAGTTCCTAGCCATATCTGCCTAGAAAATCACAACTTTTCATTTTCCGTACACGATGTAAGTTTTAAATAGGAAAAATATCGAAACTCTGTTCAATTTTGAGCGAGATGCTAACGGTGTAATCGGATTCAATGATCTATGCTAAGCTATGCTAAAAGTGCTACCGCCATACCCAGAGATCAGCTGAATGGATTTGAAAACGGTAAAACTCTACATGGAGTTGGAAAGTGAAAAAGTGAAAAGAAAGTGAAAAAAAGTGGAGTGTTCCTCTAAAAGTGCTGTTTGGAGAATACTTAACCAAGATTATATTTTGGGAATATTTTCCCTGCTTTGGATGTGTACACCTGCTCAATCCCAGTCTGAGAAAGACGCTGCTTATATTTTCTGTACTGAAGCCGGACATTGTGCACGCAGCTCTCCACGTGACTCCAGCACGAGGCCATTGATGGGTAATGTTTCGTTACCGCTTACGCTGTCTTTAAGGAAAAGCAATCAAGTCCCGCTCAAAGCGCTGGGAACAGACTGGGTGAAACGAGGGCGGCTCTTTGATAGGCATGTAGCGGCTGACTGTGGTTGGGAACTGGCCCGGGCTATTCACTCCACACACTTATGCACACAGACCGCACACACCAGCTCCTCATCACACACTTCATAATTATTCCTCAGAGAGATCTGAAGAACCAAAACAATGAATTACTGAATCAAAACTAAATTAGGCACTTTGAAAATCAGAAGGACACTACATGTTGTGGTTCTGCTCACATGTAGTCCTGTTTCTATGAGAACATCTCATGTATCATTGGCTATATCTTTAGTTAACTCATAAAGCATGTAGCTAGAGTACAGATCCTTTACAGCAATTGATGGTTTAAGGGATAATTAGTAAAGCTGCCACAGAAAAGTGCATTCAGAAACGTCACAGTCAACATAAACAGCAGCTAATAATTAACAGTCATAACATTTGCAATCAGATTCCAGATCATTTAAAGTCTTAATTGTTTTTTGGGGTCTACTAGGATAGTTTTTATGCTTGATTTTTCAAAAAAAAAAAACCATTATTTTTCACATTGTTGCAGCACCTCTTTTCCCAGTCTGTCAGTAACACTCTGTGTAATCTCTATGAAGCACCTCCTTCCAAAACAGCATGTGCTCTGATCGGTAGGCTGGTCCATTGTGTTGTGATTGGTCAACTGCTTCGAGCGTGTTTGGGAAATGTCACGCCCCTTACCTTAACTGCGAGTTTCAACACACAACTAATGCAGGTCTCGCCCTTTTTTTCTGCATATGTTTTGAGCAGTATTGTATTATTTACATGAGGGATGTTGGTGACGAGTATGTTCCTGGACGAAAACTCAAGACTACAATTGAGGCGTTTCAGGTGCTTACTGATATCTCTTTGGGGTGACTGTGTGCTTTGTAACTTTGCAGATCTTTTTCAAACTCAAACAGCAACATTACACACTAAAGAAATTTGAATAAAAAATAAAAAAGCATAATAGGACCCCTTTAGGTTTAGCATTCACAGTAACATTTCAACACCGAACCTAAAGGCATAGGGATATGTTCACAACCTGATTGGCCGGAAAGGCCCACTGAAGTGCCTTGGAACGCGCAGCATTATTCAATGTGTTGACGTTATTTCCTGTCAAACATCTCCAGCTGTTAGCAGCTCCTCCCCTTTTTTGAAACGGCCAATAGCGTTTCGTTATTATCACAGTTGGACTAGAGCCTTTCTGTTTATTTAATGCCAGTTTCCTCCGAATCTAACCGTTTATCATCATAATCTCCTCCATATCTCCTTGAAATACAGCCTTCTGTGCAGCATTTAAATGGGTCCGATATGTTTTGTTGGAGCAGTGGTGCCATGTAAAAGTCCTTCAAATATCTTTTTTTTCTTCTTCACATTTTTCAAATAATTCTCTCTTTGTAAACTTTGTTCAATGCATGCTAGTGCTGCCGTATGTTCGAATATGACCAGTCATTTTCACCGTCATCACCCGGGTGTTGTAGTGCCATAAGACGCAAATGAGAAATCACGCGCTGTGAGAAAATTTGTCTCTGTGCACTCATCCGAAAGCACGCACATGTTTCACAGCGCGCACATATAGAGTTCTCTTTCAAGTCTCGCTCTTGAACGGACAAACTCACACAAAAAGTATGTCAACATGTTATCTGACATTATTAAGATTAATTAGTTCTGACAGACTGGTAACAGGCTGGTTGATTGCTCCTGCCTGATCCTGCCTGCCTGATCGATTGCTCCTGTCTCCTGTGTGCCTCCTGTGTGCCTGTTTGTAGCTCTGTACAGCCTTGCTCACGTTTGAATCTTTATCTTGATATTTCCTCTTTATTCTACTGCTAAATATAACTTACTCATCACCATAAATTGTTTAAAAATTGCCTATCACGTTAAATTTGACATCGCTAGCTTTTAATCTAAATCACCATCACACGTTAGCATTTCGCTAGCCTGTTAGCTTATCATCTCTGCACCCGGGTCTCCTGCTCTCTGAGTTCATTAGTTGGATTAGTAAATAGTGTCCAGCATACGATTGTGGTAAGTGGTAAATTGGATTAATCAACAAATACGGTAAGTCATGTCTTCTCCTGTCATTATCACTTGCACTTCATGCTGCATGTTTAGTATAGGCTTCTCCGCTGGCGAACAGGGCTTCACATGTGATAAATGTAAGGAGATAGTTAGGCTGACGGAGAAGATTTCAGAATTAGAAACACGCATCCATACTTTATCTGAGAGTAATGAGGATGTAACAGCTTTAGACACTGATTTGGATGTGAATAGCTTAGTGAACTCTGTACATTCTTCGGTTCCGGCTGCAGGGCCCTCGCAGCAGGGCAACTGGGTGACAGTGAGGCAGCATAGTCGCAGACCAAAAAACCGCTTTTCCGTTCCGGTTAGAACATCAAACAGGTTCTCCCCTCTCAGTGAAGCACCCACTGAGTATCCTGTTGAAAGTGCCCTAGTCATTGGCGATTCTATTACACGGAATGTGAAGATACCAGCCACCATAGTCACTTGTTTACCGGGAGCCAGAGCGCCTGACATCAAAGCAAATTTAAAAGTGCTGGCTAAAGCTAATCGTAAATTCTCTAAGATTATTATTCACGTCGGCACTAATGATGTTCGACTTCGCCAGTCGGAGATCACCAAAATTAACATTAAAGAGGTGTGTGAACTCGCTAGTACGATGTCAGAGGCTGTTTATTGTTCTGGTCCGCTCCCCGTTAGAAGGAGTGATGAGATAGTTAGCAGGCTATCATCACTCAATGGCTGGTTGTCTAAGTGGTGTCTGCAAAATAACATAGGGTTCATAGACAATTGGAAAAGTTTTTGGGGCAGACCTGACCTGTTGAAGAAGGATGGCATCCATCCCTCCTGGGGTGGTGCCGCTCTTCTCTCTAGTAATTTGGCACATAGTCTTAGAGCTAAACCTTGACTCACTAGGGCCCAGGTCAGGAAGCAGACAAACTGGCTAAACCGACCGTCTGCTAGCTGTCTCACGTCACCGGAGTCAGATAAATCCCAGCACATAGAGACTCTTTCACCGAGATATTATCATATAGAGACTGTGTCTGTTCCCCGAATTAGTAAATACAAAAAAACATCAAAACCATTCAACAGTAAAAATTTAATTGATGTCCAACAAATAAACAAAAGAAATAATACAGATGAACAATTGATAAAGCTTGGGTTGCTGAATATTAGATCCCTTTCCCCAAAAGCGCTTATTGTTAATGATATTATTAAAGATAATAATCTTGATGTGCTGTGTTTGACAGAAACCTGGCTAAAACCTGACGACTACATTACCTTAAATGAGTCCACCCCCCAAGATTATTGTTATAAACATGAGCCGCGTCTGAAAGGTAAAGGGGGAGGGGTTGCTGTAATTTATAATGATATCTTCAGTATTACTCAGAAGTCTAGTTTCAAATATAATTCCTTCGAAGTTTTGGTGCTTTATGTAACGCTATGTAGTGTACATGACAAAACCCGTTCAACATTGGTGTTAGCTACTGTATACAGGCCACCAGGGCATAATACAGACTTTATCAAAGAATTTGCTGACTTTCTATCAGAATTAGTACTGGCCGTAGATAAAGTACTAATTGTTGGTGATTTTAATATCCATGTAGACAACGAAAAAGACGTATTAGGATTAGCATTTAAAGATACACTAAACTCTATTGGAGTTAGGCAACACGTGTCAGGACCCACTCATCGCCATAATCATACTTTAGACCTAATATTGTCACATGGAATTAATGTTGATACCGTTGAAATTCTGCAGCAGAGCGATGACATCTCAGATCATTACTTAGTATCTTGTATACTTAATTTAGCTAAAGTTGCAAAGCCGCCCCCTCGTTTCAAAAATGGCAGGACAATCACTGCCGCTACTAAAGATTGCTTTTTAAATACTCTTCCTCATCAGTATCATCTCCTCAGCAACCCAGATAGCATAGAAGAACTCGATGTTGCAACAGAAACTATTGACTCTCTCTTTTCCAGTACTTTAGACACAGTTGCTCCTCTGCGCTTAAAGAAGATTAAAGAAAATAGTCCAACGCCGTGGTACAACGAGCACACCCGGGCCCTTAAAACAGCAGCCAGAAAAATGGAGCGCAGCTGGAAGAAAACAAAACTAGAGGTCTTTCGAAATTCGTGGAAAGAGCACATGATCGCATACAGAAAGGCCGTAAAAACTGCTAGATCCGCTTATTTCTCAACTCTCTTGGAAGAAAACAAACACAACCCAAGGTATTTATTCGATACAGTGGCTAAATTAACCAAAAATAAAGCTTCAACTTCTGATGTTTGTAAACAGCACAGCAGTAATGACTTTATGAACTTCTTCACATGTAAAATTGATAATATTAGGAAGAAAATTTTAACCATGCAGCCGTCTACTACAGTATCACATCAGACAGAGCATTGTAGTGTCACTGAGGAAAAATTACAATCATTCACTGCTATAGGAGAAGAAGAATTGGCTAAACTCGTTAAATCATCAAAATCAACAACATGTATGCTTGACCCTGTACCGACTAGGCTATTAAAAGAGATGCTACCAGAGGTCATAGATCCTCTTCTTAATATCATTAATTCATCTTTGTCATTAGGATATGTACCGAAAACTTTTAAGTTGGCTATTATTAAACCACTTATTAAAAAACCGCAACTTGATCCTACAGAATTAGTCAATTATAGACCAATCTCAAATCTACCCTTTCTGTCAAAAATACTTGAAAAGGCAGTGTCTTCACAATTATGTTCCTTTTTAGAAAGAAATGGTATCTGTGAGGATTTCCAGTCAGGATTTAGACCGTATCATAGTACTGAGACTGCTCTCATCAGAGTTACAAATGATTTACTCTTATCATCCGATCGTGGCTGTATCTCTCTATTAGTGTTACTCGATCTTCGCGCTGCATTTGATACCATCGACCACAACATTCTTTTGAATAGACTCGAAAATTATGTAGGTATTAGTGGAATTGCTTTATCATGGTTTAAATCATACCTATGCGACCGTTATCAGTTTGTAGCAGTAAATGAAGAGATGTCACACCGATCGCAAGTTCAGTATGGAGTACCACAAGGCTCAGTGCTAGGACCGCTACTCTTCACCCTGTACATGCTACCACTGGGAGATATTATTAGGAAGCATGGCATTAGTTTTCATTGTTATGCTGACGATACTCAGCTCTATATTTCTTCACGCCCTGAAGAAATTTACCAATTCACAAGATTAACGGAATGCATAGCCGCCATAAAACATTGGATGACTGGTAATTTCCTGCAACTCAATTCAGAAAAAACTGAATTTTTAATTATTGGACAAAAAAGCTCCACAAGTAGTAACCTAGAATACTGTCTAACACTTGATGGCTGCTCTGTCAAGTCTTCGTCGTCAGTGAGGAACCTGGGTGTGCTCTTTGATACCAATCTTTCGTTTGAAAGCCACGTTTCTAGCATCTGTAAAACTGCTTTCTACCATCTTAAAAATATATCAAAATTACGGCACATGCTCTCAATGCAAAATGCTGAACAGTTAGTTCATGCGTTCATGACCTCAAGGCTAGATTATTGTAATGCTCTATTGGGTGGTTGCCCTGCTCGCTTAATAAATAAACTCCAGCTGGTCCAAAACGCAGCAGCTCGAGTACTTACTAGAACCAGGAAGTATGACCATATTAGCCCAGTTCTGTCAACATTGCACTGGCTACCTATTAAACATCGCATACATTTTAAAATCTTGCTTATTACTTACAAAGCACTAAATGGTTTAGCTCCCCAATACTTGAGCGAGCTCTTAACATATTATACTCCATCACGTCTACTGCGATCTCTAAATTCTGGCCAGTTGTTAATACCGAGAATATCCAAATCAACTGCAGGCGGTCGATCCTTTTCCTATTTAGCTCCTAAACTCTGGAACAGTCTTCCTAGCACTGTTCGGGAAGCAGACACACTCTGTCAGTTTAAATCTAGACTAAAAACACATCTCTTTACTGTGGCATACACATAAAACACTTTATCAATTAATTGATTGTTAGGCTGCATTAACTAGGTCAGCCGGAACCGGGAACACTTCCCATAACACCTGATGTACTCGTTACATCATCAGAAGAATGGCATCTACGCTAATGATATTCTCTCTGTTTTATCCCGAGGTTTACTGCAGTCAGCCAGATCTGGGCCGTATCCTAATCAGATGGTGGACCAGAGAAGACCAACACAGGACCCCGAAGTGTCTGCAGAGACCGTGTCAATTATCCTCCCCCTGCAACTGCCTCATCGACACGGCATCTAAATAAACCCGTCACCAGCGTGATGACTCCGATTGTTCGAATATTATCATTAAATAATACTTATATCGATATGTCATCCGCAATAAACCCGTCTCCAGCGTGTTGCCTCCGATCATTCGAATATTGCACTTTAATAATTATTTAATCAACATCATCCTCAATAAACCCGTCTCCAGCGTGTTGCCTCCGGTCCTTTGAATATTCCGATCTATTATGACCTCTGACCTGTAAAGCAGCCAGAATAATAATAATAATACGTTGTTTGTAAATTGGCCAGAGGAGAACTGGCACCCCGACTGAGCCTGGTTTCTCCCAAGGTTTATTTTTCTCCATTAGGTCACCTGATGGGGTTTTGGTTTCCTTGCCACTGTTGCCTCTGGCTTGGCGTGCTCAGTTGGGGACACTATATTTTTCAACTAAACATCAAAATAAATCTAATTAATAAACTAATTTAACCATGTAAACTAAATTACTGATCTAATTATTGATCTAAAGCCCACACTGTCACCGTATGGAAATTGAAATGAACTGATGACATCAAATGGCTATACAGCTGAATAAAATTAGGCTGCATTATTTTGCTGTTTAACACTGTAAAGCTGCTTTGAAACAATCTACATTGTTAAAAGCGCTATATAAATAAAGTTGACTTGACTTGACTTGACTTGACACAGTTTAACTCTGAGTCGTCATATTTTATTACCATTTTATAAACTATAGCGAATAAACTGATAATGTGAGAAAATGTTGAAGGTGTCCTAATAAATTTCAGTTTGTTTACATGTCTTTGGTCCGTGCTGCATTTATATTTCATTCGAACCGCACCAGAGTTTGTTTGGAAGCGGATCGAGACCCATCTTTTCAGCGGTTTCGGTCTGCTTGATTGGTGGGTTCAGATGGCAGCGTTCACACTTATTCAGTAACACACTAAGCCTTTGCACCAGAGTTTGTTTTAATAGAACCAAACATGCCAAGTGTGAAGACATCCTAAAATGATCTGAATACATTTAACAGGACCAAGATTGATCTTGCCCGATTCCATACAAAACTAGCAGCATATCTGCCATTTTACCCTGTTAATTCATAAGAATTGTATATGCAGGTTATGTCATAATGTCGTCAGTTATGTCCTTGTGGAAACATGGTTCTATTAAAGGTTTACATATAGATCCCTGACCAGGTATCTGACTAACCAGTAACTACGTGAAGAAACCCCAAAAGGTTTCTCAATCAGCATTAATAGAAGACGGGTGCACTCTCAGTCTCATAAATATCAACACCACCCCATCTGTCACAGGTCACTGACAGCTATTTAGGGGGAATATCTGACCCATGCTGAGCTATGTGCGTAGGCCTCTGGAATGCAGGAGAGAAACAAGACAATGTTGTCTTGTAAAGTGGAGGGGAGAGGAGGTGGAGTGTTGATCGGCCGGTAAACGAGTCCTCCCGCTCTTCACCAGAGAGCGTTGCTCCTCTCCACGGTAGTTAAATCTGAAGACAAACACAGACGACGAGAGGGGTCTGGACAGCAGCTGCAGGCGTGTCGTGGGTGTGAAGGCAAAGGTCGAAGGTGAAATGTTATGATTGGCTAAATGTGAATCCTCCTGAAGGCCCTGAACACAGCCTGACAAAACAGCCTACAGCAGACACACGCTGAACAACTGAGTCTCTGTGTTTGTAAAACTGGAGGGGCGATTCAGGAACATTCTGGGCATGATGTGCACACAGGCCTTTCATAAGATCTGACATTTGCTATTACGCAATGAGTTTGGAGTCGAAGCAGTTTAATTCCAGTGATCTGAAGGGACAAATCTAAAGTCTGTTTACATAATAAAGATACATTCTGTATGTATACAGCAGACTGATCTGCTCGGAGATCTGGGATGATACATGCACACATCTCATGACAGCAGATCTAAGGGTTCAAATGTCCATCACAGGTAGTATGCAGGAGCACCGTAATTGGGGGTATGGTGGGGACAATTAGGACAATTCTGTTACATTTCAATCAAATTCAAGGTTATATTTTGGTGGTCCACTATAAGTAACTTTGCAACTACATGTCAACAAACTCTCAGAGTATTAGTAGACTGTTAGGTTAGGGTTCAGCATAGAATAAGTTGACATGCAGTTGCAAAGTTACTTATATTGAGTAGAATGTCTAAAGTGGACCATCGAAATAAAGTGCTACCAAATCTCTTTAGCAGAAAATGTTGCTTTTGTGTTTGGGTAAATTGCACAAAACTTGTCAAGAACATTTTCAAAGTTCATCATTCACTATTATATTTTGCTTAAATAATATTAAACCTTATTTTCCTGTATTGTGACATTTTCAAACCAAGCAGCAGTTTTATTATTGTAATGCAAGAACAAAAATCCTTCTTCTTACTGTGAAAGGGTGAGAAAAGGTGGAAAAAATAATGATATATTATTGAAATGGTATTTGTCAAGGCAATATTTACAGCATTACTTTTAAGGCATGCTTTTAAAATATGAGGATCTAATACAGATAATATTATATAAATAATAGTATTTTTAAATTAATAATGCATTGCACTGTTTACACTACGTCAACAGCGTAAGAGTCTGACACAGGCTAGAAGAAATAGTTGAATAAAGTAGTTATTTTTGTTTGTTTTTTGCACACAAAAAGTATTCTCGTCACTTCATAATATTAAGGTTGAACCACTGGAGTCACATGGACTATTTTAACAATGTCTTTACTACCTTTCTGGACCTTGAAAGTGTTAATTAAATAGCTGTCTATGGAGGCGTCCGAGAGCTCTCAGATTTCACCAAAAATATCTTCATTTGTGTTCCGAAGATGAACGAAGGTCTTACGGGTTTGGAATGACATGAGGTTGAGGAATTAATGAGAATTATCATTTTTGGGTGAACTGGCCCTAGAAGTATGCTTTATTTTGTTAATGCAAAATATACTTTTGAATTAGATATAATAGATTTATATTAGTGGTGGGCATAGATTCATTTTTTTAATCTAGATTAATCTAGATTAAAATGGCTCGTCTGAATTCTGCCGAAGGCATTCAGAATATGTGTGCTCGTAAGTGATCGTTTGTCTTTTTGTAGTTTGAATAATAAATAACTTCTGTCCCTTTAAGACTTGACGCACGCATATCCAAACACTGTTCCTGTGAGCTGGTTACGACTGTGTTTACGTTAAAACTCAGCAAGATGGGCATTGAGACATTTTTGAGTGTATTTGACCATTAATAAATTGGAAAAAGGAGCTCATTTTTGCACTTGTATGTCAGAGGCGGCTTTATTACGGTATGTGTGTGTGCGCTTCAGATGCGAGCACGAAATCTGTGGGAATTAGTAGAATTAACGTGTGAAATTCAGACCGGTCACACCAATACTAACAAAAGTCCAGCAGAACACGCGTTCGCAATGTTCAGAGGATTAAACGGACTGAATGAGAGGAGGCGGTGCGTGTCACTCGCTGTCGGTCGGAGAGGAGAGCAGCTGATATCGATACTGTAGAAAATGAGTATTGTATCGTTTCAGATATTTCAGTATCGATACATAGCGAAATATCGATATTTTTGACAACACTAGTAGGCATACACACAGGTTCGAAGACTCGTTCTCTCGCCCCCTACAGTGCAATTCGGCTAGGTGTACATCCGCGCTAAAATATCAAGGTGAAAGTCATCATAGCTTGCGTAGTATAGACCCAGCTCCCAACCCAACTTTGAGAATAGATTAACGGCGATATTTTTTTTAACGCCGATAAGAGTCCGTTAACGCCAATAACGGCCCAACACTAATTTATATATAAAACATATATATTGTAAAGTGTTAGTACATCGTGCTTGTCATTTATTCTGATTTTAAAAAAACATATTACAGTAATAAAATGTAATGTAAATCCCTACTGAGAACTAGCCTGGTCCTACCAGACTCTCGTAAATTTCATTTGTACAGAGAGTCTGGCCACTCTCCATTGACAAGCGTTAACTTCCTTGAAGGCGGGAACTCTGTTGAACTATTGGATCTGCCCAGAGCCACTCTGGATCTGCCAAAACCAATCGCTAACGTTTGGTCGTGACGCATGTCATCTCAAACTAGCGCACGACATCAATGTCATCGTTCTCAGCCACTCCCTCTGTTCGCTGATTGGACCGGTTAAAATTTGACTGGAAATTGAGCGGAAGTACGTAGGCGGACACAGCCAGGCTAACTGAGAACTTGAAGTATAGAAAATATACAAATTGAACATTAAAAATATCCCAGAAGTAATGTATTG
Organism: Romanogobio albipinnatus; assembly: GCA_023566225.1. Lineage (NCBI taxonomy): Eukaryota > Metazoa > Chordata > Actinopteri > Cypriniformes > Gobionidae > Romanogobio > Romanogobio albipinnatus. The sequence continues at coordinate 9,220,421 of CM042243.1, read as the reverse complement.
TCAAAATACAAAACATCTTGATTTCTTTTTTTCTTTTAATTTGAAGGTAAACTGTGACCTTTTTTTTGCGTGACCCATTCAGTGTGTAAAGGCAGTACTCCAGACCTCACTGGATCGTACATCCCTGCAGGAGACATGAGTTCAAGTTTGGCATTTCCTGATCCCATTCCATCTTTTCTCAGCATAATTTCCTGTCTTCACTCTACTAACCCCATCAATAAGAGTATAAAGGGCCAAGAAAAAAAGCATTATTCCACAGCCGAATCCTGTCCAGAATCAGTGTGTCAAACGCTGTGATGAACAGGAATCATCTTCAACAGACATTTCCGTTTCATTTTCAATTTCCAACTTATCTGTGGATGAGCCTTAGCTTTTGCCACTGTCTCAAAACAACACGACAAAAACATCCGGAAGGCCACACACGTGAACAAACAGTCCTCAGGTAGTTAAATCCGTCAGAGGGGAAACACGAAAAGTGCACCTCTGGTGTCATGTGTTAACAGATGGTGACAGTAAAAGCCAAGCATTGTGATGACAGTGCGGTGTCTCCGTGAATGCCACTGCTGAGAACTAAACTACGGCGTGCTGAAAGGGTTAACCGTCTCATTTTGTTGGCAAAGCTACTGGTTTCTAGCCACATAATTAAACAACATTTGGGATATCGAGGCCCAGCCATCCATCGCAAGAAGGTTTAATTGAAGCCAGCTTGATGTGTAGACACGTTTATTATGTAACAGTTAGACTGCCAGCCACACAAACAGACCATAATAAAGCTCAGCTTTGCACAGCTGAACTCCAAAACGCAATTCAAACACCAATCCTGCAACAACTGTGATGAAACCGTAGCAGACGCTCTGTTTAAGAGCTTAGCTTAAATATGTGCTAACCGCACTTAGTCTCATAATAAGGAAATCAGCGGTGCCTGCGAAACTTTGGAAAAGAAAAAATACAGTCTGAGATGGTGAAATTAAATGCAGCCAGTGAGATTCATTTAAAACTGCAATTTTTCTAAATGCATGCTCAAAACCTGTTGGGTTCTCATTTATTCAAACCAAGTATAGCACTCTGAGCCTTGAAAACACATTTAAATTGTTGGAAGTTCTGCAGCCTAGGAAAACTTCATATCATGCTTACACAAGAATAATGAGGGTGTAAGCATACTGTTGGCATTTAAGGGTGACTCTTTATTGAATGGCAAATCTGAAAAATAAAACTTCTTCAAACTATGCTTCATCTATATTAAAACATGCATCACATTTACTAAAATAAAGATCTGACCATAGTCTTGAGTTTTAGTGTGTGTGTGTGTGTGTGTGTATGTGTGTGTGTGTGTGCGTGCGCGTGTGCGTGCGCGTGTGTGTGCGTGTGTGTGGGCCCTGGTCAACCCTACAAAATGTCTCCACAAAGATGGCAATATCCAAAATCCAAAAAAGACATTTATAAGGGAAACAGCTTATAAATTTTACAGAATTTTTTTTTTTTTATATGTAAAAAATGCAGAAAATGTTCTGTGATGGGTAGGTTTAGGGTTAGGGGATATAATATACAGATTGTACAATATAAAAATCATTGTGTTTATGGAAATTCTCCATAAAATGTGAAAACCCAAGTGTGTGTGTGTGGTGATGTTAGCTAGCAGTAAATTAACTGATTTTATACAAATAAAAAACTAATAATAAAAAATATCATAAAATCATTATTTCATAATAATAATACAATTATTTCATTTTTATTTTAATAAAATCATTAATTTGTCATTTTTATGAAAAAAATGCAATATTTAAAAATAAATAAAAAATGTATAACATAATAAGTAAAATAAAAAATAATAATATAAAAATGAAATTTAAAAAAAGAAAGAAATACAATGTTATGATGACAGCTAATAATTTGCCATTATGTAAAAAGTTAATGACATTTCTGATGTTCAAACATTCTCACGGGTTGAGGGGGGAAAAAAATCAATCTATCTGACAAATATTTGATGAATTTCGCCTTTCAACACTACAGAAGGAAACAATAAAAAGTGTCAAGCTATTATGATCTATCCATTAAACACAACAAATCCAAATTACAGTTAAAAATATATATATTTTCATTAGAAACACATAGAAGTTCCCAGATTCAAAGAATCGCACATAACCATCTAGCAAACCAAAGCTTACTGCTGTTTGTGGTTGACACAACAAGTCACAGAAAATAAGTTATGAGAGGACAAATCATTCACACAACTTTACCTCAGAGCAGATCAGATACAGTCAAGCTTCAACATTCCTCTCCAAACACTTCTTCTACCTCTTCTGGGCTTTTATGGTCCAAAAAAGACGGTTATTCTTACAGTCCAGTCTGGTGTGTGTGCAGTGAACAGAGACTCTTCGCTCTGTCACTCTCCCTCTAGTGACTGATAACAAAAAGGGCTTTTGGTATCCAGGCTGGAGGAGTTGGCACTTTTTCACACACCATTTCTGTCAGCGCCTCTCCAATCCCATCTCCCAGTCATCACACTTTTCTTACCCAACCATCCCAAAAATGCTGTGGGCAGGGCCTTAGCCAAATATGGGGAGGCCATGGTAAACAAGGCCTCGGCGCTGCCTCCTGACTCCCCTCCAGTCTCTCAAGCCGAACCCCAGGAGTTAGAGCCACCCTCAATGACACTGATGGACAGAGGGCTTGTTTTTACTGTCACAAGGCCTGTCCATACCTTTCACTGTCTAATGTTTACTAGGCTCTGTGTGGACGGTTACACAACACTGTGATTCTATGTCAATTCTAATGTCTTCATGGACTTAATGGGCTTTTTTTTCCAACAGTATTAAGATTTTTAGGTTCAAATGTGTGTACATTCTAAATACACATAATATACACTACCATTCAAAAGTTTGGGGTCAGTAAGTCTTTTTTTATTTTAAGAAATGAATACTTTTCTTCAGCAAGGAACGAACTGTAATGAACTGGCTTTTTTATTTTATTTCAACGCATTACGTTTTCGTGGTTTTTACATTCAAAAACATCATAATGAATAAGTAATAGGCTATTTTATACCCTGATGTTGAGCCTCTCTCTTGGGACGCTCGGTTTTTATGGGCGTGCCGCACTGAAGACTCAGAAGCAAACACCCACTACTATGATTGGATAACAGTTTTGCATAATAATGAGTTTCGGCTCCCCCGTCAGTACATGTGAGGAATTGTTTTGAAAACTTCCAATGTGGAGAAACGGCAACCGGAATGAATCACCCACAGGGCTCGCAAAATCTCTTCATCAAATAAACACAATGATTTATCTCTCATCCACCCGCAAATAATATGAATGTTATTTTTTATTACTTGGTCCGCCTGATTGGTGGATATGTCTGCGAACCGTGCATCACTAACACACACACACACAAGTCAAGCACGTGCATCAGCAAAACTTCACTGCAGACAAATCAGCATGTTCAAAACTTCCGCAACATAATCAGTTGATATCAAACGATCTGTAACAATGCAATACTATCACATATAACAAAACATTTTTTTCTCACATAAGTGTGTTGCACCGTTCCTGTCGGATCCAATCCAATATAGAAGGCACAGCATTGTGTTTTAATCTCAATATGTCTGCAAATAACCTAGTCTGGTCCTACCAGACTCTCAGGCATTTCATTTGTACAGAGAGGCTGGCCACTTTCCATTGACAAGCGTTAACTTCCTTGAAGGCGGGAACTCTGTTGAAGTTTAAAACTATTGGATCTGCCCAGAGACCGCTAACGCTTGGTCGTGACGTATGTCATCTCAAACTAGCGCACGACATCAACGTCATTGTTCTCAGCCACTCCCTCTGTTTGCTGATTGGACCTGTTAAAATTTGATCGGAGAAAACCAGAGAATATACAGCAATCCCAGATGGAGTACTGAAGGAAAATGAAAACGTAGCGGAAGTACGTAGGAGGGCGAAGCCAGGCTAGTGTCGACCTGTATCTTGTTTTACACACATGAGCTGGAACTTCATTAAAAGTAAGGTTCAACCATACATTCCTAATATTAGAATCCGAAGGAAGCTTATGCAGCGACTGTGTTCTTCCACAACCAGGCACAGCGCAATATCTTGCTATCTTCTGCATGTTTATTGCCCGGTAGCGCGGTCAGTTTAGCTCCACGAGTCGGTGGGCGGCTTGAGGCGGTATTTCACCACATAATGACGTCAGTGGTCGACATATTCTGAGATCGAGCGTTTGCTGGGCCTGGTGTCAATAAAAGCTTTTCTTTGACTAACAAGGAAGTTTTCAGCTCCGAAACTTACAGGATATTCTTATATCACGATGAACTTTTATATATATCAAAGGCTGAATGAAAAGTTGATTTCTCAATTCATGACCCCTTTAAATTGTCTATTCATAAAAGAAAAATGGTTTTCACAAAAATAAGAAGCAGCACAACTTTTTTGAGCAGCAAATCAGCATATTAGAATGATTTCTGAAGGATCATGTGACGCCGAAGACTGGAGTAATGATGCTGAAAATTCAGCTTTGCATCACAGAAATAAATTGCAGTTTAACATATTTTCAAAAAAATAGATGGTTATTTTAAATTCCAATAATATTTCACAATAATACAGTTTTTACTGAATTATTTGAGTAAATAAACACTTATTGTAAATCTTACCGACCACAAACTTTTTAATGGTAGTGCATACATTATAATTTGTATATTAAATTCATATAAATTTTAACCCAAAATCTTGAATATTGTTTCAATGAGCTCGAGATTTAGGTTAAAATTAGCATATTAATTTCACATTATACAAGATCAGTTTTAACCATTTCAATCACCGATTTGCCTTCAGTACAAATATTCATTATCAAAAACTCAATGAAAAATGAGCTGCGAAAAGCTACATGCAGAATAATAATAATTCCATGTGAGCAAAGAAAAAAATATCATTGCTCACTTATCAGAATCCCATTAATTACAGATGGGATAAAAAATAAATCACGACATTTCATTCAAAAATACATCACATCAAAATTAAATAGATTTTTTTTATGGACATATTAAATCAAACAACGCAAATTATTCTAAACGCCCATGACAGCATGATTTGTAAACTTGGCTTAGAAAGTAAGACACGGAAAGCTATTTCGATGGATCCCAGCCCAGCGTTGAGGCCAGCTAGTGTAGTGTCTGTGGTTTCTGAGGTGTACAAATATCAGTGGACCAACAAAGATTGGCCTTGTTTTGCTCTAACCCTGCCAGCAGCTCCTGTTAAACAGAGAAGTGCTATCTGTGGTCAAGGCACGGAGCCGATAAGACATCAATTACTGCCCCATTAACATCCAAGAAGAGATAACGCAGTATTATCTTAAAATGCTGCCCTCTCATTTGTGGGCAGGTCTACTCTAATTTTGGTGCTCGGTCCAGATTAAGTGAGTTTTAATATAGTGGTTTACTAAATCTGTATGGCTGTGATTCTTCCAAGTAGACTATATAAGATGCATTCATGTTGTTCACCCAGAAATTAATCATCTGAAACTGTTACTTCAATGGAAAACACAAAAGTAAAAATTTTGGTCCATAAAACAAAAAGTGGATGATGGTTCAGTACATTAATATCAACCTCCAAAAAGCACTATGAAAGGATCATAAAATGTATCCATACGCAATATCCCAAAATCCTCTGAAGTCAAGTAACAGCTTTGTGTGAAAAACAGGGAGAAATGCCTCATTTGCAATTGTGTGCATTGAGGCAGGACGACTCTGCATGCATGTAGGATTTGACTTCAGCAATCCCAAACATTGTCTTGTGCAAATAACTTCATTTTTGGTCTGACCCTCACAAAAGCTATTGTAAAACTTCAGAAGACTTGGAATATAGTGCACAAGTGTAACCTTAAGGCAATACACTACAGGCAAAACCATTGTTTTTCATGCACTGGTTGATTTTAAGATTCTGGGCTATTTTGCTTCCATATTATGGTTTTATTTCAAAGAAAACTTTTAAAATGCAATTTAAGTGTTCATTTTATTACACTATGTATATGCATCTGTAGATTTCAATTACAATATATATCTTTAAAGGGCATTTTCTCTTGCACTGAGCCAGAAATCTCCATTTCAGTAGAACTTTCAGTACATGCACAAAACTATCTTCTATATTCTGATGGTTTTTACAGAGGGGTTTGTTCATACATCATTCGCCAGATTAATATAACATTTTATTCCTAAAAACAGTGCTTTAAGTGGGCCGGTACGCGCCGGTACTCAGTACCGCCACTTCCAAATATAGCTCTTGAGCATACCGCCACCTCTCCGTGCGCCCAGAACGTGCTTTTAGCGTACCGGTACGCTCATTTGCGAGCAGAGACTACATTACCCATACACCCTTGAGTTTTACAAGTGAAAAGCGCATGCGTCGCTTTTGCCGCTGTCAGTGTCAACAACTCAAAGTGGTCCGGAGAGAGGGTGTGTGAAACGCCACGTGAGACTGGGTTGGAAATGCGCAACCATAGCTGCTCGTGTAAAATCTATGGTAAAAATACAAAGCACTTGTGCCGCGGACGAGGACGAGAGTGGCACCACTTCTACCGATGACAACAGCCGCATGTTGTAGCTGGGTCGTTCCTGTTATACAGTGACTTTTCTGTCTTTATGATTTACTTCTTTATCACTTAAAAAGATATAATAGGTATTAAAAATACTATTTTGTATTTTGCACACCTTTTTATTGATATATGCATTACATTTTATCATGTCCTCAGTGCAAAGTAATCAACTAGCCTATACAACTACACAACAACTATAAACCATGAAATGATGAAATATTCAAAATACTCAAAATATTTTTAGATTATGTTATAGAATAGGCTAAACTACCTCTAGTTATACATATAAATCATGTGAAACTACAGTTATTTTTATTTTTTTACAATTGTCTTCATTTACTGTGTCCCTGAAGTCATCTTCCACCCTGTTAGTATGTATTTCTCGACTTCCAAAAAAGACCACAATTTCATTGAGACAATTTTCAGGAAATTACATAATTCGTTTTTCCTGCTGGAATTCAACCGTACAAAATTAAGTAAGCTTCAACTCTCACCTCTACCTTTTTTTGTAGTTTTTGAAATGTTATCCTGCTTGTCCCACTCTTAAAGTTCCACCCTGTTAGGCTCTGTTATGAAGAATGTTTGTCCGGTCAAAAAAATGTTAAAACATACCTGACATAGTTATAAAAGTTCTGTTTATCTGTAAAAGGTTAGTTAGCTAAACGTTGATCCCTCAAAGAGCTACGGCTAACTTATCTTAAAATGTTCCACCCTGTTGATTCCGCCCTGTTAGATCTATTAACTTAACAGGGTGGAAATTCTAATAGAATAAATCGTATTTTGTGTATATTGCAAATTCTATAAACACATATATGCATATATAAATATTATATATAAAACCATGTTATATAGGTGCAGTGGCAAATCATGCAGGACAATGAGGGAAAACTCATCCACTGTTATGGTCTTCCACCCTGTTAGGCAAGTCCTTTTTAAATAATAATTTGACAGCAACGTTAAATGTTTTGCATACTTATGTTTCATTTTGGCAGGTGAGGATCATTAACAGCCTATACAATATATGTTTTTGAACACATTTTTTATTATTTACCATCCTGTTGGCAAAAATGGGTACAAAAAGTACCTGTTCTTAATAATCAAGACATTTTATTCATCAATAATAGTTTTGTTATTGTTTCAAGAATAAAAAAAAAATACCATGATGGCATAAGGGACATATACTATCCAAGAAAAACTTATTGTTTAACTTTTACATTATTAACATTTTGTGATAACTATGTATATGTCCCTAACAGGGTGGAACACCTTCACGGCCCGTGTCTGAACAATTAATCTACCCATAATTATTATTTTTTTAGTCCCTGAGCTTGACCAATATGTATTCCTAGACTAGTTAGACTAGTTAAACATGTCACCATTTTGGTAGAATGCTAAAAGCATGAAAATCATGTACTTTTTTTTCAAACATTTATGAAGCCAAAATGTTACCGCATACCAGGAATGACCCAGCTATAGTTTCTAACTGTGTTGCTATTTGATTAGAAAAAAGAAAGAAAAAAGTGAACATTGGCCTGCATGGTAGCCTAATTAGGTGCCGTCAATGGTCTTGCTTTGTAAATAAACCCTTATTGTAACAAATTATATATTTACACAATTACAAGAACTATATGTAAGTTCTAAGGCTGAGAACAAGTTAGAAAGAGCTTTAAAATACGGACCTTCTTGAATTATTGACTAAAAAATCCCCCCATAACCACGCCCCCAACAAAGCCCCGCCCCCTCTGGTGAGTACCGGCACTTTATTTTTTCCACTTAAAGCACTGCCTAAAAACATGGTGACAATTTTTGATAGTATTGATTTATGGAGTGATAAAAAGAGATGTCACATGCACTTAGAGTTGATTGAGCCGATAGAGTAGAGTTGATTGAGCAGAGTTATTTAATGCAGGGTCTAATGATCTAACAAAAAATTCAAATTTTGAAAAGTTATGTGACCCATGCTGGCAAAAGGAGTCACAATGCGCACAGGATGAGCTACAGGCAAAAAATGTTGTGAATAATTTGAATAATCCCAATTCTCCAAATAGCAATTAAACATCTAAAAGTATCTTTATTTGTAGTTTTTCTGGGAGGAGTACCTTTCTTTTGTCCATGAAAAAGATCTTACTTGCGCTAACTGACAGACAAGACAGCACACAATCCCAATATACACGTATACACAGAATTATAGTATTTCAAAATATCTGTCATGGTGAGTATTCACGCAAACATTATCTGTTGTATCTTATGTGAACGTTCGGTTAACTGTTGAGGAAACACATCTGATGTGTAACATTATTTTAGATCCGTGCATTACAGTAGGTCTTAATATATAGGCTGTATGTTTCATTACTGTTAATCAAACAATTGCGGTATCATGGGGAAAAAAGTTGAATTTATATTTTTCCTATAGATATTTGGTTTTGACTGGGTGTGTGTCAAATTTGGTGTTATTACCAGGGATTTTAAAGTATGCTTGCTGGGTTATTTTGTTTAGGAACCTTCAGAAAACGTTAACTTGATTTTTCTCAAAATTGAATTTGCTGACTCTGTCATTTTTTGTCCGATTCCAACAAATCCTACATCATGTTGTAGGTTTTTTTTAATAGAGAATGTGAAAATAATATTTTTTTTTGAAAATTTGCTCATTGCGACTCATTTTGCCAGAACGGGTAATTAATTTTATGAACTTTTTATGATAATTTTATGAACCCTTGAAGTTCCTATGGGGCAATACATTATCTTTCAGCCCAATTTGCCATGTCATTTCTATAGACGTGCTAAACATGCAAGGTTTACCAGTGGCAATGGACTACTGTAACCCTAATATTGAACATATGTTACTGTACCAATATTTTTTTTATGAACCCTTAAATTTCCCATATGGGCCAATACATTTAGAGCCAACTTTTGCGCCCATTTCAAAGCCACCATAGAGGGTGTGTTAAAGTTAGCATGCAGGCTTTATACTAGTGGCAATGGACTAACGAAATCCAAATTTTGAACAGTTTTTACTAAACCCTTGAACTTTGCACATATTATTACTGTTGAATTCAATTCACAGAGCCATTTCTCGGCAGAATTAACAAAAATTTAGGCTTTGTACTAGAGGCTATGTTCTAACAAAATCAAAATTTTGAACAGCTTTTACTGTACCAGACTTTTTATACAACACTTTAAATTTGCATAGCTATATAAATTACTTGGCTAATTCCAAAATAATAAATGCAAGTTGAGGGTTTTTTTTTTTTTTAAAGGCACTACAGTAAAATCCAAAATGTGGATTTCACTGTAGCTGTAACGCACTCTCTATAGTGGCTGAGAAAGGAGAAACAAGCAAAAGAAACAATAATTTACATAAGGAGGGATTTAGAAAGTAAATGATGACAGAATTTAAAATTTTCCTTTAAGAAAACTGGAATGCACATCCAAATTGTATACATCATCTCCATTATCTAAAATATTTGTGAATTTAGAAACATTAATAGCTAAATCAAGTAAAAATCAGTGAAGTAAGGACGCTGTTAAATATGCCGCAAGTTCTCTGTTCTTGGTCTATTAGTACCAGTCATTCTCTCCTCTGACAATGTTAGCCAGTCCTTCAGTGTTGGCAGACGGGACACATGAGATCCAGCACAAAGGCATAATGTCTGGCTGCTTATCATGTCTCTAGAGTCGGTCCTCTGGCCGCAGTCGCTCAATGGAGATGTTTGACTGTGTGATAGGCATCTAGATTCATTTGCAAATGTGCCCTTTCCATCCAACAGTCCTACTGACTGAAGACAGCCTCTGTCTAGCATGCAGAAGGATCAAAAGTTTATACCAGAATGTTTGTTTTTCCTCAAAGAATCTTTAAAAAAAAAAGTTTCTACAAAAAATATGAAGCAGCACAACTCTTTTCAACATAATAATAATAAGAAGAAGAAGAAGAAGAAGAAGAAGAAGAAGAAGAAGAAGAAGAAGAAGAAGAAGAAGAAGAAGAAGAAGAAGAAGAAGAAGAAGAAGAAGAAGAAGAAGAAGAAGAAGAAGAAGAAGAAGAAGAAGAAGAAGAAGAAGAAGAAGAAGAAGAAGAAGAAATGTCAGTATATTAGAATGATTTCTGGAGGATCATGTGACACTGAAGACTGGTGGCAAAGCTGAATTTTCAGCATCGTTACTCTAAAGGAATAAATTACATTTTAAAATATTTAAATAGAAAACATTTATTTTTAATTGTAAAAATATTTCAAAATATTACTGTTTTACTGTATTCATCAAATAAATACAGCCTTCATGCAAGAGTCTTCTTTAAAAAACATAAAAAATCTTACCGACCCCAAACTTATGAATGGTATATATAGTATATGTAGCATGTGGCATCTCATAAAGGGGCATAAAACACTGCCAGGTGATGCCAGGGGGCAGTTAGAGGGGCTTTGGGGTCTTGCCTCTTGACCAGAGATCTGGATTAGTTTACACCCCTCGTAAAGGTGGCAGCCTATTTCTGCCTGCCCTATTTAAAGAAAGGACTGGTCAAGAGGGTGGCAGACTTTATAGCCTGTCATCTCAAATGGCTTCAACATAGAACAGAGTAGAATTTAAATGTGTGCTAAACTGACTGGAGCTCCTTAAATTTGACCGCAGGGATATTAAAAATAACATAACGATACAGTCTCGACAGTTTTAAAAGTATTTTTTGGATTGCAATAATCTAAACACACTCTTGTCGAATAGATAAACACGCCGCATGGCTGTTTTCGAAGAGGTTTCAGGAAAAAAAAGTTTTATAGTTGTAGCAGTTTGGGACATCGTGATTGGACAGGATTGGTCTGACTGTCTCCTCACTGCATGAATTGCACAATTCTCAGCCAACGCCTGGAATATTTCACAAAAGGCCACTGGAACCCGACAAGGGAAATGGAGGCTTGGGACGCAGGGTAGTGTGGAGTGGCTGTGGTCAAATTCCCACAGGAAAACTGGGCTCTGTGTGTTCTCCATTCAATATTGGGATCGTACCAACCTCCAGACCGCCCTCAGTCCTTTCTGATGCATAACACACACACACACACACACACACACACACACACACACACACACACACACACAGCAAGATCTGGTTTAAATCGCTGATTAACTGGTGCTGATGAACGTATTCTCCTACTTTCCAACCATACATGCAATCATTGCAGTGCTGAGTGTAAATAATGGCAAACAAAAAAGTGTACATAAATAAATAGCTCAAAGCATTAAAGTTTTGAACCACCCTATTTGTTCCAGGTTCAAAAATGGTCTATTGACAGCATTAGGAGAACAATGTTTGTGACACCCAACCCGATCTCACAGCAATCGGTATGTATTTTACAATGTGGCTAATTCATATGATTTCGTACGAATGACCTAACCTCAAACCCCGCCCCTAAACCTAACCATATGAATTCATACGAGTGAGGATTACGAATTAGGAATCGTACAAACTAGCCACCTCATACAAATACGTACGAATTGGTCTTGACATAGCGTGACACCCGCCAACCTGCCATTTGTGTGTGGAGTTTTAGCTGTGGAGTGTAACAGCTACTCACACTAGCCACTTTTGCGGGTTGAATTTTTTTGTAGTCTTTTTAAAAGGCATCTGTTATAATCGCCTTGCGCATTATAACCAATCACACACGATTCTGTTGATCTTATGAATACAATGTCTAATAGTCAAAAGGCGTTTTTATAAGTAATTAGTTTTGTTCAGAGCGCGCTCTCTCTCACTGAAATCTGTTTTTGTTCTATTTCAGCAGCGTAAATAGTTTAAAACTAAGATCACAGCAGAACCACAGCGCATCTGATGTGACTGGCATAAAGTTGGCTTGACGTTGGACATTCGACATTCGTGAATTTAGGGACCGTCTCTAAAGTTACATACGACAATACATGTTTCTAACTTCAATAGCATTTGAAGAGAATGATTTGCAGTCAGGTATGATGCACACCTTTTAGATGCTTGATATTTAATAAAATAAACTGTCAAATTACATGAAAATATGAATATGTATTTCACTAGGCTATTGTATGGGCTTATACACAAAATATGCTAGATATGTCAGCTGGTAGAACACTGATTTTTATTACTGATATTGCTTGAGAATAAATTATATTTACACCAAAAAATGTCCAGACAACTTTTAGTGTTTCTCTGTCTAGATTAAGGAGCTTTACACACAACCTCAGAGCTAAAGCGTATTTGATGACCTGTCATGTTATACATTTCATGTAGACTTGATTTGAGAGGTCATTTACATATAGCCAGCAATAAAATTCCCAATAACAAAATTGTGGCCAGTGAAAATGCTGAGTGGCTAGTGGCTGGTGAGCAAAAATGTCAAGCCCTGCTACATACATACATATGGATTAGTTTTATGAACTTTTTGAACTGTCAAACTGGTAGTTGCATAGCTGTCAAAGGGACAGAAAGCTCTCAGATTTCATTAAAGTCTTACGGGTTTGGAACGACATGAGGGTGTGCAATTAATGACAGAATTTTCATTTTTGGGTGAACTAACCCTTTAAAGTAGCCTGACGTCATTATACTCAGATTCTAGTCAGAATATGAGTCTGATGCTGCTCCATTGGGCTGTGATTATGAGGCGTGTTTCAACCGAACCAAGAAAGAAAATGCCTCTGCACTCAATTGGATAGACCTACAACCAATCAGAGCAACGGCGTAAGGGACGTATGTTGAGCGACGCATAGTTGTCAACTGAACTCAACTGCACGCACGCTGGAAGAAGTAGAAAACGAAGATGAGTGTAAACAATCTTTGCCGGTGTTGTAAAAAGAATTTAAGGATACACAGAGTACTTACCAACACGATCATCATTTTTGAGAGCAATAGTAAAGGTGAATGCATATACGAACAAGTTCTCCGTTTAGGATTAGAACAAATTCAACCCAAGCGCTCTTTGGTGACGTGGATGATTACATTACACTTGATCCTCTGTTCATCATCGTATAAAGCCCGCCATGACAATTTGATTGGTCCGAACAGCTCTGGTTCGAGCATTGTTGCTCCATAACGGTTCAAGTCCAGACCAAACTTCCCAACCTCAAATGTGGTGGGCGGTGCTAAATTCGGCTGGAATCCAGGCAACCTTTATAGTCTATCTATTAGGGATGCAACAATAGAGTTAGTCCACGGTTCAATACATACCTCTGTTTTTAACCACGGTTTTCGGTTCGGTTCGGTTCAGTTCTGATGGCTTGTCACATCAGTTTTTTGCTATTCTATTCTTAAGCGACAGGAACAGCAAGAGGTTATGGAGAAAAAAGAAATTTTTTTATTACTATACTCTTTATTTTACTTAAAATAATTGAAAAACCCTTACTTAAACTTAAAACTTTACTTAAAAAAAACCCTTGTACACATTCCTAGTGCATTGTATAATATAAAATAAATATATATATATAAAGATTTACAGTGGCAGCTCAGAGCTGTACAGCAGCATTTAAGTATGAAATTGAATGAATAAATGTATAAATAAAACACTACATAGACTTCACTATAAAATATACATTGATTTTTAGCTACTGTATTAGTTTTTCAGTCAAGAGCAGTGAGTGATTTTCTCTTTGTCTTTTGTTGTTGTATTAACATTAAAGGGATAGTTCACTCAAAAATGAAAATTCTGTCATCGACAAATGAATACACGTTTGGAACAACATTAGAGTGAGTAAATAATGACATCATTTTAGAGGTGAACTGTCCCTTTAAGGACAGCGTGTTCACTAGGCTGTGCTGCTGTCAATGTGCGTGCATCTAATACACAGACACACACCGATTTTACTTTCACTTTAGACATAACCGACTGTGTTTATGTAAACCTTGTGTGTATTTGACAGTATTAGTGCAGTAAGACTACTTAGTCCAGTAATCACGTGTTTGACAGGCGCTCAGAAAAGCGCATGTTAAAACCGCGCACGCGAATGAAACCGTCAAGGCTTTAAAACGCATGCAAATAATGAACTTTCGTGATAGTGAATAACTATAGTGTTCAGTGAGTATAACTCTAACACTAACGTGTGATGTGAATGTATGTCGCGTTGTTCAGTATTGGGATGGAGGCAAAATTATAGAATGCATAGAAAAATAATTCATTAAATGCAAAACCGAAAAAACCGCAATTCACAAGCGCGTATTGAACCGTGAATGCCGTACCGAACGGTTCAATGTTATATTGAGAATTGTGGCATCCCTACTATCTATGTAAGACTAGTTACCATTTCACCAAAGCATGTTTGGAGTAGACTTTAGTAGACTTATTTGTCACTACAACATTTTATAATGAATAAAAATGAAAACAGACTATGACGAGAAAAAAAAAGTGTAACAGGACATCAAACTAAAGCATATACTATACTTCCAAACCTCGAAAAAATTCCATACATATCCTCCTTGAATTCCTCGCTCTGACTTTCCCTCTCCAGAGAGCTGACCCACCAAATGAGGATGTCTCAAAAAAGGACAACAAATCACATGTTTGACGACCAGAAGCAAACCACAAGTCAAAATAAGGAGGCTCGTAGCTTAGGCCACAAGGGTGTGAGGACAATTCCAGTGACACGGCGGTGTGCGTGTGTGAACTTAACTCGAACTCTGTGATTTGTTAAAGAGCAGCACTACAAACTCATCTGATTAAATCAGTCTCTGTCGCACGCACGGATTATCATAGTCTTGTCCACAAACAGCTCTGTTACAAAACTCTAATGCAGCCAGAATGCTGATGAACTGATGTCGGACTGACAGATGACCCGAACACAGACTCTATGTGAACTCTGAGAGACCATCATTAGTTAATAAAGGAGTAAACAAAGCTAACTCTTCCAAAACCTAGTGAGCTGCCTTGATGTGTACAGACTATACAGACTAAAGAAGTGTCACGAAACCTAGTACTGTAGGTGACTGATCTGGCAACATGTGTGTGTCCTACAAAGCGCACAGGAGACTCGACTAATAACGGAGTTTGGTGTTAGAATATTGCTAAGCTAACAATACTATAGTGCAACAGTCGTGTTCCGAAAGTAAAAACGGCATTCATTTTCTCCACAGGGAAAATATTTTAACAATATTTTGTAAACCTTTAAAGACAGACCTACGGTGAACTACGAGGTTGCTAATTGATGGTATTTGCTTCATGTTGAAGCCCTGCAATATTTTAACTTATTTTTTTAAATAACCGTGTTTAACAGTGGAATTTGTGGTGAAAAACTACATTACCCATGATGCTGTACAGAAAATTCCACCAATCAGTGTGTCAAAACAATTAACGCGTGCCTAAGAGCTATTTAGCTCCACCCACTCCCATGAAGCACTGCAAGTGATCAAGCCGACCTCCATAAACTCTCAAACTATTTGTGTATATGCATATTTTACAATAATATATATATATATATATATATATATATATATATATATATATATATATATATATATATATATATATATATATATATATATATATATATAAAAATAAACATTTGAAATGTTATATTCATTTTTAATTTGATAATGCTGTTCGCAATGCTTCATGGGATTGTAGTTCTTTCCTTCAATAAAGCTGTTAAGTACAGTCTTGTACCTTTGTATTTTTTGTCCAATTTTCAAATACTTTTTTGCTTCAAATTAGTTTGTAATGTTATGATTCACCTCATAGCTGGATGGCTTGGTTCTTGGCTTATAATATATTGTGTTCAGAGTAACTTAAAATTCAGGAAAAAAACATAATTTCGAGTATGTACAAGCAGAAATGTGAAACCGGTAATTTTGAATTCGTCTGAGGTAAAAATAAAACTGTTTTACTACCATTCTGGATTCACTGTGGGAAAAATCTAATAATTTCCATCATTCGTTGAAAATGAGACTACAGCTTCACTCACCTTCCATGGAATCTTCACAGCGCTGGTTGAAGTTCTCGTAAGAATCCCAGCGAATCAGAGGATCTTGGGTATTGTAGTCCACAGAAACACTGGGCCCGTTCTCAAGATGGTCCATTCCTATGATTGAACATCCACAGTCAGAAGCTTCTGGGCTCAGTTTATGTCCTATTTACAGTATTTCTGTGATTCATTTATTAGCTGAAAATGAACGACAATAGATAAGAGTTCTTACCTTGGATTTTTTCTGGACCGAAAGAAAAGACAAATTCCACTTTTCCATATTCAGGAAATCTGTCATCTGAAAAAAGAAATGGAATGACCAAAGCAGTGTCATCAACACAGTCTATTTAACAAATAAAACAGTATGCAAGAGTAAACCAAGGCAAATAGAGCATGAAAAAACTAAATGGAATGACCAAAGCAGTGTCATCAACAAAGTCGATTAAAAAAATAAATACATAAAGAAATCAAATAAAATAGAGTATGCAAGAGTAAGCAAATCCAGCATACCTTTAAATGTTTCATCAAGCTCATCTTTGCCAAAGACGATGCCCAGGTCATGAACAGCACAGGTGTGAAACTGCACTCGGAATATGACATCGCGGGACGGGCTGCGGAAGCGTTTGTGATAGCACTTGAGCTGTGGGGGACATGAGAAAACACACATAACAGGTGAAACACACAAAGACTGAAAACAGTGAAAGAAATCACATGCTACTATTGAGTGAAAATATGCCAGGCTGAAAAAAGGACATACCAGTAGATACATGAACCAGTTTTAAGCCACCATAAACGTTCCAGATTAAACGCCATGACAGTGTTAGAGGAATACATTTAAAGGATTAGTTCACTTTAAAATGAAAATTTCCTGATAATTTACTCACCCCATGCCATCCAAGATGTGCATGTCTTTCTTTCTTCAGTGGAAAAGAAATTCAGTTTTTTGAGGAAAACACTTCAGGATTGTTCTCCTCACAGTGGACTTCAATGGCAACCAAAATGTTGAAGGTCCAAATCAATGCAGTTTCAAAGGAAGGGCTTCAGAGGCTCTGCACGATCCCAGCTGAGAAATAGGGTCTTATCTATTGAAACCATTGGTCATTTTCTTGAAAAAAATGTAATGTATATACTTTTTAACCTAAATTGCTCCTCTTGCGCTGCTCTGCAACGTGTCAAGGATTACGTAAATCACATCAGAAAGGTCACGCTAGATGTAGGCAGAAGTACCGGCCCCGTGTTTACAAAGCACACATGTGAAGACTAAAACAAAACAAAAAGTTTAAACAACGATGTCGGACGGTTTTGAAGTTGAAGAGTTTTTTTTGCCCTTTGAAACTGCTTTGATTTGGACCTTCAACATTTTGGTTGCCATTGAAGTCCATTGTGTGAAGAATCCTGGAATGTTTTCCTCAAAAATGCAATTTATTTTCGACTGAAGAAAGACACGAACATCTTGGATGAAATGGGGTTGAGAAAATTATCAGGATATTTGAATTTTAAAGTGAACTAATCCTTTAGTTACCTCTAAAAAGAGTTTTGACTTGTCTAAGTAAAGGGTCCTGCACACTGTGCGATTTTTCTAAATCCTCTGCGAATGTTGCTTGTCAGACTGTACGAACATGATCCCCGATGTAATACATGTCACACTGTAGGATCTCAGTTGTCATTATGTCAGACTGTACGACAGTCAGACGCGAAAAACGGACGCAAGCAAGAGACTCGTACGGACTGAGTTTTACGTCATCAATCCGTGACACGTTCGGTAACGGTGAGCCGCATTCACAGACACAACGGTAGCGTTCAGCAAACAACAAAAACAAGCGGTGGCATTTTTCATTCGCCTGACTCTTTTCGACATGTTCCCTGTTGTGATTTGATGTTGTCGCACGAAATGCGTCATCAGGTTCTGCGCTCGTATTGGTTCTTGATTTGTCGTCCTAGGGGAAGTCACACTGCAGGATTGCGCCTCAAATCTTCTGACACTGCCAGAATTTTGTCCGTGGTAAAATTTGATCGCAACGGTCATTAATCGGTTGTCGGTGCACATGTCAAACTAAGGATCAAAGACTTCAGATTTTAGCCTAGGATCAGAGAAATCTTTTAGGATTTCAAAATTTGTCTCAGACGGCCAAATCGTGGCCAAAATCGCACAGTGTGCACCCGGCTTAAGAAAGAAAAAAAAGAAAGAAAGAAAATCAATAAATAAAGTTATTTTAAAAAATGTTTAGTAACTTTATTGCAGCTTATTGTTTTAACTTCTATGCAAACATACGAATGCTTTGCAGGATTTACAGGCGGAAATGTGAGACTGGTATTTTTGTCATGTTGTCTGAAGTATAAACAAAATTGTTTTTGCTTCTTTTCTAGGTGGATGAATTTCTGGTTTTGCATCGCCAGTGTAATTCCTGGGAGAGGAGTTTGCTTCACTTAAACTTGCAACCACGATTTATGCTTCTTTGTTCAGAAATTATTTTCTGTGGTAATCGACATGGCACAAGTTGTATTGAACTTGTATTGAACCCAGAACATTCCTTCAAGAGCATGGCAAATCATTCAAATGTAATCTTGCGTCAACACACGTACGTTCTGCACAGAAAGTTCTATTCATGGGCTTGGAACAGATAGTTTGAGAGGTTTTGGATGCTGGTCGCCTCGCCTTCCCATAGTGCAGCAGTGCCAGAGATGTCAGTATAGTGAAAGTATGTAAAACAACAGAGCCTCTCCAAAACCCAGACAGGGACATAAAAATGTCCTCACTGGCCACTGAGGAAACTGTATCCCTCTCTCTGTTGCCCAAAATAACTATAATTAACCTACTTAACTTAGGGCAGAAAGACATAAAATGTACAGCTTTTCAGGTCGGAGAGTGAAACAAAACAAACACGACCAAATTGAGGAATATGGGGGCTGGCAAAGCATTCTCCGGTTTTCCCAAACTGCAGCAGAGACTCTGTCGCACACATGGGGGGTCCGCTTCGGAAAAAAACGCATCTCATCAGTGATCCACAATCAACAAAATGAGGCTTTTAAAAACCAAGCATGTATATGATGACGACAAAGCAAAAGGTAGATTCATCCTTGAACGCCACTCAAATTATGCCTGTAATATAATTTGTAATGAAAAGAAATGCAAAATCAAAGTATTTTCACTCGTGATCTCAGTCGCTTGGACCCGACAGTGCATTTTGATACTTTTTCTTCATGCACACAGATATATTGATCTACAGTGTAATATGCTTTGGCCAAAGCGCAATGCTTCTGTTGTGGTTTGTGTTCAGGAGAGAGTCCTCTATAGATCAGCTCTTTTGATTGATTTCAGAGAGAGTGCTTCTCTACAAGCACAGCACTATGATAAAGCACTCAGCTCTTTTTTAATTTCTCTTCCATAAAGCTTTCTGGGGTAAAATGCTAATAAATCTATGCAGAGAAGTGTCTCTCATCAGGAATGAATGTCTGATGGATGGCCCTCTAGACATCCTGCTTTATTATTGGCGTGTGTTGCTCTGAGAAATGCCCATAAATGGAGGAAAAACCTGTGCCGTATTTAACCCCACAAGTCAAAAGCAAAAATGGTATGAAATTACATTTTACATAAAGACAATATAGGACCAGTATGATTTGTTTGCTTTGTGACATTCATTTCACAACAATTATTAATATTTCCAAAATGTTTTACATTTGAGTTGTTTTGTTATTTCCATTGTTCTCATTGATGATGATTCACATTACTGTAACATAGTAACTGGGAATTAGAAATTCACTATATTGGTGAAAATGTAAGGTTGTATTATTATTATTAAGAAAAAAGAAAAAAAAATACCATTGTGTAATTTGTCATTTAAATAATTAATATAATATAATATAATATAATATAATATAATATAATATAATATAATATTTGATTGATATGATATAATATAATATAATATAATTAATATAATATAATAAATGTGATAATATAATATAATTATAAATTAAATAATTAATATAATATAATATAATATAATATAATAAATATAATATAATTAATATAATATAATATAATATACATTATACTTTGGAGGGAAAATCTGCTTAATTATCATGAAAATTATTGTCAAATGTTTATTGTCCTAAAATTAATTTTCTTTATATAGAATATTTGTTTCTTTTGATTTTATATGGTTGAAAATATAATATACATAATATATAAAATCTGTTTTAGGACATTATTTTCATAATTTTCATCAATAATCACTAAGCAGATTTTCCCTCCAAAGGCTCATCAATATAATGCAAAATATTTATATTATATTATATTATATTATATTATATGTTTATATATATATTGTATTATATTGCTGAGCCTTTGCTCATCAAAATCTGCTTAGTTGTTATTGATGAAAATTTGGAAAATAACGTCCTAAAACAGATTTTATATATGACAACACACTGTATAAGGGATGGTCATATTTCACCCATAATTCAAAAGAATCCTATATATATATGTGTGTGTTTGACAGGTTGTGTGAGTTTCATTCTTACCAGTATGTCTCCTTTCAGGAGCAGGCCGGGTTCGATGGTGATGCAGATACTGGTCTGACTGTCTCCTTGGACGTTACTGCAAAAATCAGTCAGACACACACCCATTAACCTCAAACAACCACACATTAAACGCACAAACATGAGCCTAAACATATGAGTGATTGATGCATGGCTTGCAAGACATATTTCTATTTGTATCAATCTATATGTATTGAACTGAAAGGGTCATCCCTGCTGCTAACAACAAAACTGTAGTCTGAGAGCATGGAGGAAGCTACAGGGGCCGAGTTCAGTGATGTATGGGAAAAGCACATGTGGGCTCCTCAGAGTGTGTGTGATTCAGAAGCCCCCACCCCCCAGACACAGAGGGCCGCCTGTGATTGGATGTTCTGAAGGCTGGGCTACATGCCAGGGAAGCATGAGCAATACCGTGTAGGAAAACATGGGGTGTTTCTTACTAGATCCCAGATGTGTAGACGGGCTGCATAGCCTGGTAGATCTTGAGGAAAGGGCGGCAACCTGAGAAACCATGAGAGAGAGAACAAAAGCAAAATGTTAGTAGAGCTCTAAAAGTGGAATATCAAAAGGGCTGGTCTTCATTGTGGAGCAGGAATTGTCTCTCGAAGTCTCTCAGGCCCTGTTTATGCCCAGTATTAACATGCATCCCAGATGATACGATCACAAGCAGATGCAGGATTTTCTATGTTTATAGAACGTTTTGGGGGTATTTACACCGTCTCCAACGAGTCTCCTGAAACTACTCGTGATCTGGTTTTCATGAGGAGAGGGTCTGAGATAGCATGACTACATATATGACCATTTTAAGCATGCTGGCGAAGACCTTCCATTTATATTTTTCTACATGTGCAATATAAATGAGTCTTGACTAGGTATAAATGACTAAATGACCCAAACTTTGACAGGTGGTGGACCACTTTAAAATAAATAAATAACACTCCTAATAATATTTTTACATTTTAACAGGTGATGAATCGCAGTAAAACTGTAATAAATAAACAATAGAAAATATGTCTATAATATAAATGTTTTACTTTATATATAAAATGTAAAAAAAAAATTATAATTATATATATATATTTTTTTTTTTTTTTTTTGGGGGGGGGGGGGGGGGATGTAAATGATAACAGAATGGGTGAACTATCCATTTAAAATAATCATAATTTGTTGTTATGTTTGTAATTATTGTAGTTCATTAATAAGTCAATTCGAATTATTGGATGTTCATTGAATTGTTGGATCACTGGACCACTTCGAAAACTTTACAGTGCGGCATTTTGAGAACGCCACACATAACTGTCTGGGGAGGAGGGATTTGATTATACTACAAATGTAATGTGGTCACATGTTTCTCTGACTACCTCTGACTGTGGTTTCAGTGATCGGGTCACAAAACATTCTGGACCCCGTCTACAGCTGTATTTAGCGCTGACCTCCTGTGATCGGATCACCCGAGAGAGTGTGTAAGAGAGCAGCATGTTGTCAGTCTGACAGGAAGGCGTCAAAAGCAGCAGGACTGGAGACGGACCCCAGTAACCTGCTTTCAACACCCCCAGCAGTCGCTGACAAATGGCCAGCGGCCAGAACATTTCAGCTCACCTCCTTTGGACTCGAAGTTTGGGATCCCGTGCATGATCACATGGTGCAGAAACAGGGGCTTGTTGTTGATCTTAATGTTGCCGGAGAGCAGACCGCTGAAATACTGCACATACCTAGAGCGAAACAAAAGATTATCAGAAATAATGTAATAAACAAAACTAGCGGACAACACTAATGATTTCAGACAACTGGGGAGGATTGAGATATGAACGAGGTGAATGAAAGAGATATGAAAGAATGCATCCTTTACAACAATCAGAAAGATGAAGAATCAAAAAGAGCAGAATGATGGCAGCATAAAAGTCTATGTATTCATGTTTGAGTTCATCACTTTTGTATTTTTTTGTAATATACAGAAAATATAAAAAAATATATATATATAAAACTTTCGGACCCACTTTATATTAGGTGGCCTTAACTACTATGTACTAACATTTTAACTAATAATTTGATACATTGCACTTATTGTGTACATACATGTTTTTACATTGTACTTACATTTTTAAAAATACCTGCATGTAATTACATCTGTAATTAATTTCTGTAGTTACATTTGTAATTACACAGTTGACACTTCCCTTACACCTAACCCTAACCTTAAACTTACCCATACCACCACACCTGTCCCTAACCCTACCCGTATCCCACCTCCATATCAGCAAAAGTGTTTTGCAATTCAATTTGAACACAGTAAGTACATTGTACTTATTTTTTTTTTTATGTAAGTACATAGTACTTAAGGCCACCTAATATAAAGTGGGGCCAAAGTTTCATATATAAACTTACAGCATTAGCATTAATGCATAACATAATACTTTTTCAACATTTATTATTCTAGGGTTAATATTCATTTCTACATATACCGATTCATTTAAAAATATGTATCAATTACCATTAGTTAAATGTTAACAAATGAAACCATATTGTAATGTGCTAATACATACAGTATTTGTCTACAAAAATAAGAATTATGTTTCTTGAAAAATTTGAATGATTAATATTTATTGAATATTTATATGTTTAAGGATCATCCTGGACATCATATAAGTTTTTGCTGTGGTATTAAACCTTTATCAAGAATCATAAGATTTCAATGGCATTGCTATTGGCTACTGAAACTGTAGTATCGTGACAGCCATCCGTTTAAGAAACACAGATGCACCTGTTGTATAATCTTGCTGAGTGTGTGAAAGTCTTGGGTTTCAAGCAAAAGACATATTCATGCGAGTGTGTATTACATAACATACTATCTAAACACTGTTGTCAACGCCATTTAGGGTCATAAGATGGTTTCATCTGCAGATGAGGAGCATTTTGCTGTGTTTCCAAGCCCTTAGCACAGATGTTAGGGTTTATAAACAGGAAAAGGCATTTTTCTTGTACGTTGTGGCGGTGTCTCTGGAGAGGGACAGTGACCAGCGTTTCTGCATCTTCCTTGGCAGATCGCCCGAGGCCTGGTTTCCCATGAACATTCAGTTGTTCCAGGGCCCCTCTATTCCAGAAGAGCAGAATGGCAGAAATCATAAGCTCCTTCTTTCCTCCTGGAGTAAGCCTTTACCATGACTCTGCTTTTCCATTTTCCATGAAGGGAGCACAACTATGTGCCCCAATGAAATCTAGTTTTAATGAAGCCTGAAGTGCCAGTGCTTCCATATACAGATGGAATGCTTGATTCTGTAAAAGCAGCACATCCGTGGCCAAGTGTTCCCTTATGAGGCATAAATGGGTGTGTGTAGAGGCATGTGCTCGAGCACAAAGAGTATGTGCAGGTTTATCAGCGTCTTTGGGTTTGTAACTGTACATTGGGGTCCAAAAATCGGCAAAATTACTAGTGGAAAAACATTCATTTCTTTAATATAACAGTTTTCATTGCAATATATATATATATTTTAGGGGTGGCACGGTTCACAAAACCCACGTTCGGTTCGTATCATGGTTTTAGGGTCACGGTTTTCGGTTCTGTACTGTTCTTGTTGTTGTTTTTTCTTTTAATCCTTAACACTCCAGAAATTTACTTCAGCATGTGATATATAGCTTATTTATCCACAATTTAGGATACAGTATTTAATTTTTTTTTTATATCATGTAGAAGTTGTTTCCTAACTGGCTGTCTCCTGCTTACTCTGTCTACCGAGTGCGACACATTAGCGTAACATTTTTCATGTTAATCATGTTCATTTTGATCAGAACAATTCACTGTGGCTTTAATTCAGCGTGAGCAACTGACCTGCTTAACATGAAAAATAACACATTTCACTATGAAATCATGTAGTGAAGTGTTCCGTGTGTTTCACAATCACCCTAACATCCAGCGCTGTGAAAAAATAATAAAATAGCCTACACGAAAACACAACACTGCCAGAAGGTTTTGCCCAAACTTCAAAGGCCTGTTTAAATTATTAAAACTAGAAGCATATCTTAACTTTTAAATGTTATTTAAATGTATCATGTGAACTACTTATATACACCATGTTATATGCATGTGTGTATGACACACAGGGGAACACGGTCGCATTTGCAGCAGATATATGCTGCCCATCATAAAACCGAACGGTTCGGATGTTTTTCATGTATCGTGCCATCCCTAATATATATATATATATAAATATAATCACCATTGAAATCTGAGTGAAATGCTGAACTGGAAAGCACCGGAGCTGACATGACTAAAACATAATGACCATGTTCTCCAGCATAATGAGAGATGTGCCATCTTGAGCTTCAATGAAAGCAAGAACATCTGTGCGAAGAACGTCACATGATCAATGCCCCTCATTTTGATTATTTAAAGGGACCTATTATGCTACTACTATGGTGTCTACTATAATAGGTTTTCATGCTTTATTAAAAAACAAATATATTATTTTCACAAATTTTACATTGTTGCAGCTTTTAGTTCCCTCTGTTTATTCCCTCCTTCCGAAAAGCGCAATGTGCTCTGATTGGTCGGCTGGAGCGGCTGTGTTATGATCTTTAAACTAGTTTGGGAAATATCACGGCCCTTTACCGTGACCGTAAGTTTCAAAACATTCAACAAGGCCTCGTCCCCATTTTTTTTGTGTGTATGCCTTGGGCTGGAATTATTTAAATGAGGAATATTGTGACGTACATTCCTGGAAGAAAACAATTGAGGCACTTCAGTGTTTACTGATATAGAGAATAACTCCTTTTGTAGTGGACTTTGGGCTTTGTACCTTTGCAGAACATTACACACTAAAGAAAATAAAAAAAAACATAAAAGAACCCCTTTAATTGATGGCCCAGAAACAGATGGCCTGCAGAATCTGAAATATTGCTTTTTCATACAAGGCATAACTATTCTTGTATATAAAATGTTTAAAAATAAAAAAAACAACCAAGTTTGGTCTTGAATGTTGGGCTCCACTGTACATATAAAGCTAAGTAGCAGAATAGATGACACTGGCTTCTGTTTAATTATTACTCAGGAAATATTAATCCAAAAGAGCCGACGACCCAAACATGGCTTTCCAGTGATTATGAGGATTTGAGCGTTTGAGAAATGAGGATGAATTAGGTGTTAGCATTATATATATATATATATATATATATATATATATATATATATATATATATATATATATATATATATATATATATATATATATATATATATATATATATATATATATATATATATATACAGGTCCTTCTAAAAAAATTAGCATATTGTGATAAAGTTCATTATTTTCCATAATGTAATGATAAAAATTAAACGTTCATATATTTTAGATTCATTGCACACCAACTGAAATATTTCAGCTCTTTTATTGTTTTAATACTGATGATTTTGGCATACAGCTCATGAAAACCCAAAATTCCTATCTCAAAAAATTTGCATATTTCATCCGACCAATAAAAGAAAAGTGTTTTTAATACAAAAAAAGTCAACCTTCAAATAATTATGTTCAGTTATGCACTCAATACTTGGTCGGGAATCCTTTTGCAGAAATGACTGCTTCAATGCGGCGTGGCATGGAGGCAATCAGCCTGTGGCACTGCTGAGGTGTTATGGAGGCCCAGGATGCTTCGATAGCGGCCTTAAGCTCATCCAGAGTGTTGGGTCTTGCGTCTCTCAACTTTCTCTTCACAATATCCCACAGATTCTCTATGGGGTTCAGGTCAGGAGAGTTGGCAGGCCAATTGAGCACAGTAATACCATGGTCAGTAAACCATTTACCAGTGGTTTTGACACTGTGAGCAGGTGCCAGGTCGTGCTGAAAAATGAAATCATCTCCATAAAGCTTTTCAGCAGATGGAAGCATGAAGTGCTCCAAAATCTCCTGATAGCTAGCTGCATTGACCCTGCCCTTGATAAAACACAGTGGACCAACACCAGCAGCTGACATGGCACCCCAGACCATCACTGACTGTGGGTACTTGACACTGGACTTCAGGCATTTTGGCATTTCCTTCTCCCCAGTCTTCCTCCAGACTCTGACACCTTGATTTCCAAATGACATGCAAAATTTGCTTTCATCCGAAAAAAGTACTTTGGACCACTGAGCAACAGTCCACTGCTGCTTCTCTGTAGCCCAGGTCAGGCGCTTCTGCCGCTGTTTCTGGGTCAAAAGTGGCTTGACCTGGGGAATGCGGCACCTGTAGCTCATTTCCTTCACACGCCTGTGCACGGTGGCTCTGGATGTTTCTACTCCAGACTCAGTCCACTGCTTCCACAGGTCCCCCAAGATCTGGAATCGATCCATCTCCACAATCTTCCTCAGGGTCCGGTCACCTCTTCTCGTTGTGCAGCGTTTTTTGCCACACTTTTTCCTTCCCACAGACTTCCCACTGAGGTGCCTTGATACAGCACTCTGGGAACAGCCTATTCGTTCAGAAATTTCTTTCTGTGTCTTACCCTCTTGCTTGAGGGTGTCAATGATGGCCTTCTGGACAGCAGTCAGGTCGGCAGTCTTACCCATGATTGCGGTTTTGAGTAATGAACCAGGCTGGGAGTTTTTAAAAGCCTCAGGAATCTTTTGCAGGTGTAATTTTGATTCAGATGATTAGGTTAATAGCTCGTTTAGAGAACCTTTTCATGATATGCTAATTTTTTGAGATAGGAATTTTGGGTTCTCATGAGCTGTATGCCAAAATCATTAGTATTAAAACAATAAAAGACCTGAAATATTTCAGTTGGTGTGCAATTAATCTAAAATATATGAAAGTTAAATTTGTATCATTACATTATGGAAAATAATTAGCTTTATCACAATATGCTAATTTTTTGAGAAGGACCTGTACATACTGTATATAAACACAAAACCATTCAATAGATTGGGGTGAGTTAGATTAGTTAGTTTGATGTTTTTAAAAAAGAAGTCTCTTACCCAGGCTGCATTTATTTGATCAAAATACAGTAAAACAGCAATTGTGAAACAAAATAACTACTTTCTATTTTTTAAATGTAATTTATGTCTGTGGAGCAAAGCTGAATTTTCAGCATCATTACTCCAGTATTCAGTGTCACATGATCCTTCAGAAATCATTCTAATATGTTGATTTGCTGCAAAAGAAACATTTCTTATTATTATTATCAATCAATGTTGAAAACATTTGTTGCTTAATTTTGATTGTTTTACTGTCACTTTTGATCAAAGTGTGCCCTTGTAAAAGTATTAATTTCTTAAAAAATAAAACCTTACTGAGCCCAAACTTTTGAATGGTAGCGTATCTTTCAGTATTGGCCATCACAGTGAATTGGAATAGTTTGAGCACATCTGATCTGAGACCAGTTGTAGTGAGAGATCTGTCATTTGCATGTATGATAGTGTCAGTACTGAGGCGAGATCAGACATGAGGTGCTCAGAAAGAGATTACGTCAAATTTGTTTTTTGTTTTTTTCCTTTTAAGGACATACCACATGCCATAGGGTATAGTTAAGTAAACAACATATAACCCAACTAAACCTAACAAAACTACACAAGCATGATTGGGGCAGCGTTATCTGGAGGTGAAGCTCATAAATCTAAACAATGGCTGAACCTGAATGCTCACAATGAGGGTCAAACTCATAAAGCACAAAGATAAGAGGTCATATGGGGAAAACAATACACAACTGACCTTCTCTGGGAAGGCTGGCCCACAGGAAGCACTTTATCTTCATAAAACCTCTTCATGGCAAACCTGTCCAGAGCCTGGTCTGCACTGCAGAGGCAAAGGAAACACGTTTGGGTACATTTCTCCAACACATTGCTAAAAAAAAAAACCCATCATATTCTTAACAAGCAGCTTTGTCTTGTTTTCCTGTAAAAACGTATCTAAATCTGCTTCTTGAATTTACTGGAAGCTTTTTATTTATAAAAATAGCACTTTTTGCATCAGAGATGAATTTGATCAGCACTTAATTCGAGTCTTGAGACAAATCCTCCTTTGTAAAGTGATGCATTTTTGGCAATTGTTTTTCCCGCCGCCTCCCGCTCATGTGTTACCTAACACATGGCCAGTCTTGTGATGTGGGATTAAGGTCTCTCCATAATAAGCGTTCAGAGGAGCATCTTTAATTCAATAAACACAGACAGTGCGCAGTCTACATGTCTTACCTCGCTGATATGTTGCTGTAATGCATGTACGCAGCCACAACTACTCCCGTTCGGCCTCGGTTTCCCTGCATGAAGAGAAGCAGGAGAGATTATCACATATTGCAATACATTGTTTCATGTCTCCATCATATGTCTAAACATTTAGAATATTAAACATGTTTTTTCAGATGAAGGTCATATTATTTTGTTTATATTTATGAACCACAAACTAATATTATTATATGTCATAATTTACAATTAAGTGAAATTCTAAGTTAAATACTTTACGTGAAAAACTGTCAATTTATTAATATTCCAAGTGTTTATGTTTGTGTCATTTCTATGTACAAAAGGATTCGATCTAAACATGTTTCTCAGGAATACAATTTATAGGTTTTTCCTCTGGATAAGATCTTTTTTTATCTTGTTAGTCTTTTGTAAAAAAAAATTAATACATAAAAAAACTTTAACTAACAAAAGCCAGTGTGACATCATCTTCAAGGAAGTGACAATTTTGTTGGATAAACATTAGCACAAAAATTTGCAATGGACTTCAAATGTTTTGTGTTATTAATAATTTGTCACAATTTTGTGTTTGTACAAGTTACAGAAAACTAGAACTAAAGAACTAAAACTATTTTTTTTTAAACATTTACGGTAACTGAAATAAAATGTATGTTAATTGAAATAAAAAATAAAATAATTAAACATTTTATTTCAGTTAGTTGATAATGCTGCATGTAAGTTTTTCACTAGTTTAATTTGATTAACTAAAATTACTAAAACTGAAAGTAACTACACTTGAACTGAAATAAAAACAATAAAAAACATAGATAGACATATTTAAACACACACACTACACAACACAATAACAAAAACAAAATTCAAATGTATTCAAAACCTGAATAAATATGAAAATACTATATTAATGATAATGACTAAAATAACAGTGAAAAGGTACATTAGAGGAGCACGAATGACCCAAAACACATGACAGTAGAGAACTTTCATCTATGGTTTGAGTCATTTTGAACACAGTTGTGCTCTTTCTGAATGAATGAACATTTCCACCATCAAGCCATCGCCTCATGTTTCCACTGTAACAAAGAACAACACAGGTTGCCATAACAATACAGTGTTTATGGTTTCCTGTTAAAAAGGCAGCATATTTGTGTTTATGACATCTCTGGCCCTTTATAAATCCAGATCACAACCTCTCTTGGCAGCACTACACTTCTTAGGCCACTGAGAAAGCTCTCATGAGCGGATAGTAATGGGTAAGATGCGTTTTGAGGGTTTGGAAAGAGTCGGATCTGTTTGAAATCAAGTGGAAAATACAGTGAAATGGATTTCTGAAATCACTAGACCATATCAGGATAGACCTCTGACTCACTGAGACTCTAGAAGATAACCCACAAACTCCACAAGAGGCTGTTTTCTGACATTTATACTCACGGACAGAGTCCCTTTCATTAGCGAGGCACTTAACAATACCGCTATCCTCAAAAACAACAAAAAACATTTTACAATCTAACTTCAAAACGCTTTGTCATCATTCTAATGTTTATAAGTGGTGACCAGCAATGTGACTTAACCAGATCAGAGGGCGATGAAAGAGTAAATTCAAATGAATTGTTTAAAAAAAAAAGATTAGCTTGAACCTCAAGACTGGGTCAGGCAAAGGCTTTCAAAACAATGGCGAAGTACTAACTTTACAAGTAAAATCAGTCATGTTTTCTCACTGCTCAGACCCTGTGATTGCCTCGTAAATCTCACTGCTCAGACCACCGTGACCTTTGGGCCCACACCACCCAGGGTTTATTAGGAGTAGCCTTAGAACGCCATCTACTGACAAAGCACTATAGGTACTATTTACAGTAACTATAATGTGCAGGGAGAAAACTATTATGCAAACATCAGTTTCAAAACTGAGGGAGTTTCCTTGCTGGCTATGCCTATTGAGGGAGCATCATAACTCTCATGATACCTCGTGAACCTCAAATCACAATAGATTTCAATAGAGTTGGCATGTTGCTAAAGTAACAAAACAATACTTCAATACGCATAAAAACATGTAACAAATAGTAATACATATTTTCATTTTATATCTATATTAAGTAATATAGGTACTTGATAGATTCTGACCACTGCAGACCGGGAACACCCCACAAGAGCTGCAGTTTTGGAGATGCTCTGACCCAGTTGTCTAGCCATCACAATTTGGCCCTTGTCAAACTCGCTCAAATAGACTTGCCCTTTTTTCCTGCTTCTAACATATCTACTTTGAGGACAAAATGTTCACTTGCGACCTAATATATCCCACCCACTAACAGGAGCTGTGATGAAGAGATAATCAGTGTTATTCGCTTCACCTGTCAGTTGTCATAATGTTTTACCTGATCTGTGTATTATGATAATACAGTATATAACCGTTATCATCAGATTTCTAGATTTACATTTACTTCTATAACTATAATTATTTTGCTTGAATGGATTTTTGCGGTGCATTATGGGATTGCCTGTTGCATACATCTTTGGAAGAGCTTTCAAATTAGTAGTGCATTTATAATGCCTTCAAATCCAGCTCACTATAGGTTTTCTTTACATGCTCAGAGACATTATGATGTTGGCTGCTTGCGTTTCCTTGGAAGGCATGGCTCCCATTCCCAAAGCAGAACAAGCACAACTAAGGCAGTACCTTATTGTGTAAGACCACCACATTGTGACTGTCAGCGTTCATCCATGTGTCCATGGCTTTGCAGATGCTGCAGATCTTATCCAAAGCTGGAGCGTGATGGTCCGGCCAGCCAAAATCCAGCACCTCACACAAACAAACACGCAAGAGCATAAGTAAGACCAAAGAAACAAACGTCTCTACATTAGATATAAACATAAAAAATAAACTTGACTTACTTTGGGATTCAGCTTGGAGATATCATATCGCTTTTCACTGAGGTTGAAGAGCTGTAAAAAAAAAAATAATAATCACGTTTAATTTGCTAAAATAAATACAATAAAAATAAAATATACTTCTAAATAAATTATATTAATATAAATAAAAGATTTTTTTCAACATCTGTGATAGTATTGCAACTAAACTCATTAATACTCAAAGCAGTAACACTATTTCAATAGTCCAATTTAGACATTCTACTCACTATGAGTAACTTAGCAACTACATGTCAACTAGCAGTCATTAGAGTATTAGTAGACTGTCTGCTAACAGACATTGTTGATTATAAGTACATTTGCAAATTTGTGTCTACCCTGAACCCTAACACATAACCCTAATCTAACAGTGTACTAATGTAACCACCCCCTTCGAACCGGAGGACCAGGACTCAAACCCGGGTCCGCCGTCATGAGAGTCAGGCGCAAGGATGCTAAAGGCTGCAACCCATCTCTTTAGATCAGAGGAGTGAGGTTTACTTGCACAGCCACTACTAGCTGGCCTCTGTTACACACACCCCACTAAACCTCACTCCCATCCGGGTCACGGCACCAATGTTACCCCTCCTGTTTGAACTGCCTGCTACAAGCGGGGCACAAACCCGGGTCCGCCAGCATAAGAGTCGGACGCTCTAACAAGGAGGCTAAAGGCCGCAACCTCTAGCATCAATCGCTAGAGCATCTCTTGAGATCAGAGGAGTGAGGTTTACTCGTATAGCAACTACTAGCTGGCCTCCGTTACACTAATAGTCTACTAATACTCTAATGTTGCAAAGTTACTTATAGTTAGAAATAGTTACAGTGTAACCCTCAAAGCTATTGAGTTTTGAGATCTCACCAAGTAGTTGTCACCATGTTTAGAGCGTAGCATGGTGGCCACCTCCTTTATGTTAGCGCTGTAGCTCGGTTCTTCTACATTACTGGGGAAGGTCACAGAAATGATGCGTTCTGTGATGTAGACCAGGTCCACCTCATAGTTTTCCTCCATGGCCTGGATCAAACTCAAACTCCTGCAAAAATCCGAAGAGCAGACAACTGTTAGAGACCATCAGCAATAACAATGCATGTCTACAGCAAATCACTTGCTTTTTTTCGGTGTGCAACAAAGGCGATTCACAAATCACAACATTCACTCAAGCACAGTCTTGTGTCTCAAGGTACATGACATCATGAAATCACCATGTTTTTTTCAGAAGAATGCCTCACCTCAAACATGTCAGCGCTGAACAGTCTATTAAACACATATCTGATGTTCAGTATGGTTTGAATAAAATATAGTGGGGAAAGATTGATCGCAGAGATAAACAAACGAGATATGAAAATATCCTGCATTCCGTGTGTGCAGCAGAGCAGACAAAAGAAAACAATTTGGTCACTGGTGAGGCATAGGTCTGCCAAGGATGTAACCACAATCAGACCCCCCCCCCCCCCCATCTCTGACCTCACTCTCTCCTCAGGTCTGGATTTCAAGGCAATCAGACAGAAGTACAGCAGGAAGAAGGCCATCTTTAAATCCAGGGCTCTGTTCCAAAACCTAGTAAGACTCCTAAGTAAGAAGCTTTTTAATATGCTCCCAAAATGAAAACTGTTCAAAAAGGCTGAATTCTCTTTTTGGAGAATCCCAGAATGCATCGCAACTAGGATAGAAAAATAAAAAGATATGAGAAAAAAAATATTGCGTTCAATTCATAGTTTTCATGTGACGTCACACGCTTATAGGAACGCCCACCTGGAGGGCAAAACAAGGCTTTCCAGTCATTTTTACCAGGTTTGTAGTCAGTATTAATGCAGTGAGACAGTGATATTAAAATACCAAATTCAATATACACCTTATTGACGTTGCATATTTTGTACAGGAAAGCAGATGAACACAGAATACTAATGCAACACAAGCGTATTTTCTCCATCTAAACCCATTATAAAGAAAATGCGGTGCGTTCATATCCTTGGCTCCTCTGCTTGCCTGTATATAGTATGCATCATCAAAAAGGTGTAAACTGGATTTGATCATTTGATATCACTGTTTTAGTACATTACGGGACTTTAAGGGTGGGTTGCAAAAATAAGGATTCTTCAGCCTGTTGTCAGTTCGCCCTCCGTCTGCTGCTTGATCAGCTCTTTAATTCTTTAAAAGTTTTTTAAAAAACGTCCCACTGTTTTTAGCGATTGAAATATTGCAGCAGATGCTGTATATGGATCATAAGTGCCCAAAACGTGCATCTTGTTCACATTTTTTTGTTTTAAGATGGAAATCTGACAAGCTTGTGCTGCAGTTGGAGTTCTATGGCGGTTTTGCCCTAGACATAAAACACACACTAGTGAATGCAGTATTTGTTTCATACATTGAGCGTGTCACAATGCATTCTGAGATAGTATTCAAACTTAATTTCGATGTGGCTGCATTAAACTACTTTCAATTATTTTTTTCACATCAATCTACACTCCATACAACATAATGATAAATCAAAATCAGATGTGTGACAACTTTGCAGAAGTATTTGTAAAGAAATTCATACCCTTTGCATAAGTATTCATACCCTTAACTCAGTACTTAGTTAAAGTACCTTTAGAGTCTTTTGGGAAATGATGCATGCGACAAGCTTTCATAATAAGCGATAAGCACATCTGCATTTGGGGATTTTCTCTCACTCTTCTCCTCAGATCCTCTCAAGCTCTGTCAGGTTGGATGGGGACCATCCGTGGACAGACATTTTCAGGTTTCTTCAGAGATGTTTAATTGGGTTCAAGCCCAGGCTCTGACTGGGCCACTCAAGGACATTCACAGAGTTGCCCATAAGCCACTCTTGCATCTTAGCTGTGTGCTTACAGTCATAGTCCTGTTGGAAGATGGACCTTCTGCCCAGTCCGAGGTCTTGAATGCTCTGGACCAGGTTTTCATTAAGGATATCTCTACATTTTGCTGTGTTGAGCTTTCCTTCTTCCCTGAGAAGTCCCCTAGTACCTGCCGCTGAAAAAAAACCCCACAACTGATGCTGCCGCCACCATGCTTTACTGTTGGGATGGTATTGTGCAGGTGATGAGCAGTGCTTTTTTTTCCTACAGACATGATGCTTGGAACTGAGTTAAATCAGACAAGAGAAAATTGTTTCTCACAGTCTGAGAGTCCTTTCGGTGATTTCTTGCACATTCCAATTGGTTGTTCATGTGTTTTGACTGAGGAGAGGCTTGAGCCTGGCCACACTGCCATAAAGCCCAGATCGGTGGAGTGTTGAAGGGATGTTTGTCCTTCTGTAAGTTTCTCCCATCTCCATATATGATCATGGACCAGAGTAACCATCAGCTTCTTGATCACCACTTTAACCAAGGCCCTTCTCCATCAATTGCTCAATTTGGCCAGGAGGTCAGCTCTAGGACGAGTCCTGGTTGTTCCAAACGTCTTCCATTAAGGATCATGGAGGCTACATGTTTCTGTCAACCTTCAATACAACTGAATCCTTTGTAGTCTTCCCCAGATCTGTCTCCACACAATTCTGACTCTGAGCTCAACAGGCAGTTCCTTCGACCTCATGGCTTGGTTTTTGCTCTGATATGCATTTTCAGCATTTAAACCTTT
Organism: Romanogobio albipinnatus; assembly: GCA_023566225.1. Classification (NCBI taxonomy): domain Eukaryota; kingdom Metazoa; phylum Chordata; class Actinopteri; order Cypriniformes; family Gobionidae; genus Romanogobio; species Romanogobio albipinnatus. Next base: position 9,184,738 of record CM042243.1, on the reverse strand, counting down.
TATTGAGAAGTGTGTGTTTTTCCAAAGAGTAATATCTACAAGCGAAATTGAAGTGTCCCAGAAAAGGGTATAAATAATTATGCCATGTAATTATTCTTTATATATATATATTATACATTTGCAAAGTTATCTCAAATCAGTTTTTTGCTTTGTCGTTATGGTGAACAGAATGTAGATTAATGTGAAATAAATAGTTTATGGCAATAACATAACAAAATGTGCAAAAAATTAAGGGGTTTGAAAGCTTTATTGATTAGTGATTCACAATTAATTTTACAACATGCTAACACAGTTCTATTGAAATCAATCATGAGTTTGCTTCCTGTGCGCTTTAGTTGGAAGCAGACAGTAAGGCAGCTCACTATATTTTGGAACAGAGCATGCAAACCATCAGTAAATTACGGTCAATGTTTGAACTCAGGCGGTGTAGCTTTTGGAAAGATACCTGTTGGTGAGGCCCATTTTTGCTCTTGTTTAGCAATGAAACCATGCATAGGAAAATCTGGCTTTCGTCATGTTTTCTGGGCATTGCAGCCACAGTAAATCATGCAGATCTCTCTACGGGTGCTTTTAATCAAAAACGCGAATTTGCATTCAGTGCATTTCAGAGAAATAAATGTAAATAACATGATTGTGATTGGTACATGACATATAAACATTGAAATTGCACCACAAGTGTCTGGGAAAACACACACGAGCTCAGCTCTCAAGAGATCACTCTGGATGATCTCAGTGTGTGGAAATTGAAAATACAAGGCATAACAATGTCTGAACAATCCTTTAATGTTAAGGATCCCCCCCTGTTCCCACAATCATTTGGAAGCCCTTAAGGTTTGTGCATTCATTCACTTTTAAACAAACATATTCAGTAACTTTAATCTTAACCAGGTTGTAAATGCACTGAAATAGTGCTTTATTTAAAAACTGTTACTATTATGGCACTATTTGAAAATAAAGGTTTGACTACATTTTCAACTGAGATTGGAATAAGTTGTTCATCAAGTGATGAAAGGGCATAGATCATTTTAAAAAGTTGATTCAGGTGCCTGGATCTCAAAAGCTTTTCATATATTCTGTGGACATGTTTGTACTGTTAAACGTTTTGCATAATTCCTGAGTTAAATGGCAGCTAAAACAACACAGATAGTGCATGCAAATAATAAAATGGTGATATCAGCGGGTGCAATGTGTTCTCCAAAATTAGATAAACTACAGTACTCCACAAACTCGATCTACTATTGAAAAATGCCTTGCCATAAAAAACAAAACAGGAATGCTCTTTTTGGCAGAAAAACAAAGGGCTCTCAATTTTAAGATTGTGTCCAAATGGACAGTTTCCCAAAACAAGAGACAAACTAAATAGCAGCCCATGTAAATAAAAAGTCAAAATTCCCCCTGGTAGCTGATATTGGAGCTATTTTAGTCATGGATTTCTCTAAGCATCTTCTCACAGCCTGGCATGAACACACCCAACAGCTGAGAGACACAAGACCATCGGAATGGATCTGAGATCAACTCGAGTGTTATATAACCTGAGACCAATCTTTCATTTGTTTTGAATAATCGTATCTTTGGGTTTGCATCCTAGAGTGCTTTCTAGAATGTTTTTGTTTATAAAATAGCATTCTGTTGGACAAAGTCTTAATGAATGCGTAACTATGATAACAGGGATTTGTTTTCCCCACGGGTGGGCAGCGTCTCCTTTGCTGCATGTATCTATAGCAAACGATCACTCAAGATAAAGGCATCAATATTATTTGTATTATGTGGGAGAAAAGCCCTATTAGAACATTATAACTTATCCCTGGAGGTTGTGTAGATGCTTTAAAACTTGTTTATTTTTTGCACTCATAAACTGCAATAAAGAATGTGAGACAGATCCAAGCAGAGTCAGATGTCAAAAGAAGCTGGATTTAGGAATGCTATGAAGTTCTCTGGAGCTTTCACTAAAGCAGCACAACACATGAGATATTGACTGAACTGATTTCTGAAGAAGACAATGACATCTTTTACCTGGATGGTCTGCGTCGAGACTCCATGCTCTTGGAGGATTTGGTTGAGCCCTAAAAGAAAAGAAAATTAGTTTGTTAGAATTATAAAAATCTAGTTGAGGAAAACCAGTGTACATTAGTGAAACTGATTTGCTGTTGTTTTCTGTTGGTTGTGTATGAAAATCAACACACACAATGTTTATGCTTAAATAGATGCAACACATATGTGACCCTGGACCACAAAACCAGTCATAAGTCGCACGGGTATATTTGTGGCAATAGCCAACAATACATTGTATGGGTCAAAATTATCGATTTTTCTTTTGTGCCAAAAATCATTAGGAAATTAATTAAAGATCGTATTCCATGAATATATTTTGTAAATGTCCTACCGTAAATATATACAAAAATTATTATTAGTAAGGATTTTTTTGCACCCTCAGATTCCAGATTTTCAAATAGTTGTATATCGGCCAAATATTGTCCTATCCTAACAAACCATACATCAATGGAACGCTTATTTATGAAGAAGATAAATCTCAATTTCAAAAAATGTACTCTTATGACTGGTTTTGTGGTCCAAGACGAGCCCATGCATGTAAATATTTGCAGTCAGTTTTGATTTCTGAACATTTTATCAATGAAAGTCAATGGAAGATTTGTATTCTTTAATCTTACATTTCGTAAAAGTTATGATGTGTAAATAAAACAATTTATTCATTGCAAAGATGTACAAAATTAAGTTTATGCAATATTTGCTCAAAAATCTAGTAAAAAAATATACAATAACAAAGCTTTTGGTAGAGTTTGGAATGAACACAACAGACAGCAAACACTCTGTTCAGCTTATGCAGATAATCACAAAATGACCGAATAATGTCCAATTATTCAGCCTGGCTGATAGAGCGGACTAATAATGATCTCACAAATACGACAGTTTCCAGATGTTTTTAGCCCATTTCCTGTTTAAAAAATGACCGTAACCAGTTAGGTTTACTCTTTATCTCAAAAACTGTGTTAATACAGGTTGAAGAGAGCTGATGTGAGAGTGCAGGTCTGTATCTAACATTGAATATGTCATCTCAGCTGTATATAGTGTAAAGACAATGACAGCCTGTGAAATGAGGTGATAATTAAATTATATGGATTTCACACAGGAGACACTGAAAGGTAAAGTGTGTAATTTCTGCACTATTGTTTTGCAGTTTGGTGCTGGTAAAGGGACAAAAATACATGCTTCACCTTTAATATCCCATCTAGAGACTAAAAAAAGTTAAAGTGTTAATGGTCTCACTCTGAGTCTTACAAAAGTAGGAGAAGCCTCGAAAGATGCATGGTTTATGCCGTCTAAATGACATACTAGTGCATGACTGACACGACCAAAAAGGGACAATGCTTACTAAGAAAACCCAGAATCCAACATATAATTATACACAGCGCTTGGGCCTTTTCTAGAAACTGTATAGGCTTTGTATGTGGTTTCCCATATGTAGCAGTCTTAGAATAGTATAGAACGACTTGAGGAAATGAAATGATGGGAAAATTTCAAGTTCAAATGTCTCCAAAAATATAACAGCATACTGAGGTTGAATCCGGTTCAACTGGGACACTGCTTAATGTGCGATGTCTTACAGTAGTGCATAACTAGTTTTTTTTTTTGGGGGGGGGGGGGGGGGGGGGGTTTACACATTAATATTCACTATAGAAATTGCCAAGATTATATTGTCTAACAAAACCCATTTGGTATTCCATTTTTGGTTAAAATAAATGTGGGATGTCATTGCAAAATGACAGTTTTCCTGAACCCATAGTCCCGCGCCAAACTCATGCAATTGGTCAATGTTGCTGTGTCAAGACACACACCCCCAGCCCCCAACACATCAAAACATCAAAAAAAATTACACACTTCACCTAACTTCCATGACTTTTCCAGGTCTGGAAATCCCAATATTGATTGTTTTAAATAATGAATTCTCTTAAATAAAGACTTAAATTCACTCCCCACCTAAACATAAAAATCTGTCATTATTTAATCACCCTCATGCCTTTAAAACCCATATGACTTTTCTTTTTCTTTCTTTCTTTCTTTCTTTGTCCATACAATGAAAGTCAATGGGGTCCAAAATAACAGTGACTTCCCATTGACTTGCATTGTATAAAAAAGGGTTGAAACATACCGGTAAGGAATAACATGATGCTGTAAACAATGACAGACTTTATTTTTGGGTAAACTATCCCTATTATAAAGTGCCTACATATGTTGTAAAAATGTACATTTTTTCATAGACTTAGGCTTCAAAATTTCACTTTAATTCAATGTGTAATTATTTAATTCAACTCTGTGGAATTTACTAGCAATTTCTGAGTGACAACTGTTTCAAAGTAAATCCAAAACCATTTTTCTTTAAGTGTTGAATTAATTAAGTAAAATGTTCCCACACAGCATTAGTTTCCTAAATAATTCTTGTTTCCAACCAAATTTACTACATTGTTGTTTGCACATATAGTACTTAGAGACCAATCAAGCTTTAAATGATCAGACTGTAAAAGACCATTAACACATTTTGTAGTGTAACACACTTTTGTGTGTATAGATTACTCGGCCAGGCCATTACGAACACTCATAAAGCACAAAGAAACACAAATAAACCATACTAAAAGAGATTGCCAAAGTCGCTCCCATATAGCCCGAGAAAGACATTGCGACACACTTGAGTAAAACACCCTTGGCATTGCAAACCCCCTCTTCTCCATCCACAGGGTCCACCTTCCATCTCTCGCCACACCGTGCCCGGCCCCAAAAACATTCCCTTAATCAGCCGATAATTGCGACCCCCAGAAGGACAGCCAAAAAAGGGTGGGTGGGTGTGGGGTTGGAGGGGGTCTCAGCCAGGCTTGATCAAAACCAGCTGGAAATGCTGCTTTCGAGCGGGCCCGGCAAATGAACAATCAGAGAGCACAGGGCAAAAAGCGAGGGATAGCTTTGAGGAAAAAGTTGCCACTGCACAAAGACCTACACTCTTAAAAATAAAGGCTCTTGGTTGACATGAAGAACCTTAAACATCCATGGAACCTCTAGTTTAGAATAGTTATTTTAAGAACTGTTCACTGAAAACACAAAACGATTCTTCTATTGTATCACAGCAGAAGCCCCCTTTATTTTTCAAAGCGTACAACCAAAGTTAGGAGGAAACCTGAAGGCCTACCTTAAACAGGTAACCCGTACTCCACCTCCACGCATCACGCAAGGAGGACAAGCGCCTCCGTAGGGAGCCGCTGGGATTCATTGTTGAGAAGTAATGCTTCCCTTCTCCTTGCATTCCCCTTTTCCCGAAGCGCGCCCCACGTTCCTGGCTCTATTTTGGTTCTGCGCTGTGCCGAGGATGCCACATGCCTGGCGTCAAACTCAAGCGGACCACAGCTTTCTTCCTTCTCCCACTTGCAGAGTTGCTCTTTCCCTTGTTTTGTTCCCTCCCGCCTCCTTCTCCGGCCCCTCCTTTTTCCTCGGCATCTCTCCCCTCCCTCTTTCCCATGCTGTGCGTGTGTGCGCTGCTGCCACCCGCGTTTATTTGGATCTTCGGTCTAGCCTTTGCTCCCTCTCTGGGTCACACACTCAGCAGCTGACTGGAGGAGATGATCATTCTGACCTCACAGCTTCAACTATTCACAGTTGTGTCACGTCCAGTAAACCACGGCCCATCACCTCGCTTTCTCTAGAATTTAAATGTAGTATATAAAGCATATAAAGTAGTCAAATCACACTTTTTTTTTTTTGGTCATGCATAGTTTTCATCCCTGAGGTCCACTTGGGATGCTAAAAATAGCTGTAATTTAGCTTTTCATGAGCATTTTCCATCCTCTCGCTGACCCTAAAGCAGGCTGTGTTCTTTTGATGCCATGTCTTCAAGACTTCTATGTAAACGTTCACTTTGCATGTGAAATGGACCCTTTTCGCAGAGTGTGATGATGCATTTACACAGTTAACATTGCAAATCTAACCAAGTATTTTATATTTTCATTGTTTAAAGATGCTTGATGCTTGATGGAAATAACATCACAACATTTATTTCCATCAAGAGGTGCATCAAATTTGGTTAAGATCTTGCATTGCCAATGCAAGAGTCCAGCACTCTGTAAAGTCTCCTCCAGCACATCCCAAACACTTTCAATGAATTTAAGATCTGGACTCAGAGGTGCCAATTCATGTGTGAAAATGATTCTTCATGCTCCCTCCCAACCATTCTTTCACAATTTGAGTCTGATGAATCTTGACATTGTCATCCTGGAATATGGCCATGATGTATCTTCCTACATGGTTGTCAGTGTTGCCAATTTAGTGATTTTGTCACTAGATTTAACGACTTACCTGCCCCTTTTGAGACTTTTTTTCAAAAGTTTAGGGACAAATCTATCAATTTCTTGGACGAACCATATCTAGATTCTTATTCATATGTATATAGTTAAAGGGATAGTTCACCCAAAAATGAAAATTAGCACATACTTTACTCACCCTCAAGTCATCCTAGGTGTTTATGACATTCTTTTTTCAGACGAATAAAATCTGAGGTATATTACAAAAGTCCAGGCTAATCCAAGCATTAGAATTGGATTTATAGTTGCTCTGTTTTTGAAGTCCATAAAAAGTGCATCTGCCCATCAAATAACTGCTCCACGTGTCTATGGGGTGTTAATAAAGGCCTTCTGAAGCGAATCGATGCGTTTGAAAAATATCCATATTTAAAACTTTATCAAGTAAACTTTCGGCCGACCGCCTTCCCTGTTCAATTTATGGAAAAATTGTTGAAAGTTTCCCTGCCGATCGAAAGACTAACGCGACCAGGTCCACTCGTCATGACGTCATGTCCGCATCTTGAGTTTCACTTTCAACATTCAACACTTTTCCACAGAAGGCACTTTTTATGGACTTCAAAAACAGAGCAACTATGAATCAAATTCTAATGCTTGGATTAGCCTGGACTTTTGTAATATAACTCTGATTTTATTCGTCTGAAAGAAGAATGTCATATATACACCTAGGATGACTTGAGGGTGAGTAAATTATGGGCTAATTTTCATTTTTGGGTGAACTATCTCTTTTAGAGAATTCACCATCATGATGTCATCATTTAGCTACCAGTTTTAGTTACTTTGAATTGAAAGTAGTTGGCAAAACTGATGGTTGTTTAAGAAATTAAAAGGTACACACTCCATCAATTAGGGTTAGAAGAAATGTTGCCAAACACATAACATGCTAGAAACATAATAATCACAGCAATAATGATCCAATCATAGACTCTTAAGCATTTGTCTATTTAAATCCAAATTTTTTTTGTGATTTCTTAGCTAGGCAGTGTATATATGTTTGTTGTAGCTTCCATTCACCACTATAGAAGTTTACCCAACAATGACGACTTCCGCTTCTGAGAACCGCGGAAAAGTGAAAAGGGTCCATGAGATATAACTATTGTGTCTAATACAGTTTTAACTGCCTTGTCCTTCAATAACAGCCTCTTTGCAAATGCCAGCATCATATTGTGATGCATTCACAAAACAAATCTTCACTGAAATGTTCAGCTCACACTTTGATTATTAATTTATAAGCTAGTGCACGCTTAAAAGTTGACAAAATGCATATTTACACATTTAAAATGTACAGTTTTAAGACCTAAAATATTGATGAATCAGCCTGCACCACTGGGCATATGCAAATTTGTGTCCAATCAAATGCTCCCCAGAATGAGAATGTCCCTCCCCAAAAGCAGCAAATAGCAAATCAGCAAATTAAAGCTTCCAATATAATTGCAAGTCTTTTGATATGTCCTGCATGCTGGAAATACATTAACAAAGTAAAGAAACAGGACAACACTGAAAATATAAAACATTAAAGCTAATTCAAAATATTAATAAATACTATTATTGTATATACAGAATATTAAAATTACACTTAAATGGATAGTTATGTTAAAAATAAACATCAAAAATAGGACTTGATGAACTTGAAACATCTTTCACTCTGGCAAGTTCTAGTGTTTATAAATAATAGCATCTATACTTCCTCCATATTACCTTGCTGTGGCTTTATGGATCAAATTTCTGAATAATAAATAGGTGCTGTTGACGTGTAAATGTGGGCGGCTGTATGCTACTGTCTTCATCGGTTTGACGTCAGTAAATCAGAAAACATTTTTGCGGTTTAGTCTTCAATAAATGCTCTTTTTACAATATGGAGGATGTTTGAGTTCTGAAAGTTACAGTATGTTTTCATGGAACAATGAACCCTTTATCTCAAAAGATGAGGATTCCTCATAATACGACTCATCCAAATCAGAGCCAGAAAGACTCATTTGTAAAGTCCAATGACTATAGACAATTTAAAAATATATATCCATCTCAATTAGCAGGAGAATTATTGTCTAAATGAGTAATGAGAGAAAAAGATCTAGCTCTCCTTGAAAAATCAGCTCTTGAACTAAAAAGAAGCAAGTCATATGACAAACTGACTTTGAGATTCAAAGGGTTTGTTATTGTGAATCAAAGACATCAGCATAACCACAACTAACTGACCATGAGAGACCCTAGAGGTGAGGGTGGAGCACGTCTCCCATGATGCCTCACGGATGAGTAATACTGCCTGACGCAGCTGCAAACATACACTGCTCCAAACATCGAGAGAGCTATATTCTGGATTATTTACAAAAATGCACAATGGCAAGAATAATGCAGCATGATGAATGACAAGCTTAACATACTGTATTTTCATTCAGAGCAATATCCAGTGTTTTGGCATCAGGGCACGAAAGCCTGGAGGAATCAGTCTGAATTAAATCTACAAATGGGCCTTAGAACCCCAGCATGTCATGTTTAAGGTTGCTTGGTTAAATCTCACTTATTTCAAAGCCTGTCTTACTTAGGGGAAATGAGGGCTGCAATTTCAATTCATTTTCCTCCGAACTAATCATGGACACATATGCACATAAATGATCATCCATCATGAATGCAATATTAACAGCAACAAAGGTTTCCAAAAAGGGACGTGTTTTTAATTTTGTGATTTGTTGCAGTAATATTTTAGGTAGCACAATGCTGTCCAATTGATTAGAGCAGGACGCCAATTTGCAGATGGCATGTTAACCACCCGAAATGACTTCCAGTCCGAAACAGCGACAACAATCAGCAGTGTATGGAGAGGATTAGATGCGTATACACAAGAAACCTTTTTTGCATTTAAAAGAGATTCATTTTTTTAAAAGGCAAAATATAGTGCAAAAGTCAACGATGCCCTGATGTATATCTACTGTAAAAATTGTACAAACCAAACTGTGTGTTATCATGCACATCATTTTTTTAATGGCTTTCTGTCAGTTTTGGGTGGAAAGGAAAATCCAGTTTTGTAAAACGATACTTCCTTTCTCAAGCTAAATAAGATCCAGGAGTATTTGGCAAATACTTTAAGCTGATCCGTAAGTGAATCATTACACTAAATAAGCTGCATGGATGATGCGTTTCAACCGTGGCAAATGTTATTCAAAGTTCTTACTCACACATACAGTGGAAAAGCACATTCCGAATTCAGCTATACCAATAAGCAAAATACAGTACAGTAAAGTACAAGTTTGTGAATAATACACGACAGAAACTATATAGACTGTTGAAATGATTCGATCCTAGATCTGTGGGGGACCTGTCCTGTAATAATACATAATATTATTGAACAGGTTTCTTCATTTAAGTACTTAGGTGTTTACGTGGACAACTTATTATGCTGGTCTTCTCACATCAACAGTCTGTTCTAGAGGCAGCAGAGGCTATATTTCCTGCAAAGGTTAAAAGTGTTTGGGGTGAACCAGATGATCTTGTTTTTGTTTTATCAGTCTGTATTTGAGAGTTTAATAAGATATGGTATCACTGCATGGTATGGAAATCTGACTGTTCAATCGAAATCAAAACTAGCACGATTGGTACATACTACTGCTCAAAAAATGATACGGTTGGAGGAAAAACGAACCATACAAGAGATGTACAAGGCATCTATTTCTATAGCTAAAAATATTGTTGCTGATGGTACACACACTTTACTTGAGAATTTTAATTTGTTACCATCAGGGAGACAATTTAGGGTTTTGATGTGCAAGTCAAATCGTTATTTGTGCCAACTGCGGTTCAAATAGAGAATCTCATGACTGAGATATGATGCTGTATTTTTATGTATTGGAATGTGTTATTTATTTATTTATTATTATGTGTATTCTATTCTATTCTATATAGGTATAGCAACTATTATAACATTTATATTTTATATATTTATTATTTTAATAATTAATAATACATAAACAATGATTAATCATATCAAATAATTATGTAATATCAGGGTACAGCAAACATAACTTTTATATTTACATTTTAAATATTTAATAATCATAATTCTTATATGCTGCGAGCATCATATTAAGAATTAATTAATTTTGGTATTACATATTTATATATTATAACTATTAAGAGTTTTTTCTTTGCTTGGTCGAGGTGATAAAAAAAGAAAAAGTTTAGCCATTCACGTAAAATATATATATTTTTATCTTTTAAAAGAATTAACAGAAAAATGGTAAGCAGTAATTCTACTCTGGTAACCCGAAGACTCTGGCCAGCGAATCAGTAAACTGTTGGACTACTAGTTGATAAGGTTTTTAACACCCCGCCCACTTTTCATATTGTTCTTACACCCCCTTACACATGTTGGGCTTTGCTTTTTATGCCATTTCCTTTAGCTACGCTCCAGCTCAATATTGTATCAATAAAACCATCTAATGATGTTTCAGGGGGATTATAAGAGTCTGGTGCTTTTCCCTAAATCTCTGAGCATACTCATGCTCATATGGACGGCTCCAAACGAAAGTCTGAATTTTATTTGGATCAAGGCAGTTAGTCATCCACAGCTGCGTCTGGTGTGAGTGTTCTTCACCCAGGCATGAGGGGGACGAGGAGCGGGGTGGACGGAGGGGCTTCCGAGAGGGGGGTGCGGCACAAGTGAACACACAAGCTTGAGCTACAACTCACATCTCTTCCTCTGCGAATCAGTTAAAGGGACAGGCACATAAAACAACATGAAATAATGTAAAAGTGACAGATATGGGAACTTTGAACTGCTGTTACATGGAAACAGATCTGCAAGACAAACCTTTGTGTCCTTTTGGAATAAATATCATCATACAGGTTTGGAATGACATTTTTTTTTTGTGTTCTGTCCCTTTAAAGCATATTCATTGGCCAGTCATTATAGCCCCAGTGAGGCTGTGTTTAGCTAATCCAACCAATAATTTGAGTTCCAGCACTCCGTGAGGTTTAGACTGGTGAAGTTTAGACTACAGAAGCTGCATAGCAACAGTGTTAGCTAAAGACCTAAATATTTAGATCTTAAAGCCGTTATTTCTGAAGCTGTCAGTAATGACTTTACACTGTGTTCAAACCGACCCAAGAAACGGCAACACTTCAAACATTCTACATTTGGCTGTTGTATTTAGAATGTTGGAAACATAACCGTCATGTTCACACTGACCCAACAAGCTTCTCGATGTTCACATTAAAGAAGGCGAGTGAAAAGGAAAAGTTTGTGGATGAAGCCTCGCTTGCTGATTTGTGGGGGCAGTGTGAACTACAAAATATGCCATTGGCCATGCTGATGTTAAGAAAACATACATTCATTCACGATTTGAAATACTCACGGTTGTCTCTATAAGTTTCAGGGGGAGGTCATTGCTGGGGGCCTGAGGTGAAGAAAACAGAGAAGAAAGAAAACAGGTAAGACACTGACAAGCATAAACGACTGAAAAGGCTTCGTTACATGTCTGCAAGACCTGAAAGTTGGATCTCCAGATTCAGAATGAAGAGTGAATCATTTCTATCTATATTCACCAATATAATGATGCATTTTATCTACCTAGTTACTTACATATATTTTACTGAAACATTTTAATGCATGAAAATGAACTCGCTAATGATTCCAATACTCTTAAGAGCCAAAAAAGTGCATTCAAAGTCTCTATAATACTAATAAATGTTAGAGTTTGAGCATATGCGCCAAGGTCATTGGTTCAGTTCCCAGGGAATGCATGAACTGATATATTTATAAAATCATCTTAATCTTGTCATACACAGATCAAACAGCGCCAAAGAGTCAAAGAGAAGACATGGGCTGGGTCCAGTGTGTAGGTGCATCACTAAACAGCTAGGGTAAATATTTAGACAAGAGTGCATAGCTCCAGCGTCACTGTGGACGAGGGGGGAATCTGCCCAGTGGCTGAGAAGGACCATATACAGAAGTTTAGCGCAGGATCTTCAGCACAGTTTATTCCCCCGTCAACTCCGAGCCAGAGAAAGGTATTTATTCATGAGGACTCTGGCCCCCAGGAATCCATGATGTCATTCATGGGCCAGCTTGAGTCTGGCTAGCCTCATAATACCCATGTAAGTCTGAGATGGCACAAGAACACAAGAAATCTCCATGTAGAGGCGGCAAGACTTGGGCAAGATAGCGCTGAGATCGTTATGTGTTGCTTTACTTTTCCAGTAATATCTGCGGTTCTTTAAACTACCGCTGAACTGTCAGGAGATGTAATGTGTATAAAAGATGAGACCAGAAAAGTTTGTAGACAAAAGACAAAAAAAAAAAGTATTTAATATATATATATATATATACAGGGAGTGCAGAATTATTAGGCAAATGAGTATTTTGACCACATCATCCTCGTTATGCATGTTGTCTTACTCCAAGCTGTATAGGCTGGAAAGCCTACTACCAATTAAGCATATTAGGTGATGTGCATCTCTGTAATGAGAAGGGGTGTGGTCTAATGACATCAACACCCTATATCAGGTGTGCATAATTATTAGGCAACTTCCTTTCCTTTGGCAAAATGGGTCAAAAGAAGGACTTGACAGGCTCAGAAAAGTCAAAAATAGTGAGATATATTGCAGAGGGATGCAGCAGTCTTAAAATAGCCAAGCTTCTGAAGCGTGATCATCGAACAATCAAGCGTTTCATTCAAAATAGTCAACAGGGTCGCAAGAAGCGTGTGGAAAAACCAAGGCGCAAAATAACTGCCCGTGAACTGAGAAAAGTCAAGCGTGCAGCTGCCAAGATGCCACTTGCCACCAGTTATATATCTCAAGACTGATTTTTCTAAGGTTTTATGGACTGATGAAATGAGAGTGAGTCTTGATGGGCCAGATGGATGGGCCCGTGGCTGGATTGGTAAAGGGCAGAGAGCTCCAGTCCGACTCAGACGCCAGCAAGGTGGAGGTGGAGTACTGGTTTGGGCTGGTATCATCAAAGATGAGCTTGTGGGGCCTTTTCGGGTTGAGGATGGAGTCAAGCTCAACTCCCAGTCCTACTGCCAGTTTCTGGAAGACACCTTCTTCAAGCAGTGGTACAGGAAGAAGTCTGCATCCTTCAAGAAAAACATGATTTTCATGCAGGACAATGCTCCATCACAAGCGTCCAAGTACTCCACAGCGTGGCTGGCAAGAAAGGGTATAAAAGAAGAAAATCTAATGATATGGCCTCCTTGTTCACCTGATCTGAACCCCATTGAGAACCTGTGGTCCATCATCAAATGTGCGATTTACAAGGAGGGAAAACAGTACACCTCTCTGAACAGTGTCTGGGAGGCTGTGGTTGCTGCTGCACGCAATGTTGATGGTGAACAGATCAAAACACTGACAGAATCCATGGATGGCAGGCTTTTGAGTGTCCTTGCAAAGAAAGGTGGCTATATTGGTCAGTGATTTGTTTTTGTTTGGTTTTTGAATGTCAGAAATGTATATTTGTGAATGTTGAGATGTTATATTGGTTTCACTGGTAAAAATAAATAATTGAAATGGGTATAAATTAGTTTTTTGTTAAGTTGCCTAATAATTATGCACAGTAATAGTCACCTGCACACACAGATATCCCCCTAAAATAGCTAAAACTAAAAACCACTTCCAAAAATATTCAGCTTTGATATTAATGAGTTTTTTGTGTTCATTGACAACATGGTTGTTGTTTAATTATTAATGTTGTAAAATTAATCCTCAAAAATACAACTTGCCTAATAATTCTGCACTCCATGTATATATATACATACATACACACATACACAGTCAAACCTAAATTTATTCAGACACCTTCAACATTTTCTCTCATTATCAGTTTATTCACTAATATTTAGAAAATGGTAATAAAATATGACAAGAACTCAGAGTTAAACTGTGTCAGAACAAATTCATCTTGATAATGTCAGATAACTTTGATAGAAAGGTATGAAATGGATTACAATCAACCAATCAGCTGTCAGCTGTTAAATGTAAGTACATAATTAGATAATACCAATTTAGGTCAACCAATGACCAAGCATTGCTTCATTTTGTTCAGTCTGTGGTGTAAAAGGTCGCATTTGCAATTGAAGAAAAAACTCTTCAGCAAAACATGTTCAGGTCAAATTGTCCGAATAATTTTGGTCTCAAATTTGTATCAATTTTACTGGTAGTCACTATATGAAGAATTTTGGGGTATAATATGTCAATGTATGTATGCATGCATGCATGCATGTATGTATGTATAAATGCATGAGCGGTGTTTTGTTATATAATGCGTAAAAAAAAGATGTGAACAGCATCCAGGGAATCGTCCAAAACCTATAGGAGATTCAAAACAGCCTCTGCTGAAAGACGAAACCTCAGGCTATTGAGGTCTGAGTGGTCAGTGATGTAATGTGAATAATCAAATCTCTGTGTTCCGCAAGAGACCCTACATGTCTGTCTCAATTCCTGAGAAAAAACACTCTCTAAGTCTGTCTTCCAAGAGTAATAAATATGGAGGGAAATTATACCCCAGCTGTAGAGTTTGCACTGCTAAAGCCCCCAAAACAGCCTCCCAGAGCTGAGGCTCAACCGCTAACTAGAGCGCATCCGCTCCCCCGACACCGAGCGAGAACGCTTGGCAACATCCACTTTCTGTGTGCTTTTGAGCTCCTTGTCATGTCCATCTAGCATAACCACCACCAAACCCATTACGGCCCTCGTCAGTCCACTAGATACAGTACAACTGCTGGCAGAACAACACAAAGCCTGTAGAGCACAAAGGGCATTATCTAGATCGGCTATCTCTGTTATCTAGGTCTCCTTTGCCAAGAAGTTCCATGCAGAAGTTTTTACAACCACATCTGATGGAAAGCAGAGATTTTCAGAGAAGTTAACACCACACAATAAAAGCCTGCATGCAAATTCACAGGTAGGATTATTTCACGGATAAACTCCCCTCAGCAACAACACAATCTAGTTTTAGTCTCGTCGAGGAGTGTGCTAGAATATGAATGTAAAGATCGGGTTGGCTGAGAACCGTGTGCAGATCAGACGCATGATAACAATGCCTCTGGGAGTCTTTTTTTTCTCCACTGCTCCAAATGTTAAACCTTAGCACATTTTGTGAAATGTAAAGCGCTCTCTCATCTTGCTTCAACTGCTCTCAGTATTTTGTAAACGCTTCTCCTCTACTGCTTTCTATGTCTTTTGGTGTTTACTTCCATCTTTCTTTGATCCTTTAATCTTTTTTTTTCCCCCAGAAAAAAGGAAAAGATCTGAGACGATAATCATGTGAAGGTCCATTGAAATAAAAAAATATATAATATAAAATAAAAAAAAATAAAAAAATAAAAATAATAATAAATAAAATTAAATAAAATTAAATAAAAAAATAATGTTAAAATAAATAATGTTAGACAATTTAAAGTATACTATGTAATGCACCAACTTTAGCAGCCCTAAAATAAAATAATGATACAAATTAAATGTAAAAAATTCTAAACTATAATGACCGTGGCTTACAGTAAGTTTATGTATTGACCGCTGAGACCGTTTCCCAGGATGTTGGGTTAAGAGTATTGCACCATAGTAACGATGGTGAGCAATATTTTGCATTGAGCAACCCTCCAAATCCTGAGTCACCACAATCTTGAATAAAAGCTGTCGTCAGGCTACTATTGCCAAAGTAAAGTCAGTGCTCTGGTCTTACATGCTCAGCAAGACTTCCTTCAGGCTTATGTGGTTTAGATTGCTTCTTAAAATATTAACAAGAACTGATCTTTTTCAGCTCCAGCAGTCACACTGAAGCTTAGTGGACAATGATCCTGTACAGAGTGCATCGGGTGAGGTCAGTTTCATCCTGATGTTTCACAATAATGGTCTGGGTTGCTCTTGCAATCCACTTTTGAAGTCTTCCTGAAACTAAGCAGATAAAAAACATGCACTTTATTTGCTACAGGAAGGAAATCAACACTTTTAACTTTATGTATGGATGTATGGATTGGATTGATGGATTGATGGATTGATTGTTGGATGGATTGATTGTTGGATGGATGGATTGTTGGATGGATGGATTGTTGGATGGATGGATTGTTGGATGGATGGATTGTTGGATGGATGGATTGTTGGATGGATGGATTGTTGGATGGATTGTTGGATGGATGGATTGTTGGATGGATGGATGGATGGATGGATGGATGGATGGATGGATGGATGGATGGATGGATGGATGGATGGATGGATGGATGGATGGATGGATGGATGGATGGATGGATGGATGGATGGATGGATGGATGGATGGATGGATGGATGGATGGATGGATGGATGGATGGATGGATGGATGGATGGATGGATGGATGGATGGATGGATGGATGGATGGATGGATGGATGGATGGATGGATGGATGGATGGATGGATGGATGGATGGATGGATTTGGATGAATGGAGGAATCTGATTGATTGATTGGATGGATGGATTGTTGGATGGATGGATGATGTGATCGATTGGATGGATGGATGAATGGATGGATGGATGGATACATGGATGAATGGGACAGAAGATGGATGGATGGATGGATGAATTTGATCAATTGGATGGATGGATGAAGGAATCTAATCGATTGGATGGATTGATGGATGCATGGATGATGTGATCAATTAGATGGATGGATGAATGGATGTGATCAATTGGATGGATGGATGTGATCTATTGGATGGATGGATGTGATCTATTGGATGGATAGATGGATGGGACAGAATATGGATGAATGTGATCAATTGGATGGATGGATGGATGGATGGATGGATGGATGGATGTGATCAATTGGATGGATGAATGTGATCGATTGGATGGATGGAGGGATGGATGGATACATGGATGAATGGGACAGAAGATGTATATATGGATGAATCTAATCAATTGGATGGATGGATGAAGGAATCTAATCGATTGGATGGCTGGATGGTGTGATCAATTAGATGGATGGATGGATGTGATCAATTGGATGGATGGATGGATGGATGTGATCTATTGGATGGATGGATGTGATCTATTGGATGGATGGATGTGATCTATTGGATGGATAGATGGATGGGATAGAAGATGGATGAATGTGATTGATTGGATGGATGGATGGATGTGATCGGATGGATGGATGGATGGATAGATAGTGTGCCATTTTCAGCTAGCAATGGCTGGCTTTTTAAAACAAACTCTAAATATTGGCTTGATAAAGCCTTGTTTGAAAGTTTAAAAAAAAAAAGTGAGCCTTATGGATAAACAAACACGGATAGCTATCTGTTTAAATGTCACCTGTAGAAATTTGTAATAGATGTGTATATACTTCTTTATATTTAACCAAATGAATGGACCAGACTGGAAGAACACTCACATTTTCTTCCAGTTAACAGAACTGTAATTCAATAAATTCAACTTCCTCTAATTCCAGTTTCACTTCCTGTGGGTGTGGCCAATTCTAATTCCAACTCGTGAATTGAAAGGAAGCCGATTCTTAAAGCGATGCTATGCGACAAAGTTTAATTACTTAAGGTTTGTGTTTTCGAGAAATTCCTAGCCTTGAGTATATGAGCCACAGAATAGTGAAGCATGTCTTAGTGATCAGAACTAACAAGAGCCGCCTGACAGGATTACAGGGGTAGATCTGTGCATTGACGGCTGCTCAGGATGATCAAAAAGAAAGGGAAATGCATGTGTGACTGACTAAATTTGGTCCAGACTGACACGGCTCATCATATGATCATACCACTCGCTTGAACCGATTCACAGAACGCAAATTATAGCCCACTTAAGTAAATACTGCAGAAAGAAAAAAAAAAGCACAGGGAGTTTCCTAGCAGGAAGGCACAAATTGAGTGAACAGAGCCTCCTTTAAAATGACATGCACCTAAAATAAACCCAGACGGTACTTATGTGAAACCATGAATGCACTATTATCATTATAATTAATATTTCTATCCTAAATCTACTCAGGCTGGTCAACATTTCCTAAACGAGTGTCATCTGCTTCACTGATTCTATATCATCACAATAGATGGTGAGTATACTTTTTAAAATGGTATAATGCTATGCTGTGTTCATCTGGGAAAGGCTGAATTTACCACCACTGGAAAGAGTGTAAAAGATGTACTTTGAATTTGGAAATGTGCAGAAACCCCCAATTTGCATTTTGCAGAGATGCAGATGTATGACGGTATGAAAAGATGGCAGTACCTATACAGTATTAAACCATTACATTTGTTTTAAGCAAATAAAGGAATTACCGTGGACTTTATTTTGCAGTTCTGTTCTGCATGTACATACTATGTACTTATAGCAATCACAATAACTGGGTTATGACTAGGTACTAACCCTGAACTTACCCCTAAACCTAACCTTAACCCATATCTTATATTACCAGAACCTTCTAGGCAAGTACACTGTAAGTACACATAAAATAAAGTGTAACCGTAAATCCATTAAACTTTTTGTTAAGTTTTTATTTAATCTTTTGTGTAAATCACAACAAATGATCTTCTCTGTTGAAAAATGTACATCTGCAGAACAAATGCTAGCACTGCATAGTATAGTTACACTCTGCAATACTCAACTTGTTTTTTTGACACTCAAACACCTGCAAACCTCTTGGAAAATCCTTCTTATGCTGGAAGTTGTGATTTGGAACATGTTAACCAGTTTCTTGAAAGTCTAAAGTCTGCTTGACTTTCAAACATCTATTCTTATTCAGCAGTGCTATCATAAAAAAAAAACTAAAATGTAAACAAATGAAATTATAACGCAGTAAACAGAAAGAAAAACTACCTGTGAAAATGACATAAAAAAAAAATATATATATATATCTATATATATATATATATATAAAAAATTAAATAAAAAAAAGTTTAAAATTAGATAAAATAATAAAATAAAAATTTAATTAAATATAAAAAAAAATTAAACATACACTTCAATAATATTCAATAATATGAATAATTATTGAATTTTTTGAAAAATTATTGAAAAATTTAATAAAATGAAAAATAAATTCAGTAAACAGAAAGAAAAAAACAATAAAAAATAAATAAAAATGTATTTAATTAAATTAAATGTTTCAAATAAAATGAATAATTATATTTTTAATACAATAAAATAAATATAAAACATAACATTTAATAAAATTAAACAATTAAAATATTTTAAATAAAAATAAATAAATAAATAAATAAAATAAAAAATCCTAAATCTACTAAGGCTGGTCAACATTCATCTGCTACACTGATTCTATAAAAAATAAAATAATTATATAAAATGTAATTCTATAAAATAAAAAATAAAAACTATAAAATAAAAAATTAAAATCTATAAAATTCTATAAAATAAAATAAGCTATGCCAGGACTTAAAATAGCCACCAATTAATTTTAGTTTTTGATACAAAGTATATTATAAAACTTTGCAACTAGCATGTATCAAACATGAGATTGTAACTAGAATGCAGTAACTCAAAATTTAGTAGCGTTCAATTAAAAAAAAAACCTATTTAGTGCATTAAATTCATAAAATCCAAAAATTCTGATATGACCAGTTAGTATCTGGTTTGTTGCTGCAGGTCCAAGATGGTTTACCAGCTATTGATCAGCTTTGTCCAGCTAAAAACCATCGGCCATGTTTCAAAACACTAAAACTGGATTTTCTAGCACGGTATACACGATCAGAAGCCAGGGATATCCCAATTCTGACTTTGGATGGAAAGCAGCAGAAGAGTTTGTTAAATACTGCATCCACAGTGAGCAGATCTACAGTCATAGGAGAGACAGAGATGGGGAAGCACTTCAGTTTCGGAGGAGGGTGTGTCCACGTCAATTCGGTGAGACTGGTTCCTTCCCTCCCAATGTGGTATTCCAGCCTTTCTTCTGAGATCCCGAAATACTTGGCTTTTGTTTTGCTGCAGTCTCTCTGCATTTAGAACAAGACTCCCTGTGTCCTTCTGTTTCATTTCGGCCTCATGCGGGTTTAGTCATAGTTTTATGTTTCACTGCGAGCAGTTCAGTTTGTGCCTTTATTTTCCCCTTGGAATACTGATGATCAGCCGCTATTTGTCCTAAATCACCCTTCTGACCATAATTTGTATGCAACAGGTATAAAAGGCATTTTTAAAAGCTTTCATGTGCATTTCTGTGGGCCATAGATTTATATCCCAATGAAAATTCCTTAAACCGCACAGTTAAAAGAGGCATTTTGTCAAATTTACCATGTGCTTGTCCAACTAATGATGGGAAAAACTGCCTGTTCTATGTTCAGCGTGCTTAGACATTTAGTCACTGACGTAGGTCAACTGCTTACAGAACTGCGACGATGTAGATCAGATCTGTCCACAAACACGGTTCAGGGCTACGGAAACAAAAAGAAACCACAAAGAGGAGGAGGTGCTTGAAGCCCGAAGTGAATGTACACACTCCATATTGTCTGCTGCCCCCTATTGGTGGCTACAAGAAGTGCATGTTGCTACCAACAGCTCAGTGCTTTCTTTGCTCCTCGGTTGATGTCCTCTGGTTATATCATGAGGAATATAAATGTAGTTTACCTTTATAGATAAGACTTTAATATATGTACTATATATGTAGTGTAACTTCAAGCTTCAAAAACAACTCATTAAATATGGAAGTTTCTAAATATATTTGAATACGACCATTATCACATCAACAACGCCTACTGAGTGTTCAGAAACTTAAAGGGTTAGTGATCCAAAAATGATCATTTTGTCATAATTTACTCAACCCTCATATGATTCCAAACCTGATGAACAACAACTGACTATAAGAGTACAATGAGGTAAAGTCTATCAAAGCTGTGCTGCTCTGCAGCTTCCACATTAAAAAGAAGCAGCGACGATTGTTACATAAATGTGATCTGATGCAACTCTACAAAGAGGATGCTACCGAAGGTTGGAGCAGAATATGTAATCTTGCAGCTCTGTATCTCATTACACATGCGGAAAAGACAAAGAAGCCTTAAGGCCTGTTCACACCGGGACGAGTTCCGCGCGCGTTTATCGCCGACGTTTAACGCCTCGTGACTAAACAAAGGGCGCCAATGTGAGTGTGCGCACCGACGCGCAAAACACCAGGCGTAAAAGCGTAATAAAAAAAAAAAACGCCTCGGGTTTGTTTTTTTTATTTTGACGAGGCGTGTTAAAAACTGGCCGATCAATGAGATCATCACTTTTGTTCATGTGCCTGGAGCTGCTGAAGTGACAGTAAAACGCTCAAGCACAAAACGGTCTTGCCGAGCACACATTGATATGACGAAGAAGTAGTAAGTAGACAAAGAAGAAGATGAGCTGCTAATGCTGTTTGCCAGTTAGCAAAAAGTGTGTGAATGGTTTTGGCCATAGACATAATATATCTGTGGTTTCTCTCTTATTCTTCTGTGTGACAAGCGAGTGTCAGAAGCGTAAAGTGCCGCAGCACCACCTTGTGCATCTACTGAATGTGCACGTTGACTCGGCGCATCGCCAGTGAAAATCGCTTGGGTGTGAACACTCGAGACGCGCCGAAAAACGTCACAAAAAACGCTGGCGATAAGTGTGCGCGATATTCGTCCCGGTGTGTACAGGCCTTTAGGGCCCTATCATACACCCGGCGCAATGTGATGGCAGGCGCGACGCAAGTGTTTTTTGCTAGTTTCAACCATAGACTGTAAAAAAAAAATGGCCGTAGCATCACCCATAGGATTCTGAAGAGCAATTTTTAAGCGTAAAGTAGTGTCGAGCTAATGAGTAAAAAAAAAAAAGAGATTGAATGAGTCATATGAGTTAAATGAGTTATAAAAAAATTCCCCCCTCACAGTTGTCATGAAGCGCAAAATTAGAGACCAAAACCACAATTTGTACCAGGCTGTAAACATGTTTATTTCTGCTGTAAAGTTGGGCATTTTAACATGGGGCTCAATGAGATTCTGCTCCTTCTGGAACCTGTCTCTAGCGGCCAGTCGATGAATTGCAGTTTAAGTCACTTCCGTATTGGCTTCAAGAGAAACTGCGGGAGGTTGCCGCTTGGTTTCAGCTCGACGCAGTTATCATTTAAACGTCCAGCGCCACGTTGTCTAAAAAGCACTCGCACCCATCTGTTCTCCCATGGGCATGCTGAAAACGACTGCGCCATTGAACAAAAACCTGGCCTAAATAGCGCAGTATTTGTGTGTTATTTAAAGGGCGTGTTAGTAATATGCACCTATAAGCATTTAAAAATTTTCAGTCCTTAAACTAGCAAAAGCCCTTAAAGGCACAGCAGCAAATAATGGTAGTTTAATTAGAGATTTGACAGAAAATTATAAATGAAAATAAAGACATAAAAATTTGACTAATATAAATATTTTGCAAACATTACTAAATTATTATTATTAATATTCTATAATTGTATTATAATTTACGATTCAATTATAATTATATTTAATTATATTAAATAAAAATAACAAATAGTAATTAATTAAAATAATAATAAAAAAAAAAAATTATAATTAAAATATATAAATATGACCCCTTGGAGACGTCCTGAAATGGTTGACTGCTTGTTTTTTTAGGGGCTTGAGGGCTTGGATAGGTCATCAAAAGAATTCTGATTCCCTTGCAACCCCTCGTCATATCGGATTATCCGATAACTCCGTTTCGGTTCATAAACTGTGGAAATTTGTTGTTTGAGGAGGCAAGCAGCTGTTCGGCTCAAAGATCTGAAAGATATCTGCCGCAGTACGGCACACAGAGCACCTAAAAAGGACATGTTGTTTCATTCCTGTCTCCAGCACCTCAGAGCCAATTACAGTTTGATTTAAATGTGTTTGGTTAATGTCCAAGCATGGCTGAAACAACAACAACCTTTGAAAAAGAAAATCGTCAACTAAGGGGGAAAGTTGTCCAGGTCTCCAGTGCATCTGACTCAGGGGTTATGATGGATATTACGGCGCAGGTGAGGAACACGCACCTAACATGACATCAGTGACACCTGCTTTTCTCTCATGGTTTTAATGGCCACCTGCAACTTTTATGGCACAATGCAGCAGAGATGGAAAAAATGTAAACAGACGAGACGACTCTGTGTTTACATTATGCTAATGGCGGGTCATTGCCTTCCTTCCATCCCAGGAGAGATCTACGGAAAGAATTCCGAAGATGGTATTCAGTTAAAGAATTCCGAGCTGTGAGAACCTGCGAAAAGAAACGTCCCCAAAGCAAACCTCTGACCCTGGGTTAACACTCACAACAGGGGAAGGACACCTCAAAACAGACTCCTACATGTCATGTATTGCTTAATTTATTGTACAGTATGCGCTGAGAAACAAGAGAGGATGTGAAGCAGAGAGCCTTAAAGGGCCTGGGCACTGAGAATATACACAGAAAGACCAGAGTATCGCTGGTCTGCTTAATGTCATCCGAGGCCCGGCATGCGTTTCACCCTCTCATGGCCAATTATGGCCAATATCACATCGTGGTGAAACAGACGCAGACCAGATGGCTCTAGAGAAAGGTAGACAGCTCTGAGAGAGAGAAAGCCTGAAGCCTGTCTTCAAAATACAACCAATGTAGAGAGCATGTTATTGAGATAACGGCCACGTAATATATGTGTGGACGTCCACTCGTGGCATATCAAAAAGTACAGCTCAGCAGATCACCTTGGATAGGGGATGTAATGTTTAAACACACATCTGTGTACTTTTGTACTGACAAGGTCAGTTTATTAGTGAATCTCTCAAAAACATGTCCGTGTCACATTTCACAACCCATTCTCTCACCCAAAAAATTATAAAAACTAATAATAATAATAATAATAATACATGAATTAATTAAAATATAAAAATTATTAATAAGATTTGTATCATTGTTTTAATAACAATTCAGCACATTTCCAGCAAATTCTCATTACTATTGTACAGTAACATGTACAGTGATATAGTGATTTTATAAATTGTATAATATTATAAAATATTTAAAATATTATGTAAAACAACAAATACTACTATGATGATGTATACATATATAATATAATAAATATAATCAAATATATAAAAAAATATTTAAAAAAATACATATTTTAATGTAATTATTTTATATAATTAATTTTTATACTTTAATTTACATTTTCAATTACATATTTACATGTCATTAAATAGTTTTTAACTGCCAGTAAATAGGTTTAATTGTCACAAAGGCTAAGCTAAGCAAAGCATACACACACACACACACACACATACACACACGCACGCATGCAAGCACACACACACACACACACACACACACACACACACACACCGAAAGGACTATTAGGAACACCTGTTCAATTTCTCATTAATGCAATTATCTAATCAACCAATTACATGGCAGTGCTTCAATGCATTTAGGGGTGTGGTCCTGGTCAAGACAATCTCCTGAACTCCAAACTGAATGTCAGAATGGGAAAGAAAGGTGATTTAAGCAATTTTGAGCGTGGTATGGTTGTTGGTGCCAGACGGGCCGGTCTGAGTATTTCAGAATCTGCTCAGTTACTGGGATTTTCACGCACAACCATTTCTAGGGTTTACAAAGAATGGTGTGAAAAGGGAAAAACATCCAGTATGCGGCAGTCCTGTGGGCGAAAATGCCTTGTTGATGCTAGAGGTCAGAGGAGAATGGGCCGACTGATTCAAGCTGATAGAAGAGCAACTTTGACTGAAATAACCACTCGTTACAACCGAGGTATGCAGCAAAGCATTTGTGAAGCCACAACACACACAACCTTGAGGCGGATGGGCTACAACAGCAGAAGACCCCACCGGGTACCACTCATCTCCACTACAAATAGGAAAAAGAGGCTACAATTTGCACAAGCTCACCAAAATTGGACAGTTGAAGACTGGAAAAATGTTGCCTGGTCTGATGAGTCTCGATTTCTGTTGAGACATTCAGATGGTAGAGTCAGAATTTAGCGTAAACAGAATGAGAACATGGATCCATCATGCCTTGTTACCACTGTGCAGGCTGGTGGTGGTGGTGTAATGGTGTGGGGGATGTTTTCTTGGCACACTTTAGGCCCCTTAGTGCCAATTGGGCATCGTTTAAATGCCACGACCTACCTGAGCATTGTTTCTGACCATGTCCATCCCTTTATGACCACCATGTACCCATCCTCTGATGGCTACTTCCAGCAGGATAATGCACTATGTCACAAAGCTGGAATCATTTCAAATTGGTTTCTTGAACATGACAATGAGTTCACTGTACTAAAATGGCCCCCAGAGTCACCAGATCTCAACCCAATAGAGCATCTTTGGGATGTGGTGCCCTGGATGTGCATCCCACAAATCTCCATCAACTGCAAGATGCTATCCTATCAATATGGGCCAACATTTCTAAAGAATGCTTTCAGCAAATTGTTGAATCAATGCCACGTAGAATTAAGGCAGTTCTGAAGGCGAAAGGGGGTCAAACACAGTATTAGTATGGTGTTCCTAATAATCCTTTAGGTGAGTGTACATACACATACGTACATATTTATATATTTATATATATATATATATATATATATATATATATATATATATATATATATATATATATATATATATATATATAAAAGAGACCACTTGAAATATGATTTTTGCCAATATGACCACCAGATCTTTGATAAAATCATTAGCTATCTTGCTGAGGTGCTGTTATGTTTTTTTAAGACATAACACCTACAGTGAACCTCTTCATTCAAAATTGTAGATTCATATTGACATTTGATCCTTGTTATTCGGTCTAAGATCGCAGGTCTAACCACCAGCTAGCCAACTCGTTTAACAGAGGAGAATTTACCAAACATGGAGCGAGGAGAAAGCAGGTCTTGAAGATCCAGCTCGACCACAGAAACACTCCTGAATTCACTGAAAAGCCATTAAACCGGGTTGTTTTTGGCTTCACTGAGCTGCGTCATTGAAAACACAGTGAGTTCAGCAGCTTTGTCCTTGCTGAAGGCAGTGTGTGTGAGTGCTGAGGGACAGCGGCCGGATTCCCAAAGCGTTTCTCAACAGACTTTAGGTAAACAAAATCACTAAACATTCATGTTTGAGATTCATGTTCAAGCTATAGGTCTAAGCCTTACATAATCAGATTCTTCATTTTCACTTTCTATCTGGACAGCTGCTCTGAGTTTCCTTCAAAAATACCCTTCAAAATGATCCCTGTTTATTTGTTCTACATAGTGAAGTTCAGCTGCCACAGGCCTCCAATGTAACACTCACTCACTTCAGACAAAACATCTGCACAATTTTACACATTTACACTTTCATATTAAGCTTAAGATGATCACTATATAATCTTCTTAATTGTATTATTTTATTAAAATTAACACATTTATTATCCTGCCCTGAACCTGCCCTAATTACAATATCATTTATAATGATTTTATAATTATACGTTTACAAATACACCAATCGGGCATAACATTATGACAGATGAAGTTAATAACACTGATTATCTCTTCATCATGGCACCTGTTAGTGGGTGGGATATATTAGGCAGCAAGTGAACATTTTATCCTCAAAGTTGATGTGTTAGAAGCAGGAAACATGGGCAAGCGTAAGGATTTGAGCGAGTTTGACAAGGGCCAAATTGGGATGGCCAGACGACTGGGTCAGAGCATCTCCAAAACTGCAGCTCTTGGGTGTTCCCGGTCTACAGTGGTCAGTGTCTATCAAGTGCTCCAAGGAAGGAACAGTGGTGAACCGGCGACAGGGTCATGGGCGGCCAAGGTTCATTGATGTACGGAGGGACCGAAACATGTAATGTAATTTTATGTAATAATTACAGTATATATAGTGTTGTCAAAAGTACCAAACGCGATACCATGTCGGTACTGAAATTTAAAAAATGTGACGCTGTTGAGCGGAATCGTAAACACCTCCGACTGGCCTTTGTGCTCATCGGATGTGTCTGTGATTGGCTACAACGATCAATGCACGGGAGCGTTTGAAATCACACGGAAGTGTTTTGAAAGCCGGAGCATCTGAAAGCACAAGCAGGCGTCGACCAGAGGACCGGTAGGCTGACGGAGTGTGAGGGTGAAGTCAGGATAGAATATGCCAACACTACGTTTACATTATGCCTCCACTCTAGTTTTGCTTTTTATAGAAATAAAAACAATTTAATTCAGGTGGATAACAGTCGATTCAATTCCATCAGCTCATCCAACACGAGCTGTTCCGAGTCGTACATAGTGCGCAGCACTGCCAATGATCACGTGACAAGAAGACATTGAGCGTGTGTTACGAGTGTGTGTTACATGTTAGTGAAGCGCTTGCATTGAGCATGTGTTACGAGTGTGTGTTACATGTTAGTGAAACGCTCGCATTGAGCATGTGTTACGAGTGTGTGTTACATGTTAGTGAAGCGCTTGCATTGAGCATGTGTTACGAGTGTGTTTACATGTTAGTGAAACGCTCGCATTGAGCATGTGTTACGAGTGTGTGTTACATGTTAGTGAAACGCTCGCATTGAGCATGTGTTACGAGTGTGTGTTACATGTTAGTGAAACGCTCGCATTGAGCATGTGTTACGAGTGTGTGTTACATGTTAGTGAAGCGCTCGCATTGAGCATGTGTTGCGAGTGTGTGTTACATGTTAGTGAAGCGCTTGCATTGAGCATGTGTTACGAGTGTGTGTTGCATGTTAGTGAAGCGCTCGCATTGAGCATGTGTTACGAGAGTGTGTGTTACAAGTTAGTGAAGCGCTCGCATTGAGCATGTGTTACGAGAGTGTGTGATACATGTTAGTGAAGCGCTCGCATTGAGCATGTGTTACGAGAGTGTGTGTTACATGTTAGTGAAGTGCTCGCATTGAGCATGTGTTACGAGAGTGTGTGATACATGTTAGTGAAGCGCTCGCATTGAGCATGTGTTACGAGAGTGTGTGTTACATGTTAGTGAAGCGCTCGCATTGAGCATGTTACGAGAGTGTGTGATACATGTTAGTGAAGCGCTCGCATTGAGCATGTGTTACGAGAGTGTGTGATACATGTTAGTGAAGCGCTCGCATTGAGCATGTGTTACGAGAGTGTGTGATACATGTTAGTGAAGCGCTCGCATTGAGCATGTGTTACGAGAG
The DNA here is from genome assembly GCA_023566225.1 of Romanogobio albipinnatus. Lineage (NCBI taxonomy): Eukaryota > Metazoa > Chordata > Actinopteri > Cypriniformes > Gobionidae > Romanogobio > Romanogobio albipinnatus. The sequence continues at coordinate 9,156,299 of CM042243.1, read as the reverse complement.
TGTGTGATACATGTTAGTGAAGCGCTCGCATTGAGCGTGTGTTACGAGAGTGTGTGATACATGTTAGTGAAGCGCTCGCATTGAGCATGTGTTACGAGAGTGTGTGATACATGTTAGTGAAGCGCTCGCATTGAGCATGTGTTACGAGAGTGTGTGATACATGTTAGTGAAGCGCTCGCATTGAGCATGTGTTACGAGAGTGTGTGATACATGTTAGTGAAGCGCTCGCATTGAGCGTGTGTTACGAGAGTGTGTGATACATGTTAGTGAAGCGCTCGCATTGAGCATGTGTTACGAGAGTGTGTCATACATGTTAGTGAAGCGCTCGCATTGAGCATGTGTTACGAGAGTGTGTGATACATGTTAGTGAAGCGCTCGCATTGAGCATGTGTTACGAGTGTGTGTGTTACATGTTAGTGAAGCGCTCGCATTGAGCATGTGTTACGAGAGTGTGTGATACATGTTAGTGAAGCGCTCGCATTGAGCATGTGTTACGAGAGTGTGTGTTACATGTTAGTGAAGCGCTCGCATTGAGCATGTGTTACGAGAGTGTGTGATACATGTTAGTGAAGCGCTCGCATTGAGCATGTGTTACGAGAGTGTGTGATACATGTTAGTGAAGCGCTCGCATTGAGCATGTGTTACGAGAGTGTGTGATACATGTTAGTGAAGCGCTTGCATTGAGCGTGTGTTACGAGTGTGTGTTACATGTTAGTGAAGCGCTCGCATTGAGCATGTGTTACGAGAGTGTGTTACATGTTAGTGAACTGGACCGTGGCGGAGGATTCGTTGCTCAGCAGAAGCGTTTGACTTATATTTTTAAATGTGTGGTCAGCGATCACATGATCGCTAAATTGAAAGTGAAAAATAAACGGGAGAACGCATTCAAACGCGATTTCAATTTGTTACCGCTGTTTGAAAGCGGCTCCCTGAGGCATTCAAATATCTCCCAATATGAAACCTATCTAGTTGTAACCATCTCTTAGCTCTGTATCATGCTTGAAGAAAAATTTGGTCTCTATTTGCACTTTCAATATTAAGTACTTTGATTATGGTATTATGGTTATTGTTTGCACTTAATATCTATGATTGATTTGTGGGAAGGAGTTCAGTTAGGAGGTCAAAAGAAGCTCATGTACAGTAAGGTCTGAAGAGAGAATCATACAGGAGAGAAGCCAGTCAGTTGAGTTTTTGGCAAAACCTTTACAGTGCTTGTTGTCTTTTACTGCATATGATAATTAATACTCAGAAAGTAGAACTGAAATGACATTCATTACAAGACGATGAGTTAAAACATTTCAAATGCACCTGCAAACAATTTTTCTAGTCATGTATTTTCATGGATTTCTCAATGTACTTTGTAAAAAATCTTGTCTCGTTCTCGTGAACCTAATCTAGTGTCTTGTCTTGTCTCATGAGATAAGTGTCTCGTCACACCCCTAATATTTACAACATGTTTTTGAAGCGCTGGTCATTGTAGCCAATCACAGACATATTTGATGAGCGCATGAGCAAATGGCCAGTCAGAGGTGTTTACGATGCTCAACAGTGCTCAAAGTGTCACATTTTTTTAATTTCAGTACCGACTTGGTATTGTGGTCTGTACTTTTGACAACACTAATATATGCATCTTTAAAGGACGTTTTAGTTATTTTGTCAGCACCATCAGATTTTCGGTGAGGATGATGATGATGATGATTCAATTGTCTGGCTATCACCAGACCAAGCTCAATTTAAGATTTAACATTGGTCTGGGGAGTCTGCTCTGTATTTTCTACTGCACAAGAGGCGTGATCAACGAGCATAATTCAAATGACTGTACGCAATTGGATAGTCCTTCAACCAATGAGACCACAAGAGGTGTGATCAAGGGCCAATTACCCATCGCTTCTCTATCTGTCAACGTGTTAAACCCGCCAATAGCGCGCCAGGTGGATAAGCCTGTGATTGGTTCCCGCAAAAGTGTATCAGAAACAGTAGAAATTAATGTACAGGTTTCCAGACTGAGTTGCAGGACGAAATCAAATCGCCGGCAGATCAGGCTGGGTTTTCCCAGTCTAATGATTCAATAAATGGAGCTGAAAATTAGCTTGAAACCACCCTCTTTTCTCATTTTGTCAATATTTCAATATTTTTCATTAATTATTGATATGGCAGTAGAGATAATGTCTGTACACATAAAACACAATCTTTGAGAAAACGGAAGAGCTAGAGCTATAAAGTTCAAAATGTAGGTGAAGAACTGAACTTTAACAGATTCAACATCATTCCTCGGTATATAAACTTGTATCTTTGCAGTCCTCTAGCAAGTTTTGTCTCAAGAATCTGTAAATTTTTTTGTCCTCCAGCCTCTCAATTTTCACACTTCTCTTCAGAACATCAGCTTTTATTGTTCAGTTCATAAGTCTTTATACAGGCCATCTAATTTCAAGTGTGTGTTTATGGTGCCTGCGGCGAGATTCAGTCCGACAGCGGCCCTGCATACCTGCATTCACACAGCTCGCTCTACAATTTGATACTTTATCTGGGAAGTGATTGAGGGAACGAGGATAATAAACCAAACTCTGTCCAACTGATGAAAGCCAAACTTTCCCCCCAAAAACAACAAAAAATATGTGTTTCATTTTGAGGACTCAACAAGAGACTTTCCAGTAACGAGGGTAGAGTAATGATGGATTCTGGCTTGCCTTGCGCAGGCGAGCGTACACAGGAGGAGGAGGAAAGAGATCTTTTGGAGACCAAAAACACAATTCAAACCAAAAAAGGAATGTTCACTATGCTATCGCTCATGCTTTGTTATTCCCCCTGGCTTATTTAGGTCTCGGGAGAGATCTGAACCTAAGACCCCAAGCTTTTATTTCCTTCTTATAAATATTAATGGTTGTGGGATGATACGTTCTGGACTCCAAAATAGGCAAAAAATCTCTTTATCATCAATCTGATTAACAGAGCAGATTCCGAGAGACGACTGCTCTAGGAAACGATCAAAAAGGGGTCATCAAAACAACCACAGACGTTCTTACCAGTTCATAGTTGGCAACAGGAACGCAGGAGGAGGATACCTGCAACACACAGAGAACACAAACGTCAGGCCTTTCCGGGGGAAATGGGACATTCATCAAAGAAGAAAATACAGGACAGACTTTTTTTATTCATTGATGGGGTTGTAAAAAGTGGGCGTTTCCAGAGCGGAGAGATGGAATGAAAAACAGAGACTAAAGAATTCATGACACTGGCGGTGCAGCTTAATACATTTGGATAAAAGGTTACCAAGACAAACATTTTGCTTTCATTTGGAAAAACATGCATGGATGAATTGTGCACAAAATAAGGATCATTATTGTGAATTATGAAGAAAGTAGATTTTGATTTCAAAAATATTAAACATATTTGTAACTAAAAAAAATTTTTGTTTTCATAAAGCTGAAATAAAAATAATAATTTTAATTATATTAAATTATTAATTTAATTAAAAAAAAATCATAATTTAATGTAATTAGTGTTTTATTTTTTATTTTTTTATTATGTATTTATATTTATTTTATTTCAGCTTTTATTTTATTTATAATTAAATTATTAATTCAATTGAACTTAATTTAAGTGATTTGAAAAATGTGAATTAAAGCTACAGAAGCATTAAAAAACTTAAAATGACAAGCACAAAAAAACTTACTCAAACTTAAACTAAAATCTGAATAAAACAAATTAAACAGAAAATAAAATAAGTCAATTTAAAATATAATATAACATAATACTAAAATAACCTCACTCATTCATGTTTTAGAAACAGGAAAACGAGAGCGCAAACCACATTTTCTCCATTTCATAAACAGGATTGGAAAGTCACTGATGTTTAAAGGTGATTTGCTTTGTCGGAACTCCCAATCTGCTGAAGCTCATTATAATAGGATTGCTGCTCAGACCACTGCCACAACTAATATCCCGCCTCCCATGAACAAATGAGCTCTGTGCTTCACAAACAGGATGGCGGACCATAATTTCTGGCACTGCTTCTACTGGAGAATTAAGAAAAACTGTTTCCAGGCAAAATTGGATCTAAAGGAACTGGAGTTGTGCACAAACAGGAAGTCTCCATGCACTTCTCCACAGCTGTGTCTAAAAGCTCAGGCAGCTGCCAAGCCAGTCAAAGACTAAACCATTCAAATTCAAAAATGACTAATGTTTCAATTCAAAACACAAAACCAATATTAATCAGACTACTTTCTCAGTAGAAATGAAGAAAAAAAACAAACACATTTATGAATCAAATTACTCTTTCCAGATTTGCACATGGCTTGTCTTTTAAGGTTCATATACTGTCAAGTTATTTCTTTAAATAAATAAATAAATAAATAAATAAATAAATAAATAAATAAATAAATATGTATTAATTAAAGGTAACTTGGCATTTTCTGTAAAAATGTAGTCAATCAAATAATGGGCCCTATCATACACCCGAAGCTATGTGTACAGATATTATCTCTACTGCCATATCAATAATTCATGAAAAATATAGAAATATTGACAAAATGAGAAAACATGGTGATTTCAAGCTAATTTTCAGCTCCATTTATTGAATCATCATCATCACCGAAAATCTGATGGTGCTGACAACATCCAATGTTTTTTTTTTTATCATTTTCACGTCCAGCGCCAAGCAAATGTACTCGTGCCCATATTTTTGCCCATGGGCTTGCTGGTCTGAAAACGAGGTTGGTTCAAGCACATTTTTTGGCGCATTGATATTTTGAGGCAACTGAAAACACAGTATTTTTTGTGTTTTTTTAAGGGTGCGTTAGTAATATGCACCTATAGGTAGGGGTGCACCGATCCGACTTTTTCAGTCCCGATACCGATACCGATGCCTGGGCTTTGTTTATCTGTCGATACCCGATACCGATCCGATACTATTGTTGAATTAATAATAAACTGTATATCTTCCACCTTATACCTTCCTTGAAGAGACTAAAGGCACCAGACTTTACTAACTAAACATAACCAAGACAAAATAACAGATGTATGTAAAGTGTTGAATTCTTATTTATTTAAAAAACAATTGTGCATTCAAATCTAAAATAGAATATAATCAAACTTCTTTAAATAAATAAAATGTAGCAGTGGAAACAAAAAACAGTGTATTGGTCAAACATACAATAGTAATCTGACAGTTACCAAACATTTTTACACTACAGATAATTGTTTTGGTATATAATCATATCAATATTAAAAGTAGCATTACAAATTAACAAATAGTCTTAATTTTCTGCCATATGCAATTTAATACAAATTATCAGCTAGCTAATAACAACCTTGTTCTGGTTTCACCTCACTCCTGTCTAAATGATTGTAGGCTAGGCCTATTTATTTTACTACACATTGTCAACAGAAATAAGAAATAATTCTTACTACCCACTCTTGCTTAACTGGGTAAGCACACTTGTGTTCTCATTTCAGATGCGTTCTGAGTAAATTAATAAACTGATTCATGAGTTCAGTGTTGGACAGATCAGTTGTTCTAACCAGTCGTTAAAATGATTCGGTTCAAAGGAGTCATTAGGTCACGAATCGTTGTGTGCGAATCCCGTCTGTTAGAACATCGCGAAAGATGTCAACACAAAGAAAACACTTCATAACTGAATATAATTGGTCTCCCGCTTATTGAAAGTATGCTTTATGTCAGCTGGTCAGAGAAGAGTCAACATTTTTTGAGCGCAATTCACAACCAGCGATAATTCAAGGACAAAATTGTCCAAATGTGTCACGTGCAACATGGTTTCGGTCTTCCGACCTTTTGATTTGGATTAATATGTGAAATATGAGAGAGCTAACAGCTAACACTGATTATTTTGAAGACCCAGAGAGCGCGCGCGGGGGCGGAGCTCTCTGATCGTTCTCTCTGTCACTCAGTCACAAGCGCAGCATCTGTTCTACATCACTCGTAAATCACAATAACTCATCAAATTAGGCTTTGGCGGCCGTCAAAAAATGTTCAATGCAGGAAAGACCCTGACTTTGCAGTAATACCACCTCCCCTCGAAACATTTAAGTTACTTTGCAGACATTGCAAACAGCCAACGAACTAGTTGGCGTGGCAAGCGTGAAATATCTCCTCCACACAGCCGACTCTCTGGCTCGCTCCATGTTGCTTCTAGCATGCGACACACGTGAAGCTGACGAATGACGTAGGTTCTGCTGCGACGAAAAAAAACACCTGGATCGGCTTGTGGATCTGTTTATTTTTCCGATCCCCGATCCAGCTATTTTGTCAGTATCGCGGCCGATATCCGATCCTAATATCGGATCGGTGCACCCCTACCTATAGGCCGGTGCACAACGCATGTACACTGTGCTTATTACACACTCAGGGCAAGGCCGGATTTACCACCGGGCCGATTGGGCCGGTGCCCGGGGGCCTCCGACCTCTAGGGGGCCTCCAAGACCACACTAACTGTGGCCTCATCCTTTTTTTTATTTTTTATTATTAGATTCAATTAAAATTAATGAATGAGTGTGTGTATGTGTGTTAACAATAATTAATTTGCACACACAAAAAAATCATGATCAGCTTTTCGGTTGTGTCTGATGATGACAATGAGTCAGTATCAGTTTACCGCGGAAACTGTTGACAGCGGCAAGACAGGCGGTAGAAGACCGTGTGAAAAAGAGTTGAGGACAAAAAAACAAACAACATGGATAAAAAACGATGGAGCAGTGGAGCCACCAAACGGAAAGCTAAAAGGGAGAAGGATAGCCGACCGAAACCGAAACAGAGACAGGTGCCTCGGAAGCCGCTGATGGCGGCAGAGACCCGGCGTCGACGGGTAGGATAACGTACATAACCAGTTTGACAGACTAAAAAAATGTAGGTCTATCTATTATTTTTTCCCCTTATTAAAAACCCTAATTATAGCCAGATCGGCGCAGAAGCCTTTCATCTGCATCCCCCGAGTCCGACCCGACCCACCTAAATAAATTATTTTCCTGATTTAGCTAGAAGCGAGCCCAGCATCTGCATTTCACCGTCTGTCCCCGTATGGTATGATATGTTGCTTTTTAGTAACGTAACGTTTACTGTATTAATGTTGACTGTTCCTTTTTATGACCAGATACGCGTTTTAGGCTTATCAATGCATAGATGTGGGACTCGTTCTCTAGTTGAGCGTATTTCACATATTTTAAAAGAAGCCTATTGCCTAACGTTACATCTCTCGTCTTTTCCCGTCAGTTCACTAGCTACTACAGAGAAGTATCGCTTTGTTGTTTTTAATATTTTTAGAACCTTACGCTGATTAAATCATTATTTTATGAGATGATAATGTGCTTATTTATGTAGGCTATTATGTAACTAGTGGCTCAAGTATACTAATAAATCATAATCTAACTTGCAGGGCTATTATTAGGGTTATAAGTTAACTCAAACTAAAACTAAGGACAGGAAAACATGTTAACTGAAGTAAAATAAAATACATTTTCATTTCAGCTAGTAATTTCCATTTAGTTTAACTTGATTTAATAAAAGAGCTAAAACTGAAATAAAAATATTTAAAAAAATAAAATCTGTTTTTATTATTTAAATTTTTTTTTATTTCACATCCTGCCCAATGATATTCTAAACAATGTTGATATTTAAGGATATGGAAACAAACAGTGAATGTAGGCTGTGCAATATATTATGAGCAAAAAGGTGGTTAAAATCACATCCACCTATTTTTATGCGCATTTTGGGATATTGCATAAAAAAAACTGAATTGAAACGGCAAGATGCATATGCGCTCATTTGAGTCGGATACATTTTCTATCCGATACGAAAACATGCGCATAAACTACGATGGAAATGCCTTATCGAATAAATTCCTTGATGCGCATTAAAAAAAAAACTTTCGCGATGTAACAGCATAACTGTAGGCTACCGACCAGCGGAAAAATCTTGTTTGCAAAACATCTGAAATGTGTTTTGGTCATTCAGAACTCTGTTGTCAAGGATGCTCGGTATATTTCCCTCCTGTCTTAGATGACTGCTTCCCAAACAGCACATCTGCCTCTGAAAGCATGACAACACGTTTATTGAGACGCACGAGTTTCTCTGAGACGCAAAAAAATTATTATATACGAAAATGATTATATATGGTGGCTTCTCCTATGTTTCTTAGTGATTTTTTAGCGGTAGCTTATCAGGAAGTGACGATTATGTTCTCTTCAACTCGCTGGATGGAAATAGTGCTTTTTTCGCAAATGTTTTATGCGATTTTGCATTTTTGCGCATAAATTACATTCGCAACTTTGGATGGAAACATAGCTATTCAATCTAAAAACAAAAATAATTTGTTTTTAAATTGACTAAAGGCAAAACTAAAAATGAAAATAAAAACAAAAGCACAAACTAATTATATTAGTCTGCATTTGATTACATCATTATAATGGTCAACATTATTTTTCATAAACATATACATGTAGGTTTAAAATTCTACAACAACAAATATTTGAGCAATATGCATATATTAGTCAGAATTTTGTGCTCGGTCTGTTTGGCGCGCATGCACGCAGTGGCGCTCATTCATGGAAGCTTGACTTTTTGCGGAGATTCACTTGCAGAATCTTCCTCCTCTCCTGACAGATTGTTTCAAAGCAGCTTCACAGTGTGAAACAGGAAAATAATGCAACAGAATTTTATTCGGCCGTACAGCCACTCTGTAGAAAACTGTGATGTTATCAGCTCATTTCAATTATCATACAGTGACAATGTGGGCAGATAAGTAATTTAGTTTATATGGTTAATTTAGTTTACTAATTAGGTTTATTTGGATATTAAGTTGAAAATTTAGTGTTTTATTTTTCAGACCTACTGTATGGATATGAATGGTATTGCCTCATTCCATATTGTTTAAAAAAATATACCAATATATCATACAAACTTGATATATAATATTTCAAAGTATTGGTACTTTTACTTGATTACAATTTTTTAGTACTTTGTCCATCTCTGCAACTCATTTTAATTATGCACCACTCTGCCCCCTTTTCTTACTGTCCTTGTTTTGTTTTAAACTAAAAAAAACCCAAATGATTTTTTTAAGCTGTGTGAGTTTGGGTCACGAGTTCTGGGGGGCCTCGAAAATGTTGTGCCCAGGGGCCTCTGTTTTCTAAATCCATGCCTGACTCAGGGACACGCAGCAGCACACAAACATTTTTAAGTATTAAAAATTAAAGATTCCTCTCTGGAGAAGCGTTCAGCGTGCAAATTCCGGCATGCAAATAGCGAATCCGCCATGGTTCAAGCGCAACTGCCTTTTAAAGGGAATGGGAGATGAGACTCTGATTGATTTATTGCACGTTACGCCCAAAACACCCATGATTCTTTAAGAGACTAGGTCAAACTTCTAAAGGGCCCCAAAACGGCTCAGACTCCAGAGGGTTAAGAGACTAGGTACAACCCTTTTAGACCATTTGCCAGGCATGTCGGCCGTTTTTTTTTTTTGTCGTTAAAGGGACAATTCACCCAAAAATGAATCCTAGGTGTACATGACATTCCGCTTTCAGTCGAAGACAATCTGAGTCATATAAAAAAATGCCCTGGCTCTTCCAAGCTTAATAATGGCAGTGACTTGATGGGTCGTCTTTGAAGTCCATAAAAGTGCATCTATCCATCATATAACTGCTCCTCACGGCTCCGGTGGGTTAATAAAGGCCTTCTGAAGTGAAGTGGAGCATTTGTATAATAAAAATATCCATATTTAAAACTTTATAGACTAAAATATCTAGCTTCTGGTGGTCAGCGGTACGCAAGTCGACTTGAAAGAGTAACCCTTGAACCCTTGACGCATGTGTATTGACGAACGCAGAAGCGCAGAGAATAGAGCAAAACAAAACACCGGTCATGAATTAGAAGTCTAAAATGAGAATTTTAAAAGAGAAATGGCGGTGGATTTCGATTTGAGTTTGTCGGCCAGCACTACCACAGCTTGCGATGCTCCTGTACATCGTGTCAGGGGTACTATTTTAGCGCAAGTCGACTTGCGTACCGCTGACCGCCGGAAGTTATTTTAGTCTATAAAGTTCTAAATATTTATATTTTTTTTACACAAACACGGCACTTCGCTTCAGAAAGCCTTTATGAACCCCTGAAGCCATGTCAGAATGTATTCGTCTGAAAGAGGAATGTCATATACACCTAGAATGACTTGAGGGCGAGTAACTCATGGGCTAATTTTCATTTTTGGGTGAATTATCCCTTTAAACTCGCAAAAGGGGATTCTGGACACAACCTAAGTGCAGCTGCGCTTCAGATCGTTAAACTTGGGCCCAATGACTCAAATAATCAAGAGTCAATCAAAAGAGTCAAGAAGGACATATCATGGCTGATATTACCAGTTCATTCATCACACTACACCTGGAAGATCAAGTCAAGCACATTGCATTGTGAGATACGTTGTTGCATGCATGCTCTGTTGTATACCAAGGCAATAAGCCAAAAGAGGCCGTGCGTTACAGTGATTTTACCACGGGTAAGCCTGTGACTTGGCACCCACAAACATAGTGCTGGTTGAGGACAAATGTGGTAAATAAATAAAGTCAAGGCAACTTGGGTCAGATTTCACTTGTGTCATTCCAAGGACAACAATTTATGAATTCCCAAAGTTCAAGCGTGTCTTTGCAAAATTCGATTCAGATGAAAGTGAGGAATTTGACATGGTCTGGAAGCCATCGGCTCTTACCATTTGTTTTGACAGCTGAATATATATATGTGTGTGTTCTTTTCAACCATCTGGCATTTGTGTTAAATTTGCTCGGTCCATTTAATTGCTCGTCTTAATGCTGACGGAGCACATCAGGTTTCCCAATGTCGGTTTCACATTTATCAATGACCTCGACTTGTCATTGATAAAGTGTTCATGAAAAAGGTGCTGAGCCTTAACTAACTGAGTTTATAGTTTAACAGGTGTCCTGCACCTGAAGATCACATGTCTTGTATTGGTTGTGTTTAAGAAGGAAAACATCATATTTAGCAAAGGCATATTAACTAAAAGCATGCGAAAAGACTAAACGCATTGGTCCGTACCATTCAAATCTTCTTCAGGGAATGTAAAAACCTAGATTCATTCTAGAAAAAAATAGCCATGCAAAAGTTCTGAATTACTGTTTACAGGGTAACAATGCCTCATACTTTCACTATGTGAACAGGAAGTTTTCTCCTTAATAAGGGACATGAGACTTTAAGCATGACTAGAGCTTCTGTTTGATTTGACTTCCTGCTAAAAGATGTTATTCCAGCTGTGGATGTGGAGCTGTAAAGCACATAAACACTGAAAATCTCTTGTTTTTTCTCACTACAGGTCTCAGCATATCCAAACGCACTCTAAACACAAATGATCAACCACTATAAACAGGAAGACTGATAAGAGTGAAACAACAAATTTAAGCAAGCTGACATCCCACATTTTAGATAAGTACGACAAACATGAATACACTGTTTTTAGAACATTAGTAAAGCTTACAGTTTAAACAGCAGAACATATACAACGGTCTGAAATCACATTGAAAATCTGTGGCCAGTGGCATACACTTCGGTTAAGACTGTGTCTTAAGAACCAATCTGACCAACTAGCAATTAGTCAAGAGGTAATCAGTCTCATCTTTCTGATTCAAATTAGACCGATCTACCTTTTTTTTGTGTAAATGACTTAAAAAGGTTTGGACCAGTCTTGAAGAAAGAAAAAATGTGGACTAACTTAAATGTCATTTTAATGTGAGTGTAAACCAGAGGGGTTTAGGGTTTCAGGTAGGCCTACATTAGGTCCATTTAACAACATAAATTGAATTATAAAAAGTGTACAGATATGAATTCAATATATGTATGACATACATATATGAAGACTTCAGATGCAAAAACATCAGTCCATCTGACATTTTTTCTTTTAAACTTTTTTTTTATCAGGCATTTCACTTTAATGGCAATGAAAAGGTTATTAGTCAGTTATTGGAATGGCTTATTTTTTTTATTTTTTTTATGTTAATGTCACTCTAGTCAATTCATTAATATTCAACAAATTTGAAAGTCTTTTGCTGCAAAACCAGCCATGTGTGCTTTTATTAGTTCACCTCTTTGGTGACAAGACATAGTAAACAGTTGCAGTAAAATCCCCAAAGATGTAACTGGAAACATTGCAAATAATGAAAGCAGAATTCAAAATGTAACAATGAAGAAACTGATCCACACAGTAAGGGGTGCTGTGATGCAAGCGTTGCCATGTCTGTGTCGTATTACAGCTGTTCTTTAATGTAGATTAAGTCTGTTTCTGTCAGAGTTACAGCAGCACACGGAACACAGTTGTGTTTATATGCTACTCGCAAAATCCTGTCATTGCTACTGTAACGATTTTCTTTACACACAAGCCATAGTCTTTGCAGTCATTCATCTTGAAATCAAGTCATATGATTCAATTTGTGTCTTCTGATTGGTTTCTGTGGACTTAGAGACTTTTGCTGACAAAGGGAAGTGGCGTTTAGTGGTTTCTGCCAACAAACCGGTATTTCTGAATGGGCGGACTGAGCGGATTTGAAATCAAAAGTACTTGCTATACTATGTGTGGAGAGCCTTTGTTTAACATCGTTATCTCCTTTTTTGATGGCGGTGGTGACTTTTGCATCTGAAGTCTTCATATCCTGATTCTTATAAAAGCTTCAAAAGTTATTCAGTAAAGAGCGGTCTTTTGTAGTTCGATTAACATTAAGCACACATACGGAAGAGCTGCACGGATCCAATATATTGTTACATGCGCACTTTCTTTCTCAACTGTTTACTCCACTTAAGACATGTGTTTACGTCAATACTCATCAAGACTGACAATTTTACATAATTTTGTCTGTATTTGGCCATATAAGCTGGGGAAGAGAACTGAATTCGGGATCACGTGCTGTCCGAGAGGCGGCGAGTATTTCGCTTATTGCATTTAATAACATTAAGCATGTCACACATATGCAATGTAGTCATGTGTCCAGTCTACTCTCTGCTGTCTGCGTCAACTTAAAACTTGGACTTGCTGTAATCTTTTGGAGTATTAAAATCAGGCAGTTATCACAACCCGTTGCGATATGCATATCACAATATTTCAATGATTATTGAAATGATTGAAATATTGTGATATGCATATCACATGTATCATGTAGTCCTATATTTTTTATTAGTTCATATAAATTTAGAATTTAAAACTTTGAAAGTTGTGAAACAAAGAAAAGTTAAGATATTAACTAAACAATGAATAATGTAAATAAATGGTAAGAAATTAAATGTCCAACTGGAAAAAAATATGAAAAAGTTCTGCTCCAATTTATAAATGAAAATTATTTTTATACACTGTACATTTGTCATGTGTTTTTTTATGATTCTGGATCATGTTTGTAAGTCTACTCCACCTATGTGAGTGGTAATTGTTAATTATTCCATAATTTTAAAATCAATATTGTTCAAGTTTTTAGCACTTAAAGCTGCAGTCTGTAACTTTTGGCGCTCTAGCGGTTAATAAACAGAATTGCATGCGTCTTGCGGAAAAACATTGCAGCCGGAGCTACTTCTCTCTGTTTATGTCTATGGCGAGTCACGCAGGGATTGTGCTCCTCCGCAGCGGTTCCTACCAGACTGGTCTGAAATAGTCCCAGTATAAACACTTATTATAAGTGTACCATAATGATTCAGGGTAAGACAAAAACACGGTTTGGAAAAAGGATTCATATTGTACATTCTTATTATATAATTTTTGTAAATCTTGAACACAAGGTGTACAATTTTGTCTCTAGTGTCTTTGGACAGCTCTTTGGTCTTGGCCATGTTAGTAGTTGGATTCTTACTGATTGTATGGGGTGGACAGGTGTCTTTCTGCAGCTAACGACCTCAAACAGGTGCATCTAATTTAGGATAATAAATGGAGTGGAGATGGACATTTTAAAGGCAGACTAACAGGTCTTTGAGGGTCAGAATTCTAGCTGATAGACAGGTCTTCAAATACTTATTTGCAGCTGTATCATACAAATAAATAGTTACAAAATCATATATTGTGATTTCTGGATTTTTTTTTTTAGATTATGTCTCTCACAGTGGACATGCACCTACGGTGACAATTTCAGACCCCTCCATGATTTCCAAGTGGGAGAACTTGCAAAATAGCAGGGTGTTCAAATACTTATTTTCCTCACTGTATATATTATACATTTATTATTATAATTTTTGTGCTGAGTCAGGTGAAATATGCCTCATCTTGTTCTTCTAACATCAACTCTCTTTATTTTTTGACCAGGTCTCTGAATTTATTGACAGTCCGTTACGACCTGGCACAAACATTTGCACAATCTTGCATGGAGACCATACACATTCTTATCTCCAGCCAGACCTAATAAGACCACTGTACCACTCCAATATACTTCAGTGATAAACGGAAATCTCTCCCTAATCTCAGTCCGTCTCAGAGCTCTGCTCTAAACCTTTCTCCAGTCTCCTATCACAGGCCTGGTCTATCTCCAGACCAGATTCCATCACCTGGCCTAACTTTGCCTGCAGGCACCTGCTGATGACAGCCTGTCCACCTGCTATCCATAACTAACAAACACCTTATGTCTGCACTGAGATCTGGCCCGACCCAGCATGCCTTCATGTCTCTGAAGATGCCTGGAATGTTTGAAACGGAGCCCTGATGAAAGGTCATTCTGGAAGGGCAACAGAAGTAGGGCTGAGCCATACATTTAATATGCTTTTATTTGCAATTACATTACATTGCAAATAATTGTTAGCGATATCAAATGAAACATTATGAATATTAAAGTATAAAACAATATAATGCCATTTAAACAATGATAAAATCTTCTGTCACCGTCCCGCTAGCGGGACACCTGGCACTCTTTTTTTGATCACCTTTTTTTCGTATCATATATTTGAGTAATTATCATAAATTAGGTATCATTCGAAAGCTTACGAACTCAAAATTTATCCTGTCAAAACCGTTTTGAAATTGGACGTTGCGTTACCATGGAAATGGTACTTTAAATTCTTTTAGCAGGCTCCTCCCCTAGTGGGCGGTGTCATGTTTCATATTACAACATTTATTTTAACTACTTTATAATCAAAATCTTTTCTAATCTTGACTAAAAACATATTGTTGGAAAAGTCTAAGGGCCCTATTTTAACGATCTTAAACGCAAGTGTCAAAGCGCGAAGCGCAAGTAACTTTGTGGGCGGGTCTCGGCGCTGTTGCTATTTTCCCGGCGGGATAAATGGCTCTTGCGCCCGGCGCAAATCTAAAATGGGTTGCTCTGAAGTAGCTTCATTATTCATAGGTGTGGTTTGGGCGTAACGTGAATAAACCAATCAGAGCGTCATCCAACATTCCCTGTAAAAGCAGGTGCGCAAGTTCCATTATGGATTGCTATTATTATGGCGTATTTACCAGGCGCACGCCAGGAGCGGTTCACAGCCGAGGAGACTGATGTGCTTGTAAGAGCAGTGAAACACAGAGAAGTTGTGTTGTATGGGGATGGGAGAAACCCACCCAAAATAGCGTCGGTTAAACAGGCGTGGGAGGAAATAGCCACAATTGTTTCATCAGCTGCCATCCCCAGGACGTCGCACCAGTGCCGCAAGCGCTACAATGACATCAGAAGACGGGGAAAGTCCAAGCTTGCCAGCATCAATCGGGCACGCCGTGTAACGGGAGGTGGATCTGCCTCTACTCAGGACCTGACGCCAGCAGAGGACATCGCTGCGTCCACCCTCACCGATTTTTTTCCTGGTTCTTGACGGACAAACCAATTTGTTAGATGTCCTTATATACATATATGTCTTGCCAGAAGTTGCCACTATTGGGCAAACAGGTCTCTTTAATTATTAGACTACAATTAGTCTGAATAATTTGTAAGCTAGATTTATGCCTATTTTTTCACATCTTCGTGGCACACCACAATGATTTCCGTCATCTCATGTGTTAATATTTTTTAGTGTAACAATTTATGATTTGCAAAAATAACTGTTGCATCTGTGTAGATTACATGAGCAAAGTGTATGCGCGTTGTGCACGCTATACATTATGGTCAAGCATGCGCCCTTAAAATAGCATAATGAACAACGCGCAACGCGCCACTGACTTTAGACTAGGTTTTTTCTGGTCAGTGGCGCAATTGTTTAATGGAACAGCAAAATAGCACCAGAGATTGTTTGCACCGGAACACGCCTCCTTTTTTGCGCTGAACCGCCCAGGTAGCGCAAGTTCATTCACTAGTTTAGCGACGTGCTTCTGTGGAGGGAAAAGCGCGCTTTGCGCGGGTGCAAAATAGGAATGACACATGCGTCGGTGTACAAAGTCAATTGCGCTGGGTGCAAGATAGGGCCCTAAGTCTCAAGGTTCCATATTTGGTGACCGTTTTGTGATGGAAGTGACATTTGGATAGAAAATTACAGGAAAATGCATAAAAAAAACAATGGAATTTCATTGACACCTGGTGGCTATTCTTGGTACAGCGCCTAAACAATATCTCATGTGAACTTAAATTTTTGTGATATCAACTTCAAATTTGGAACACAACTTTGTTATAAATATGGCTTTAATTTTATAGTAATTTTAGATTAAAACATTTTTGTAAAATATATCTTTTATATAAAATAAAAAATATTTAGTACAGTATTTTTTATTTACAGTAAATTTAAACTTCCATAACTTTTTCATACGTTCATATTTTGAATTGCTTTCACTTTAGAAATAATCTTCCGAGTGTCTGCTTTAAAACAAGACCAAACGTAGTCTATATTGCAAAGCATTCTTGAATTACAGCCCTTTAAGTTTGGATAGTGCATTTTCATGTGTATCCTCAAAAAGGGGGGTGACAGTTAAGGGGTTAACTTTTGAACAGTTTAATCTTTTCGTTTCAATTGTATTCAATTTCAAATGCATTGTTTTAGTAGTGTTGTTTTTTATATACATATATGCATACACACACACACACACACACACACACACACACACACACACACACACACACACACACACACACACACACACACACACACACACACACACACACACACACACACACACACACATTTTAAAATCTCACATTTATTTTTTGTAATCTAATTGTCTAAAATGAGCAAAGTATATAACAAATAATGCCACAATATATATCGTCCAAAGGCTGAAAACTGTTTTCAGACATTAAACAGATTAAATATATTTTATTTTTAAAGGGTACATAACATACACTTTCTGCCAATCTCATGTTGAACTTGAGTACCTATAGAGTAGTATTGCATCCTTCATATCTCCGACGAGTCTTTAGGTTTATCAGATTTATAAAAGACAGATACGCTGTACAGATTGTTTCCGAAAACAGTCGAGCTCGCGGAGGCGTGCAGTGGGCAGAGCTAAAGAGTCACGAGCACACACTCTCACACACACACACACATAACATCATGGCATTATCCCTGGATAACTTTTGATTCTCTATACGTTCGTGTTGTTTGCATTATATGCACATACATGCCGAAAACACTCACCGCCCACGGTTTCCACTCATGACCGGGATCTTTTATCGCTGGGACCGCTACATATTTCAGTTTCAAACGATCTGCAAATCCAGCATCAAACTGGGCCTTGTTTATAAAACATTCATCACCGAAATGCCGGGAACAAACAAACACACTTGTACAACTCTGGAAAAACAAACTGCGTAGAGTTCCCCTAATGTTGGATTCTTTGGGAAGCTGAACAAGGTTATTTTCCCCCAGAAACACACTTCTTTACTGACATTGTTGATTTCGTGGTCTAAAAACAAAATGACAGCGCTAACGTAACCCGAGCGAAGCGTGTTGATGGGCGTGTTCTTGCTCTCGCTCTGGTTGATGTGTGCACGCGCTCATCCGGGAGAAGTTCCACCCTTTATGATGTAATACAGGGCCATACTCGAAAAAAAAACTTTACGAAACTTAGTGAAGGAGTGTTTTTGGAACAGAAATACTCTGTCATTCGTCCAACTCACTTTTTGAAACTATGGCCATCTTTAGCTTGAGAATCCAAATCTTTAACAGTGTAAATAAGTCAGAATGCATGAAACAGCATTAGACATCCCCCTTTAAGCTTTATCACCCAGTCTTACACGGAAGCACTGACCCTAATCCTATGACACGGGGCAGACGAGGACATTACAATTTGGCCAGTCTCAATGCAAGAAAACAGGTGGCTCAATTGTCAAAAGACAGCTTAATAGTGTTCGCTAACTAGTACAATACAGACAACAAACAATGGCACTCTTTAGCGAGACGTCATCGTGCCACATAATGAAACGGATGAACATGCAACCCCTTGGATCATCATTTATCAAAGCAAGCACCCTCAGAGCTGGATTCATCATGTTGGCAACAGAAGCGGGTTGTTGCTGGTATTTACATCATGGTTTAGACGTGTAAATCCTTCTGACACATCCTGAGGCGGTCTACCCCGAGCGTAACCTCTGGTAAATGGTTCATGTCAGGCCTCTTAAACCGCAGCAGGGGTGCAGGTGAACATACAAAAGGTGATAACCGCAGATCTACTGGTGGGCAACCGCAACGCTGAAAATAGCCCTGGCAACCATCCTGTGGTTATCCAAAAAGGTGAATAAGCCTTTAAAAACCAAAGGCGAAGATATACATGACAGGTTGGTACAATATTCACCTCGTAATATTCACCACCTACAGTCAGAGTCATTTGTGAGTTTATATCTCACAATTCTGAGAAAAAAAAGTCAGAATAGTGAAATATTCTGTGGCTGAAACAAGGTTCCATAGTTTCCATACTTTGGTAGTGAGTATAACAGAGGAAGAGAGGGGAGAAAAGCACACAAAAAACACTCTCCAAACATCTTGGCTGGCATGTCGGTAATGCAAAGCCTCAGTCAGTGCGCTTTCTGTATGGAAAAGAAAGAGAAACAAAGCAAGCGCGGGAACGAGACAGAAAGGGGAGTGGATGTGTGTTGATAACACTGGAGTGTACAAATGAATATTACATAATGAGCGGTAATTGTGTTGTTGCATTCCTCGCATGCTTGCGTTAACAAGATTAAACCGAGACCTGTTGCATTCAGACAGCAGCCCGCATCACATGTGCTGGAGAACAAAAACATCACAACCTTCTTTAACTCTTTCCCTGCCAGCGTTTTTTTTTTTGTTGGTTTTTTTAAAAGGGCCAGCCACCGCCAACATTTTTGATAATTTTCACACACATTTACAGCCCCCAGGATATTTTGTTCTATACATATCTGAACAAGCAATATATCAAAAGAAAGAACATAGCCTCTTTTTTTATCAACACTTGAATGTAGGTACGCATAATAAAAAAAGCTACATTTTGAACAAAAAGCCTTTTAGTTCAAAGACTACAACGTGTATTTGCTTTTCTCACGTGTTTCTGCCTGTGCTTTGATCTGGAGATTCTCTACTCTTTTGTCACCCCTACTGTATAACAGTAAAAATACAGGAAGCCAGGAAGCGTTGTGTCTTAAATGACAGAAAATACTGTCAATGGCGGGAAAGAGTTAAAAGGCATAGTTCACCCAAATATGACCATTTAGGTCATTTTCATACCTGTAGATTCTTTGCTTTGTTCCAAAGCAGGGATTCAAATTGTTACAATATTGCTATTTCTTCTTGTTTCGGTTCGCTTTGCTTTCCCAAGGCAGCATTTAAACAGGTTCACCTGCTTATTGTGGCTTTCTTTATAACTGTAGTTATATTACTTTTACTTATATTAACTTATATTACTTATATTAACATTTTGAGCATGGTATGTTTAACATGTTTTGGAAAGTTGTTCTGAAATATGTTCATCCGACCAAATTTCAATTAGCCATTTTACTACATCTTTGCTCCAGGTTAACCCACGATTCATTAGACATTGTGATACAGCCTGGTCCGTTGTTCCATTGGGTTGGAGCGAACCTCCAGAATTCGTTTTCAAACATGCCGAGACAACCTCGTTCAGGCATTCTCAGATCAATTCTTGTCTTGTTCATATATGCCTAAATGAACCGAACTAAGGGAGAAAACGCGTCAGGTTCTGAATCAGACGCTCCAATCAAGCCAGGTGTGAAAACTCCCTTAGACATTATTTACCTCATGTTGTTCCAACCCTATATTTCTTTCTTTCAGGAAACACAAAAGGAGCATCCTACAGCAACCATGGCTGTCAAGCTCCAAAAAAGGGCACTATATTCCTAGTCTGCTATGCCATTAGGAACCAAGCAAAATTCAATTTGTTCATGATGCTAATTTCATTTTTGGCTGAACCATTCCTCCGAAATAAAGTTTAGGAAATGAAATTGTAGAAACCACACTGAACCATGCTGAACTCATCCAAGATGATGGAATTTTTGTATTTGGCACCAAAGAAACACAGAAAGAGAGAGATACTTGCTTGACTAAGGAGGCTTGATATGGTATAATGTATTTCAAGACCGAATTTCCATGACTTTGGTGATGACTTTTTATAAATAATCATCATCACCACCACCACCACCACCACCACATAATTTTAGGATATTTTCTAAAGTAATTGTTAAACCTGAGCATTACTACAAAAATACATTCACTATGGAAATTTCCCATGACTGGGTAGGAAAGAAATCCCCTGATATTTCCAGGTTTTCCTTGACCGTATTTAACACCTGGATTGTATCTTGAAAGATATTTCAGAAGTTCAGGACAAGTTTTGACATTTTTATAATAATAAAAAAGGGCATGCACTAAAAAATTATGCATGATAAGACCAGGAATGTGTATACATTTTGTGTTTTTTAAGTAAAAAAAAAAGAGTTAAACATGTTCACTTTAAAGTCTGCACACATACACTATTTACTTACATTTTCAGAAGAGCAACAGCACAACCCTTGGAGTAGCTAATATTAAGCCATAATGTATTGTCTGTTTACAATTCACTGGCTATGCCATGCCATGAAGGAATGGAAAAATTGCAGTCATTTCCTCAAAAAAAAAACCAAGGACTACTGAGCCAAAGCAAAAGGTTAATCTCCAATCACGAGAGACTTACAACTAAGGGCAATTACTGAAACTCAATCCTTGCTCTAAAACTGTGAGAAGCCGTTACAACGCTGTCAGGAAAACGCTCCATAATTCCAAATCTACACCACACATAAAACATGATCTCACTATGATCTACAGCATGAATTGGGATTGTTGACCTTGAATGAGAATGAGCTGGTTGTTTGCTATCAGTGATACACGGCAGGTTGAAACAGGCCAGAGCCATCTGCGTTTAACACACAAGATATGAGTTATTGGCCAGAGAAACTCTCCTTTACAAGCAGGTGAGGAGGAGTCCCGAGTCATTGCACCTTAGGAGACAACGGCTGTCCAGATGAATTATCCTCACCTCTCGTGCCTCAACGAAAACACTGGTATTGATGTATTTCTCTCATACACGCACAGATACGGATCCAAATAAACTTATCCAAAAACTACAATTAGGGTTTTACTTAGGGACACTTATTAAGCAAGCAAAGTTTTTACATAATTTCACCAAGGATTATTTAATTCACTTTAGGTTAAATGCAGACAACATGAAACGGCTTTCACAACTCACATACTTCTATAATCGGACACATTCAAAAAAGTAGGATGAAACTTCAATCCTTATCTCAACAGGGACTGATTGATTGGATCAAGAAAAAAGCCATTAAATACCAGAAAAGAGCCATTAGATGGCATGGAATGAAAAATAAGGAATTTCAGGACCATCAAGTGAACAGGAAAGACATTTTAGAGGCAGAAAAAGTTATGACATTTTGATGAAAGAATATGAAGACAAATATGTTTTCCTTTGGAATAATGTGCACTGATGAATCATACAGATTAAGACAAAACATTTTCAAATCGGGTTCATTTTATATAAAGTTGAATTTAAGGCACATTTAACCTTTAAAGGCCTCATGTTATGCAATAAAAGAAATTCATATATAATTCAAAATTTCACAACTTTCTCCCCAGTCCAAATTAACTATTCATTGAATTTATGAATTTGTAAAGACTTATCATTTAAAAAAAAAAAAAAAAAAAAAAAACTGAAATAATAAAAAATAAGTAAAAATAAATAAGTTAAATAAAATAAGTTAAAAAAAATAAAAAAATAAGCACAAGCCCTTTATCTCTGATTCTTAAAACCAGAACAGCAAAACAAAAGAAGCCCAAGAGTAGAAGTTCAGTGAGGTCTAAAAATTGAAAAACTAAATTATGGTTGTTTTTTGGCAAATGCCTGGGTTTTAGCCCTGGGTTTAGTGCTGCGTGATGTTGCATATCAGCAGAACGGTGGGGCCGGGTGCTGGGTTTCCTGCCTTTATTTCGCTGCCCGGCCCATAAATCAAATGCAAAAGCAAACAAGCCCACAGCAGCTCTGTGCCAGCAACCCCTGAAACGGGCCTGCTTTCTATAAACATTCCACAGGGAGACCGAGCCCTGATAAGACCTCCACATACTCCTGAAGATCACGAACCCCGCCTCCGTTTCCCATCAGCACGGCGTACGACCATCAAAATATTTCACATCGTGTTCAGCGACTCTGGGAGGAATAAACTCACTGGTTCTCCACCGCTGGAATTTCCTCTTGAACATACACAATCTCTAAACCCGACCAGAATGACCGATAAGAACGGATCTGCTCCAGCCCACAATTCAATGTTCACCATATGTATAGAGTTTAATCATTTTCTTTGGTGGAAATGCATTTATTTAATATTTCATGAATACATTCAATTGAATATTTTTAAACTTATTTTACTCATAATTTGACAAAATTACAGCCTAATTGGAAACAAGGCACATAAAAAAAAAAACATTATGTGGGTGACTTTTACCTTGATTTTTCTTTGCCCATTAAACGGCGCTTCACTGATACTGTTCGCTGTCAGGGATGGGCAGTATTTCAGATTTAAAATACGTATTTGTTAAAGCCTTTGGAAAAAATCGAATGTAATTTGTATTTAAATACATTTAAGATGAGTATTTTTGTATTTTCAAAATACTTTGAGCCAGTCAACTTCTTTATCAGGGTTAGAGTTAGGGTCAACCTCTTCATCAGGAGCTGTTTTCATGCATCAACTAGTTCAGACCAGACATGCCCTCCCCCCAATCCCAGCATTCATGCACAACTTTTCTGGAATAAGGATGTCATGGTCAATTCTACTTGTTGATTAAAGTAGCTTATCAAATGTGTTTGAAGCATTAACGTTACTGCATGTTAGGGATGGGTGATATCATATGACAATACATATTGTAGATTCGTAGCGATGATATAAATTGTGAATCGATGGAACTTTTTCTAAATCGTTTACATAGGCCTATCGGCGTAAGCAAATATATCTGTGCAGCTTTTAGTGGGCAGGAATAATTAGAATGCTGCAAAAGGAAATTCAAATTCACACTTGCATGTTGGCAGGCAGTTTTTTTGCACACTCCGAGATGGAGTGGAACGCTGACAAATAGGCCTACACTTTTGACTTAAAGGCCTTTTTAATGCAGCAAGCGGTGGAATCAGCACACAGTTGCCGCTTTCTCTTTAGCTTTGTGCAGTTGAAGCCACTGTTGCCAACAAATTTTCAGGGGAAGTTGCTAAAGGCAGATCGTAATCGCAAGGCAAAACTACACTGTAACGCGTAGATATTATTTGAAATGCTAATTTAGATTTGTTTGTAAAATAAATTAAAGCAATGTGTTAATGTAAGGAGCAACGCACATGACATGCAAGAGAAAAAAAAAGTAAATTGTGCGCAAAATGTACTAACTTGTTCCCTCGATTTGCTAAACCGTCCACACGATTTACTCATTTGTTCCCTTGATTTATAAATCGTGTGCACAATTTAGCCTACTAGTTTTTTCCTGCATGTCATATGCAGGGTTCCGTTAATTTGCGACCTCCAGAAATAAAAAAAATTTGCTAAATTTGTTGCTAGGTGCTTTTAGAAAAAAAAGTTGCTACGGTAGTCTGAAAAGTTGCTAAATCTAGCAACAAAATTGATAAGTTGTCAACACTGGTTGAAGCCTCGTTTATACTTTAGCAATTCGCATGGCTCTACACCGCAAACCTGCTCACTGCGCGCGTTCCTCAGTAAAGTAATGCTTGATGTGCTCTCCGTTGTATAATTCCGTTGTATAATTCCATTGTATAATTCTGTAAAACGACAGAGGGCGACTCTGAGTAATTGTTCTCCAAACCATCAAAAAGCAGCGATGAGAGGAAGTAGTTTGCCGAATAATTTGTCAAACACTCGTCTCATGAGAAGTTTGTGAATAAATGGATTTCTTCACATATAAACTGATTTGGTTGTGGGTCATTTTGAAGACATGTGAAAAAGTTTTTTAGTACACTTAAACCCTAACCAAATAATCAAGTTAAACACAGTAAACTTGAAATAGTGACTTGTCGTGACATTAGAACAAAACATATTAATGAATCGGCCCAGATAGATTTCAGCCTAACAGTGAGACCTGCACTGAATCGCCAATTTCACATGTATTTTGTGTATTTTCACTGTATTTTCATTTGTATTTAAATACATTTTTCCACACAGTATTTAGTATTTGTATTTTAAATACATTTCCATGTATTTATGCCCATCTCTGTTCACTGTACAGCTAACTTGTTGCGATTTCAACGTTTTTATTGTATATATATACCACAGTTTTTACACCGTAAAGTAGTGAAGGCTTCACGTTGTGCCTAAAACACCCCTTACCCGTGGTAAATCAAATCAATGTGAAAAGTAGACCAATTGTTCATGAACAGATCAAAAACAGATCAAAAACAGACTTGTGAAGAGGTGTTGTTTACTGCAGGTGTTTAAATGCATGGGACAGTCAGCAGCTGCACTCTTCCCTACAGTAAATATTGGTGTAAACGGTAACACTTCATTTTAGGGTTCAATTATCGCTATTAACTAGTTGCTTATTAGCATGCATATTACTAGGATATTAACTGTTTATTAGTACTTATAAAGCATATATTAATGCCTTATTCTGTATGACCGTATTCTGCATCCCTTAATCCTACCCAATACCTAAACTTAAATGCTAGAAAAACTACCTTACTAACTATTTATTCGCAATAAATTAGGAGTTTATTGAGGTAAAAATCATAGTTAATAGTGAATATGTGTTCCCCATACTCAAGTGTCACCGTGTAAACACCAATAAAAAACCCTTTGTACGAAAAATAAACATAAGGCTGTCGTTTTAACATTATTCTTTCAAATTAATATTATCTGAAAAAAATGTTTTTAAATTCCGCTTGATTTAATACATGCAGGACATGTTAAAGGGATAGTTCACCCAAAAATGAACATTCTGTCATTAATTACCCATTAATTACCCAAAATATTAACTCGTAAGACTTTTGTCAAATGAAGATCTTTTTGATGAAATCTGAGCGATTTCTGTCCCTCCATTGACAGCTACGCAACTGACACTTTGACGCTTCAAAAAGTTCATAAAGAGATCATAAAACTAATCCATATGAATTGAGCGGTTTAGATTTCTGAAGAGATTTGATTGTTTTATATGATAAACAGATTGAATTTAGGCCTTTATTCACATATAAACATTCATCAACTCACACATCAGTTGTGGTAAACAAGCTCAAACATGTTTGCTTTACGGGCGAGAACCAATGAGGTTATGTGATATATGCACTTAAGGTCTCTATGCACTAGAGGGCGCTAGCGCATAGAGACATTAAGTGCATATAATCACAATTTTCATGTTACGCAGCACGTTTGAGCTTCAGCAAGAACCAATGAGGTTCATTCTTGTGTTAAGCAGCACGTTTGAGCTTCCGCTAGAGCCAATGAGGTTCATTCTTGTGTTAAGGAGCACGTTTGAGCTTCAGCAAGAACCAATGAGGTTCATTCTTCTGTTAAGCAGCACGTTTGAGCTTCCGCTAGAGCCAATGAGGTTCATTTCTTGTGTTAAGCAGCACGTTTGAGCTTCCGCTAGAGCCAATGAGGTTCATTCTCGTGTTAAGCAGCACGTTTGAGCTTCCGCTAGAGCCAATGAGGTTCATTCTCGTGTTAAGCAGCACGTTTGAGCTTCCGCTAGAGCCAATGAGGTTCATTCTCGTGTTAAGCAGCACGTTTGAGCTTCAGCAAGAACCAATGAGGTTCATTCTTGTGTTAAGCAGCACGTTTGAGCTTCAGCAAGAACCAATGAGGTTTGTTCTCGCATGTCAAGCAGGTTCGGTTGAGCTTCTGTTTATGTTTTCTGATCAATGTTTATATGTTAATAAAAGCCTAAATTTAATCTGTTCTTCTTATAAAGAGATTGTGTCTCTTCTGAACATTTTGAACTAAACTGCTCAATTCATATGAATTAATTTTACGATATATTTATTAACTTTTTGAAGTTCTCTTTATTAAGATCTCTTTGTTAACTTTTTACTTACTAACTATAAGTAACTACATGGCAACTTATGCTACTAACCCGAACCCTAACCCTAACCTAACAACCTACAGTCTAATAATACTCTAATGAGAGCTAGTTGACACATAGTTGCAAAGTTACGTACGGTTAGTTAGTAGAATGCCTAAAGCAGAACATTAAAATAAAGTGTAACCCATGTTACAAACAGAACAGAGCACAACTGAATGGAACAGAACATCTCTAAAACTGAAGCATGTTGCATTCAATGCACAAGAAGCTATACGGCCAAAAACTTCCATCTGATGCATATGCTCAAAGACAAGTGAAACATACCCTTAGCCAACAACTTTAGCAAAAAATATATAAATCTGTCATAGTTCATGTAACTCATTGTCATTATATGATATTCTTGTGCTCAGAGAGAGCATGTGTTTTATGGTCCACGGTGACATCACAATCGTGGCATGATATGAGGAAGAGAAACACATCAGACTGGAAGACTGGCATTTTATAGTAATTATTGGGGACAATACTCCATGCAAGCCACAGAGCTGAACCTCAAAGCTGAAAAAAGCCTCAAACGGGAGCGTGAGCGGCCATGTTTCCTGCCATCCCGTGTCTCCAACAGCGATGGTGGGTTTCTAAAACCCGTTTTTGTGAGGAAAAAGAGCCACATGATTGCACTGAAATTTTAAAGTGCAGCAATCATTAAGTCACCATCCAGACATATTTCTGGATGAACTTTCCACACTGGTACTTGCACGCACCACAGACCCTCATCCGTACAGGGTTTGGTCAGATTGATTTGGCTCGATCACTAAATCTAGTGGTCAACTGCTGCCGACTTCTGTGAATTTCCAATCAGACAAACACCACAATCTCGAATCAGTAAAAGGCAACACTTGGCTAGCTTGGAACCTGCAGACTATTATCATGTTCTCTGGACTGATTTTTTTGCAGAAAATCTATGGAAATCAGAGAGCCAGAGTACTATACTTTAATTAGCAGCTGAAAGTATTATCAAGTTAACCAAACATTTAAAAAAACGAACATGGACTGGGTCAGAGATGCATACAAACTTGTGAATGACAGGCGTTCCAAATCTGCACAGTTCTGCGGAGCAAATTCCATGCGACTCCTGATTAGTGGCTCACCAATGTCCCTTCCTAAACCCCTATCGGTTTATCAAGGACAAAATGTCCAGTTAATACACGCAATTATGGTTTGTCTGAACGGTTCTGTTTAATACCACATGGGTCTGGAACTTTACAAGTAAGTAAATAAATTATAGCCGCTGAACATTATAGTTCCTCATAACCTCTTTGAGTTTTTAATCACTGCAACCTCTTTTAGCCAAAATAGAAGCCCCAGTGTGTGAAAGTGGCCCAAAGGCAGGATGTTTTAACTAATTCTGCCCCAAATGACTTCCTGTGGGCCTCTTAGCAGGTCTACGGAGTGCCAACTCTGCTAAAGCTGCTTTGAAAAGTGATCTCCACCCATCTGAGAGCCCCTCAACCACTGTCCTTTCTCTCTGAATACCTGTTTAATACATCGCACTGCCAAATGGACAACAGTGACACTGGCATATTATCAATCCAACCTCAATCCAAGGGGCCAATTCATTAGAGCAGCAAAATACAAGCCAAAGATACCATTATTGTGCACCCTCTACAGCCAGCATTGGTAATGTAACAGCAGGTGCCAAATCATTTGGCATCAGAAACTGCTTACAGTTTACAACATTTCACTAATTTATTACTTTTACTTTTGTTGAAGTGATGAAACTGCACAGACATTTTTGTGCGGTTCATGAGATTGCACTTACAAATAATCAGATAGCAGTAGTAAGCCTATTTGGCGTGCTGTCCGAGGACAGGGCTCCGAGCGCTGTATTTTAGCCCAAACCCAGAGTACTCCCTCCGTATCTCTGGTTAGGATTCTAACCAGGCGAGCTAGTGTGAGGAGACGGAGTGGTGGAGGGATGTTGAAAACACGAGGAACATAGGTGAGTGGTCTACATATACATATAGGCCTCCTCTCATTCTGATTGGATAGATCATTTAAACGTGTTCCTCCCCTTGTTAATAAAACATTTTTGACAGACTGATATATTTGAGGTTGTGGATGTCCTGACATAATATGTGTGTGTGAATGCACACTGACTCATTAGGACTCGTGTCCTAAATTGATTGAAAGTTTTGTGATGAGTAGGTTTAGGGGTAGGGTTAGTGTAAGGGGATAGAATATACAGTTTGTACAGAATAAAAACCATTATGTCTCTGGAGAGTCCCCACAAAGACAGTAAAACAGACGGGTGTGTGTTGTTTGGGTAGATCACTTAACGAATTGTAGTCAGTTACTGATTACAAATTACATGATGAATTATCAGTAACTGACTTTTAATTTCAGCCCTTTTGTACACATTTGCTCAATCATGCAGGGAATTTCTGCACAATACAATTTACTCAATTCACAAAAACAAATATGAAAATCAGTTAATCTCAAAAAAGCCAAATATCAATTGATTAATTGGCCTAACGAATATAGGGCCATATTTGAATTATCTGAGCACATGGTCTGAAGCCCATTGCGCAGGTGCACTTAGGGCATGTCTGAATCCACTTTTGCCGGTTTAACGATGGAAAAACAGGTCAGCACGGCAATCGCATGGTCCAAAAAGGTTGTACATATAGTCTCTTAATGAGTCATGGGTGTGTTTTGGGCATAACGTGCAATAAACCAATGACTGAACGCTTCTCCAGAGAGGAATCCTTTTGTTTTCAATATTTAAAAATGTTTGAAATGTAATAATATGTGTATTTCAAATGTGCTGCTGCGCATACCTGTGTGTGTAATAAGCAGAGTGTACGCACATTGTGTACCCGCCTATAGGTGCATATTACCAACGCGCCTTTAAATAACACAAAAAATACTATTTTTTGCTATTGACTTTAGACCAGGTTGGTGTTGGCCGATGGCGCAGTCGTTTTCATTTGCCTCAAAATATCAACGCACCAACAATGAGCCTGAACACACCTGGTTTTCAGACCAGAACAGATGGGCGTGAGTGCATTTAAACAACATGGCGCTGGACATGAAAATGGTAACTGCGTCAGGCAAAAAACACTTGCATCGCACCTGCCGTCACATTGCGCCGTGTGTATGATAGGGCCCATAGTGTTCTATGACAAATTATAACAAACCAATGACATTGTATCGCCACATCAACTAATATGCGTTGTTGACATGGAGATCGTTACTTAAAACACTGCACAAATAAAACCAAATTCATCTGAATTGTCAGAGGCTTATTTGTATTCAAATTGAAAATGTCGGCCTTTCTGATATATCTTCGTCATCTGCAGCTGGTTGCAGCAAACTCCTTAGGTTAGGAAAACCTTAAAGTGATTATTCGTTTATGATGGGATTTCTTATCTTAAGTGGTTTGTTGCAACCGGCCGTGCACTTTCCGACTCGTGTGATCCCAATCTTCATGACGGGTGCTCCATCAGCCCCAGCATGCTGAACGTGCCACCCGCCAACCTGCAGTGATAAACAACCCAAGCAAGCGGCGGTGCTTTGTTTCCGCAGAGCGAACGCATTCATCCGTTTAAACTGCAGCAGGCTGTGAAGATGCTGCAGGGGTCCTAAATCAACCCCCTCCCGACAGTCCCAGAGCCTCAGCTTCTACGCAGGAATGCCGTGGCGCGTGTTTCTGCCTCCGTCAGCATCTCCTCCCAACCATTTGGCGGAGACAGACTTCAACTTGCTAATGCCTGAAAACCTCTTAAAGATTGCTGCTAATTTGCTGTGACCTTGTGAAAAGCTGGGCCCCAATCACAACAGCCCCATGATGGTTACATTTTGGCTATCTTGTCAGATTTCATGTTCGCTGGCACTCTAATTGAACAACCCTGGAGAATGTGGACATCTTGAATGCATTTGCTCTGGTGCCGTTCAAAAACAGTGGCTCTTTTAACATGGCAGTCAACAAGGATTACGGGGGAAGTCTATCTGTCTGAGGATCATAAAGCGGAATGGAAAAGTAACTAGGTGTATGTGATGGTAGGATAACATAGGCATGATCATGCCCAGAATGATTTTGCCAAGATATTTTAGGGCACAATCTGGAGAATTCTGCTTAATGAATGGCAATGTATTCTTAAATGGATCTGAAATATAATCATATTACAATAAACAAGGGCCTGAGAGAATGCAGTACTCTGTGAATGATGGATCATTTCGGGGTTTTTTTTTACTTTTTTGAGTCAAAAATTCTACTTATAAATTACAAATATTTATACATACACACACACAAATGCAAAATTTTAGGGTTAATAATAATTGTATTCATCAAGGGCGCATTAAGCTGATCAAAAGTGACTGTAAAGACTTTTAAATTGTTACAAAAATTGTATTTTGAATAATTGTTGTCAAATTTGTGACAATCAAAGTATCCTGAAAAACAAATATTGTATTAATAAAATATGTTTCCAGAAAAATATTAGGCTGCACAACTGTTCAATTAATAATAATATTAATTGAAAATAATATGAAATGCTTCTTGTGCCATAAATCAGCATATTAGAATGATTTCTGAAGGATCTTGTGACACCGAAGACTGGAGTAATGATGCTGAGCTTTACCATCACAGGAATGAATTACATTTTAAAATATATTCACAACAGTTCTTTGAAATAGTAATAATATTTCATTCAAATTATTACTGTTTTTACTGTATTTTTGATCAAATAAATGGTGAGCATAAGAGACTTCTTTCAAAAAACATGACCCCAAACTTTTGAACAATAGTAGAATGTTAATCTCAGCCATTTGTTTTGCTATATCTACATCTGTGGTTGATCTAAAGAGCAGGATGGTCAATATAAATAAAATGTAATGATGTGGTGATTGAGCAAATGCACTAAATTGTGCCGAAAGTTGTAAGTGCAGATTCCACACGAACATCTGCAGTGTCTCACACGATGGGTTGTTACAAACAATGTAAATAGTATGTTATGTGGAAATAACGGTGAGTTCTCCCTTGATAAGATATCTGAAAATTCTAAGAAAAAGAACAATTCCCATCAATCCTGAAAAAAAGTTTTGTTTTTTCACGGTATGAATTTGTGGTAAAGATCTCCAGGTGTGATGCGATGGGAGTTAAAACATGGCACAGGAATGTAAACAAGCTTAACAGCACTCGGAAAATACTCTCAAATTTACGAGTGTGTGCATTTACCTATCATTTACTTCCACGGCTGTAATTTCCGTTTACGTATTGTGCATAATTCGCTGGTGAGCATGCACACTGGATGCAGATTTTCTAGGAGGAACAGTGAGGATCGTGTGTTGATCTCAACGTTCGACGGCTGGCCAAACTCTCTAACGGCAGAGATGCTGATTTATTTATCTGGTGGAATCCAAGGCAACACTAAATACATCTTCCATCCATGAGATCAAATGATCCTTGAACTTCAATAACAGTCCGTTTTTTAAACGCACATTTATCACATTGAATTCCACACCGGACAGTGTTAGAGTGCTGTGGATCTGATTCATCTGCCTCGCTATGTGTAAGTGGGAAATGTTGGAACTGCAGTTACAGAGGAGCTTGAGGAGCCTCTAAATCACAGCCGAAGCCAACAGGAGGAATGCTGGAGAAAACTGTGCCGAGCTCAACCAAGCTGCTAGTATCTCTTTCGACTATGATTACCTGGAGATCAAATGTGGACCTTAAAGAAAGAGAAAGATTTTCTTTTTTTTGCAAGTCTGGTTAATATTGAAAACTATTATCAATATAAAAATCAGCCATAGAGGGAGCTCTTTTTTTGTCCTAGTTCGCTTATAACGGTCACACTGTCATTTTTAAGACTGAACCTAAAGATATTATGACGTATATCTTGCGACGGAACTTACCGAACATCCAGAGCAATGCTGTGTGCTGGGCTAAATGTGCACTTTGTATATGCGTCCATTTGATGGTATTTTACCAGCTGAGAACTCACGGAGACCTTTTCAAATGTGTAAAGGAGTCAAAACAGCACCAGGAATTCCTCCATTGCACACCATCGAAAATCAAGGTCTTTCCAACTTCGATACGATACATTGAAAAACATCGATATTCGATACCAAGGTGAAAACTGCCATATAAACCGCCATACAAATAATTTGTTATTATCTTATAATTGTTTTTTGAAAATCAAGGGAGGCTTTATTTGAATTGTTGAACTAAATTTACAAAAACAGACAGTCAGTAATAAAATAAGAACATATAAACAAATTGCAAACGATAGCACAAATAAATACAAATTAAATAAACACGGCTTTAAGTTTTTCAGCTGGGTTAAACGTTAGTATTCAGGTAAGAAATAACACAGCAGTCAAATGTAAAATAACACTGGATTATTTGTCATAGTAAAAATTAAATACAAAAGTTATTTAGCAGAGCAGCAAGTGATTTTCTCTCTGTCTTTTGTTCTGAATGACACACAGCAGTACGTTTATTAGGCTGCTGTCACTTTAGGAGCTTATGCACGGCCACGGATCCAATATACTGTTACACAACGTGTTTTCTCTCAACTATTTACGTTCCAAAACTGACTGTATTTTCCTGAATACTCTGCAAGACGGCATTTTGACATCACTTTGTATAAATTTGACCATTTACCGAAAAATACGTCAATTTGATGCGCAATACAAGCACTATCCAACCGAAGCAAATCAGAAGAGTGAGAGGAGGCGGTTTATGTCAATTCTCCGTCGTAGAGAAGAGAGAGTGAGAACGTGCAGCTGGTATCAGTTTATCACTGCATAAAGGAGTACTGTTCCAGATATTTCAGCATCGTTACATATCGAAATAGACATTTTCAACACATTTACCGAACAGTGATGGGCAACATAGCTCCTATGATGAGAAGAACCAGGTATGCTTGAGCGTTCTGTCCTTTTTAGGGTCGCATCTTGTGACATCTCGTCCTGTTTTTGGTTTGTTTAGATGTCTTTGCTCCGTGCTGCGTTCATATTCAAATGGACCAAACTTACAGAGCAATCGCACCAGAGTTATTTTTAATCGAACCAAACCTGCCAAGATGTTAAATTGTTTAAGATGTAAAAATGTTAAATTAAGCGAGGAATTTGTCCGACTACACCAAATGCGGAAACGCTAAGTGGTAATTCGAAATAGTGGTTCACTTCAAGTTAAGATGGAGCATGGGGTCTAAGATTTGAACTCAATTCTAAACTGTACCAGAGTTCTGTTCCAAAAGCTGTATTGTAAAGCACCATTAGTGGTAAGCATAATCAAATTTAACCTTAATCAAATTTAGAGGGCATAGAAGATGTATAACTTTGTGAAGGGGGGGCTCCAGATCTGCAGAGCTTTCAAATTTTACTGATGCAGATTCAGTGTGGGCCTGCCAATAAGTCTTGTTTCTCACTGGAAAAAAATAGAAACTTTCTCTTAAAAACAGCCTTGAACATCAAACAGTGTTGGAAGCGTTCGGGCAGCTTAGTGGGGGACTAAGAAAATGGTTAATTAATTAGCCCTGTTGAGTGACCGCAAATCTCCTTCTTTCATATCAGAGTCATCACAGGTTCTTAAGCTCCATCAGCTGATCGTTTTACTGCCATTTCTACATGCAATGAAACTTGCAGGGGGCTGCATGTAGCGCACATAAAAGATCAAGCACAGTAGGTTTCTGAGGATCATCAAGAACTTCCTAATCTTTAACTGAAGGGTTATGCATTTTGACATTTCTTCTAATGCATTCCGGGCTATCAAAAAGGAGCGTTCTGGTGACTGATAATGGAGAAGAATAATGCAAAAACTCAAATGGAGTCTGGGGAATAAACACACTTGCTATGAGGGATGCAGTTATGAGAAAATGAGACCATCTATTTCCTCCTCTCGCTATCTCTAGATAATGATAAATACACTCGATGTGTTCACAACAGCATTATTTCTTTTTCCCCTCAATTTGAGCCAAATTAGTCCAAATTGCATCTGCATATGTGCCAAAAACACAAAGTGTGCATTCTTTCCCACGGTTGAGGTAGAATGGACGAAAGGGTAACAAACAGAACTATAAATGTTGCATTGGTGTGCACAGATGGCATAATAACACTTTATAGAACTAGATCGTCATCTGAGTTTTGCCAAATGAGAATTTGCAATAACATGAACCTGTATTTCAAACATTGTAAAGCCAAGGTTAATCTGACCATTGATGCCATAACCACATTAGTGGAGTTGCAGTATCATAAATAACCAACACTGAAGAGTCTGGTGTTTGACATTTAAGGTCACAACTGCCTGTCCTGACCTAAGGGTTATGATATATATATATATTTGCATGAAGAAAAAAGTATTTTTTAGGTAGACCATTAAGAAGACCATTAAGAGTTTATGTATTGTATTATTTTCATGATTGTCATAAACATTTGCCACTCAAATTTTTTAGTTTTACCGCAAAAGTGTTTTACTCCTGTGTTTTTTACAATTTTTTTACCAAATTTTTATAGACTCTTAATGCTGTACAATAATCCTTTACTTATGGTAAAAAAAGGGAAAAAATATCCATCTGATGTATTAACAAAATACCTTAACGTTAGTAATGTCCAGAGAAAATAATCTCAAAAAAGCAATGTCACTGCTATTAAAAATGAAATAAAATAAAACGTTATTTCATAAAACTTTCTTCCATTTATTTTGGGGTGAAATATGACTTGGAAATGTTCTTGGCAGACTCGGTGAGATGTGCAACTACACAAAAGAAAGCCACACGCCGCGATGCTGGTCTGTGCCACAGGGAGACGGCTATTGTTCAGCATTTAACATCAGCTTTGTCATCCTGTCAGCCGCATTTGTTACAGCAAAAAGGGAAGCTCTGAAAACATGCCACTCAGAGACCCGAATCAAAGCTGTGAGACCACAATGACACCTACACCAGACCCCTCCAGACATGAGACTCACTCAAACAACACCGGCAACAAACTGAGCTAATATTAGTTCAATCTGACAGGTCTGAAAATCTAAGCCACATTCAAAGCAATTCTAAGATGCAGAAACAGGCAAACATTCTACATGAATGCAGCAAGTTGCTTAACTGTAAACAGCCTACAATTAGGCTAAATTAATAGTCACATTTATTTATATAGAGCTTTTTTACAATACAGATAGTTTCAAAGCCGCTTCACAGTAATAAACAGGAAAATAACAGTGTTCATGCTGTAAAATTCATCAATTGGGAAGCTCAGTGTTGTTTCAAATCAGTTCAATTCCAATGTTGCAAAGGTAATCAGTTATGAAACAAGTTCAGTTCGGCTATAAGTCAGTTCAATGTTGACTCAATGCTGCAACGTTAATGTTATTATTCAACTCATTTCGGTTCAAATTTTGAAAGCTAATGAACTATATTAGTTCATTATGGAGGTTGAAAATCTACACATTCAGATTTCATGTTTAGATGCACTGTGCTTAGTCTGATGCCACTGAAACCAAAATCATTACATCATTTGAAGGATAAATGACATGAGCTACAGTGAAGGGGAAGTTTTTCAGTCAATATCTTAAATTTAATTCTGCTCCTCACATGATGACTATTGGTGACCTCAGAAGACTTCAATAGTCACATACACTACTTTAGTGTGAATTCAATAGTGTTTTCTGTCATTTTGTGGAGTTTCACACGATAAACTGTTCTTCAAAACATCATGAAAGAACATCATACAGGATGACAGAATGACAGATCCTTTTTAAATCACTCAAAAGCCTCAAAATGTTGCAAGAGCAGTTTGATTTACAAAAGCCAGTGTTTGATGTGGCTACATTTCTCCTCAACTTCACCACAGTGGTCCCACGCTTTACATTTTGACTGGGGAAATAATCTACAAGAGCAGCTTCACTGTTCTCATCTCACTCCTACAGAACACACAAGTTTTGCAGTCTGAGCTTTTCCTTCAACACGCCTGAGAACACTCTCTGTTTTCACAAAGTACAAGCAAACAAACTGTCTGCGGCACACACACGCGCAGCTCCGAGAGCAAATGAGGTTAAAATTCCCAAGATATCTGGCAACGTTCTCACCGCCAGCGAGCCGTGTCACCATCTCCTTACCTGAAACACAGCGGTGGCCATCCTCAGCAGGTATGAACGCGCGTGCGTGTGTGTGTCTGTCAACCCCAACGAAGCATTCTCCTCTGAGCAGAAAGTATTACGGGACAGTCCGGTCCGACTCACAGGCAAAGCAGCGCACCTCTCTCAAACACACAGTGTAATCCAGCCAGCAGAAGTGTGTGAGTGTGTAGATGTGTGCACAAACACGTCTGCTTTCTTGGCTTCCTGAGAAAGGCTGAAATGTTGACTCACATTCCCTGTTCGCTCCAGCCAAAAAAAGAGGATCATAAAAGATATTCACGCTATATATGGCTATGGACTAACAGAGGAGGTCAGATCCAGACGCAGCACCTACAAACCCAACGAGCGCACGGCACGGAAATCTACCAAGTCTAGCTGCAGGCTACTGACATTCTCCTTTCCCTCTCACTTTTCTGCCCTCCCTTTTTTGCTCTCTCTCTCTCTTTCTCCCACTCCCTCCCTTCTATGTGAGCATTTTTGGGACAGACGGGAAAAAAATTCTTAGAAAAATATACACAAGGTCCAAAATTAACATTAGTCAAGCGCCAAATGCCAAAAAAAAAAAGGCTTTGGCGAGTAAATAAAACAAAGTTACACATCAGTGGGCCAATATCTTTATCAAGAATGGCTATGTTAGATGGTTTATATATGGTGATTTATTTATTTATTTTTGTAATGAGTGTGTGTGTGTGTGTGTGTGTGTGTGTGTGTGTGTGTGTGTGTGTGTGTGTGTGTGTGTGTGTGTGTGTGTGTGTGTGTGTGTGTGTGTGTGTGTGTGTGTGTGTGTGTGTGTGTGTGTTTTAGTGCTGGAAATCGATTAAAAATACGAATTAATCAAACATTTTTCTGTAATTAATCGCGGTTAATCGCAAGTTTTTAATATTTTGATATTGTATTAATTTTAGTTTCTCTCCAAATTAATGTAGAAACAATTTAAAGACAGTATATTTTAAATATGTGTTGTAATGGCATCTTTTTATGAATGAAGGCCAGTGTCACTGATACTAATGTCTCTATGAAACATTAATGACGTTACATTACAGTATCACTAAAAGCTCCCAATTTCAACATTTATTAGGCTTTAAAAAAACAACTTTTAATTTAAGTGAACTTAAAACAATCTTTACATAAACCCATTATAATAAATGTTATTTTTACCTGTGCCTTCCCTGTTAGACATATACAGAAATGTAATAGTTATCAAACACCTTTCTTAACTGCATAAATAATAAATTAAATATAGATTAATCATCATTAAAGCTGCAATTTTCTCTGTTCCCGTTGTTCTTTGATGAACATTAATGACAGACATCATCAGTGCTCCTGTCACTTTAAGAACCGCCGTTGCCGAACATGACGCGGAACTCTTTATTTCATTTAAGACGTTATTTAACTAATTTAAGACTCCTAATATGAGAATACTCAAAATTCTCTGTGTTGTTGTTATTGTTTGTTCAAGAGCAAAAGAGAACTCGATGTGAGCAGGAGACTGACGCGAGTCTGTCTGTGCGTCGAGTGTGTGTGTGTGTATTTTAACTCACTTATATAGATATAGTCAGTCGAGCTGATGTGGCTTCTTATCACAGAATGTCAATCAGCACTGCATATTTTATTATTATGAAAATAACCGAGAGGACTTGAAGAACTCAAATACACCATATCTTGCTGCAGTAGTGTTTATTGTCGTCATGTTTAATCAAAGTGTTTTTATCTTCGTTTTATTCAGCTTATAGCGCTAGCTTCGCTTCACATTAGGGATTTCCTGAACACGATTACTTCTCTGGCAAATGTGGCGTTTCTGCTCGAGGGTGCCCTCTGGCTAGCCTGGTCTTACCAGACTCTCGTACATTTCATTTGTACAGAGAGTCTGGCCACTCTCCATTGACATGCGTTTACTTCATTGAAGGCGGGAACTCTGTTGAAGTTTAAAACTATTGGATCTGCCAAGAGTCACTCTGGATCTGCATAACCAATCGCTAATGTTTGGTCGTGACGTATGTCACGCACCGTTCGCCTTTGATTCTCACATTAACTGTGCACACCACCTCAGTGTCAGTGATAAAACCTTGTGCATTCGGATTGTGATTTATTCAGAGAGGAGAGTTTTGTGATCGGAACACGCTGCTCTCGTGGTGCATATCTCGTGCAATCATAACATGATTGTATATGCTGTAAATAAAATGTCATATGCTTGGTATGATAAGAATAAATGCTGCCGTAAATAACAGCCCAATTCAAATGTTTACGTGCTTTTCTTCTTTTATTTTTTGAGCGGTGATGACATATTTTGCTCTTGTAAACACTTAAAGAAATACAAGTCTAGAAATGTATCCAAATTACAGCACACGCAAACGTACGGTGCTCTGCAGGGGTCTAAAAAGGATATAAAGAGTGAATTTTGAAGTGATATATTCTTGAAAACTCAGAGATGTGGATTTGGAGAGCAACTACATTACCACACGACCTGTTTGTCAAAAGCAGTCTATAATTCAGCTTGGGTTTTTTCGCGGGTGTTGGAAGACGGTCGGCTTCAGCCAACTCCTTCCCCACTAACGGAGCGAGCTGAAAAAGACTTTTCCCCGGACCACAACATCATGGCCACCAACAAAACTCAGCAGTGATTGTTCTTGCTCCGTGTAACGGAGTTCGTTTGTTCAGGGAAGGAGGAGGCGGGAACCGGCGAACGTTTTAACAACTTTTAATCAAATAATAAACACAAAATGAAAGTAAAACGGACGACTCATGGACGACTGCCGCACACATACATAAAACAAAACTTAAAATCCAGGCCGGGTCCTCTCTCGTCCTTCATCGGTGTCACTCGTCCTTATATGCCTCTGTGCTCCCTCATGAGAAGACTCGAGACCGGTGTGTCTCATTCTCAATCACGCACACCGATCTCACTCGCTCGTCCACCTCGCCACACTCCGGCTTTAACTTCTGGACATTCATCAGCGGTGCCACATACTCGCATCTCTCACCGCCGCCATTACTGAACTACTACTCAAACTAGCGCACAACATCAACGTCATCGCTCTCAGCCACTCCCTCTGTTTGGAGTAAAAAATTGTTCGGCAGAAAACCTAAGCATATACAGCAGTCCCAGACGTAGTACTGAAGGAAAATGAAAATTGAGGGGAAGTACGTAGGAGGGCAGAGCCAGGCTACCCTCTGGCTTCCAGTATGAATGAAACTTTTGGGTAGAAAATAAGAAAAATAATACTTCTAAATAAATTTATATGACAATCCATATGTTTTTCTATAATGTAGCCTACAGGAATTTTAATCCCCACAGTAGATGCACAGTAGATGCATAAGAGGCTCATATTTCATATTAAAGACATAGACTTTAAGAAATTGATATCACAGATAAAAAGCACAGATTTTTATAATATATATATTTTTTTACAATAAATCCTTAGACCTTTCTAATGATTTTTAGTCATAGGCTGTCAGCATATTAACAGGTAACCCATAATGTTTTAGTTTTCTGTAAAATATAAATATTATTATTATTATACTGTTATATTTAATAATGAATGTTATTGTAATAGTAATATTTCTTATTTTTATTAAGCAATAATAATGATCATAATTATTATAAGTAATATTAATATATAAAAACAAAATGTTATATACGTGGCATGGTTGTTGGTGCCAGACGGGCCGGTCTGAGTATTTCACAATCTGCTCAGTTACTGGGATTTTCACGCACAACCATTTCTAGGGTTTACAAAGAATGGTGTGAAAAGGGAAAAACATCCAGTATGCGGCAGTCCTGTGGGCGAAAATGCCTTGTTGATGCTAGAGGTCAGAGGAGAATGGGCCGACTGATTCAAGCTGATAGAAGAGCAACTTTGACTGAAATAACCACTCGTTACAACCGAGGTATGCAGCAAAGCATTTGTGAAGCCACAACACGCACAACCTTGAGGCGGATGGGCTACAACAGCAGAAGACCCCACCGGGTACCACTCATCTCCACTACAAATAGGAAAAAGAGGCTACAATTTGCACAAGCTCACCAAAATTGGACAGTTGAAGACTGGAAAAATGTTGCCTGGTCTGATGAGTCTCGATTTCTGTTGAGACATTCAGATGGTAGAGTCAGAATTTGGCGTAAACAGAATGAGAACATGGATCCATCATGCCTTGTTACCACTGTGCAGGCTGGTGGTGGTGGTGGTGTAATGGTGTGGAGGATGTTTTCTTGGCACACTTTAGGCCCCTTAGTGCCAATTGGGCAACGTTTAAATGCCACGGCCTTCCTGAGCATTGTTTCTGACCATGTCCATCCCTTTATGACCACCATGTACCCATCCTCTGATGGCTACTTCCAGCAGGATAATGCACCATGTCACAAAGCTCGAATCATTTCAAATTGGTTTCTTGAACATGACAATGAGTTCACTGTACTAAAATGGCCCCCACAGTCACCAGATCTCAACCCAATAGAGCATCTTTGGGATGTGGTGGAACGGGAGCTTCGTGCCCTGGATGTGCATCCCACAAATCTCCATCAACTGCAAGATGCTATCCTATCAATATGGGCCAACATTTCTAAAGAATGCTTTCAGCACCTTGTTGAATCAATGCCACGTAGAATTATGGCAGTTCTGAAGACGAAAGGGGGTCAAACACAGTATTAGTATGGTGTTCCTAATAATCCTTTAGGTGAGTGTATATATAACTGTGTCAGGCAGGCCAATTAATGCGCTAATATTTGGCCATTTTTAGATTATTATGCGTGTAAGTTTTATCGTATGTGTAAGTATTGTCAAAATAAATGTTACATTTCAAATCAGACATACACTGCCGTTCAAAAGTTTTTGATCAGTAAGATTTTTAGTAAAAAAAAAAAAAAAAACAGTAATATTGTGAAATATTATTAAAATATAAAATAACTTTCTTTCTAGTTGAATATATTTTTAATGTAATTTATTCCTGTGATCAAAGCTGAATTTTTAGCATCATTACTCCAGTCTTCAGTGTCACATGATCCTTCAGAAATCATTCTATGATGATTTGCTGCTCAAGAAACATTTATGATTATTATCAATGTTGAAAACAGTTGTGTTAAACATTTTTTTCAGGATTCTTTATACATACATACATACATACATACATACATACATACATACATACATACATACATACATACATACATACATACATACATACATACATACATACATACATACATACATACATACATACATACATGCATGTATATATATATATATATATATATATATATATACATATACATATATATGTGTTTTGTTTTTTTTTTGTTTTTTTATAAAATTTTTGGGTGATATTACTTCCATGGCAATTAGAGTTCACAGTATAGAATTGCCTTAAAGGTCCCGTTCTTCGTGATCCCATTGTTCAAACTTTAGTTAGTGTGTAATGTTGCTGTTAGAGCATAAATAATACCTGTAAAATTATAAAGCTCAAAGTTCAATGCCAAGCGAGATATTTTATTTAACAGAAGTTCCCTTTCAAAGCCTACAGCGAACGGCCGGCTTGGACTACATCCTGGTACTTCCTTCATAAATGACGTCAGTAGAACAGTAGAACAGACTAACCTCCGCCCACAAGAATACGCGAAAAAGGGGGCGTGGTCTTGTTGCTGTCCCACGTGGAGAAGACGAGGAAGTTTTGCATGGAGAAGAGGAACTGTTGCGTTTGAGTGTGTGTGTCGCCATGTCGTCGAGACGCTGTTAGTTTCATCCACGGAGTCAAATCACCTTTGTTTGGCTTTCACAGGAACGCTGTAGAGATCATTGAGCGCATACATCTCCCCGTTAAGAGGCGTGACCTTTCCACGTTCGCTAAGCTGTGGTCAAATCACAACACGGGAACCGCTGGCACAATCAGAACTCGTTACGTATTTCTGAAGGAGGGACTTCATAGAACAAGGAACTCATCAGCCCGTTTTTAGGACAGTGAAAACAGCGGTATACAGATAAGTAAATTGTGTGAAAAATACTGTTTTTTTTTACACGCGAAACATGAACACATGTTATATTGCACACTGTAAACACAATCAAAGCTTTAAAAAAAACACAAAGAACGGGACCTTTAAAAATTACAGTAATGACAATCACATTTGATGAAAAAAGAACTGAACCTTCACAGAAATGAGAATTTACCCGAACAGCTGAAATTCCCAGCAAGTTCTGTGGGTTGGACTTGACGGTTTTGACAGACGAAAAGCCTCACCAGCTTCATCAGCCCACCGCTCCTCTCTCTCTCTCTCTCTCTCTCTCTCTCTCTCTCTCTCTCTCTCTCTCTCTCACTAGTTGTTAACAAGTTCTCAGTTTACAGGTTTAACATGAGTTGACAAGCTCAAAGGCAAACTGAGTTACGTAGAGGGGGCGGCCTCAGCGCGAGCCATGAATCTGTAAAGAGCCGATCTGAAGAACAAGGCAGAGCCTTCAGTACCAATGCAACGCTAACGCTCCCCCAGACGGACTCTGAGAAAACAAACGACTTGAATCCCCTTTAAAACAGCCAGAGTGTTTGAGCTACATCCAGCAGTCTGTGCTTCTCTGAAAGATGCTCAGAATCTGATGGATTCCATACAAAACACAACAACACAAGATTTGAGGAGCTGTTCCTGAAGGAAATACCAGTTCTAGCAAAGCAGCGAATCAAAACAATCCAACTCCATCTTTGCGGTATAAAGGCTGTATAGTTAAATAATTGCAAGACAATTTAATGCAAATAAACAGAGATAGCACAACTAACAGAATGTCTGAGGAACATCAACACACTGAATGATAGCCATTAAAAATAAAAATAAAAACACAGTCACAAACTTCTGAGGTAAACAGGCAAGTGATCATACA
Source organism: Romanogobio albipinnatus (assembly GCA_023566225.1). NCBI lineage: Eukaryota > Metazoa > Chordata > Actinopteri > Cypriniformes > Gobionidae > Romanogobio > Romanogobio albipinnatus. Next base: position 9,112,873 of record CM042243.1, on the reverse strand, counting down.
GGCATCAGTAACAGCAGGGAATTTAACGCTGGCTTCAGGGCAGTTTGAGACCAGACAGAACCAAAGCAATTACTGAAGAGATACTGACAGGTTTAGGGCTGTAACCTTCTGCCCTCGGGATACAAACTTATTTTGAATTCTGATTCTCCTTTAGTTTAACTACAACACCACATTAGGGCTGCTTGATTGGGTTAGACAATTATAGTGAGATTTTATAATTGAATAATAATAAAATATGTATTAAAATAATAAATTAAAGTAATGAAATACAATATATAAATACAATAAAATTAAATAAAATAAAAAGTCAAAGTAAAAATCATTTTTGAATTTAAATAAATAAATAAATAAATAAAAACTGCAAGATTATAAAAATCTTTGTGGTTTAATAAGGCAATACATTTAATATTTTAATTAAGGTGTGGTGGTATGGGTACGTTTAAGGGTAGGGTTAGGTGTAAGGGAAGTGTCAACAGTGTAAGAAAATGAATTACAGATGTAATTACATGCAGGTATTTTTAAAAATGTAAGTACAATGTAAAAACATGCATGTACACAATAAGTGCAATGTATCAAATGATTAATTAAAATGTTAGTACATAGTAGTTAAGGACACCTAATATAAAGTGGGTCCAAATAATGGTAAAGTGATGTAAAACCTCTTAGCTATGTAATTATCCAACATGGAAAAGTTTCAACAGCCAACCACTAAAGCCAACAAATTGGTTTATCTAGGGTTTATCAGAGCTCTGATGACGAGAGCAGATAGCATTATCTGTTTTCACGAACCAACGGCACCAAAACTATTTTTGTCTCTCTCAGTGTTTCTCTCTTTGAAGTCGGACTGGAGTGAACATGCTCCTACGAAGACTCTAGTTGAATCACGACACAATGTGCTCTCTATTGAATCCAGTCGGAGGGGTCCGTTCAGATTACACACCCACCACACACTGACAAACAGCCTCCCACAACCACAGAGAGTAGAGACGTCACAGCCAAAGCAACATGCAGCTATTATTACCAGGGGGTCAGAGTTTGGCTGGTTAGCTTCAGCAGGTAGCTCCATAACTCCAAAACTACATTATCATATGGCCAAACAGCATCACTCTCTATTGACGACCATTCAAAAAAATTATAATAGTTGTGTACTGTAAAAATGTATTTTCTGAACACCATATTCAATTTTTTTTCTTTTTTTAAAAACACTTCTTGGAGGATTACAGCATTTTAAATGAGCAGGAATTGGAGCTTTTGTCAGATTTAATAAAGGGTCAGAATGTGGGGAAAACATTGACTGCCCCGTCCCTGGGTGTGATGTGATATCCTGTGCCCGTCTGGATCACCACCTCATGCGGATATATCGCTTCGAACCTTACCAGCAAAAGAGGCACTTCTTCCCGAAAAGCTCTTCTCAGGGTACTGCGGTTAGTGTATATACTATATGTAACTGGTTTTCCATTCTCAGTCCTAATAATTGTTGTTTCTTGTGGAAACAACTTGAATCATAATGCTCCAGGTTGATTCTGAAAAATACAGCTCTTTGTGCTCCTAAAAATACAGACAATCATTTGTTAGGGCGTGACGTTGTGCACTCGTGCCATCTAATCAGCATTTCTGATGGTGGTTTCCACAAAGCTAACAATTGAAGGTCTTTTTACGGAGCGCACCATCCTATTGGAAAACATGAGCCGTTTTGTTTGGTGATATCAAAATAATTATACAGAAGATGTCAGCTTCAAAGTGAGATGTCTGTTCGGAGCGTCCCGTACCAGATGTTAGAAAGATGTGGGACGCTGAATCCAGCATTAATGACAAGCCTGACGAAAGAGGAGGAGAAGAGCAGAGGGAAAGCACAACTATTTCATCAAGCAAGATATTGGCCATGTCCCAAATGCAGCACTTGATGTGGACTTTGCTTGCTTGCGAGACCGCAGGGCGGATCCTTTGCCGTTGTGTTACAAAAAGAAGTGCACACTATCGCCCCCTTGCAGCTTCTAGGCACCTTTGTGGTGAACTACTACCAATCTTAACATTTAAATATATCAAATACCGACATTTTAATATCTTACTAAAACAAAAACCGGGTGACATTTAAATCTCTTAATAAAATAAAACCGGGCGACATTTAAATCTCTTACTAGAGTAAAACCGGGTGACATTTAAATCTCTTACTAGAATAAAACCGGGCGACATTTAAATCTCTTAATAGAATAAAACCGGGTGACATTTAAATCTCTTACTAGAGTAAAACCGGGTGACATTTAAATCTCTTACTAGAACAAAAACTGGGCGACATTTAAATCTCTTACTAGAACAAAAACTGGGCGACATTTAAATCTCTTACCAGAACAAAAACAGATGATATTTAAATCTCTTACTAGAGTAAAACCGGGTGATATTTAAATCTCTTAATAGAACAAAAACAGATGATATTTAAATCTCTTACTTGAACAAAACCGGGTGATCTTTAAATCTCTTACTAGAACAAAACCGGGTGACATTTAATCTCTTACTAGAGTAAAACCGGGTGACATTTAAATCTCTTACTAGAGTAAAACCAGGTGACATTTAAATCTCTTACTAGAGTAAAACCAGGTGACATTTAAATCTCTTACTAGAGTAAAACCGGGTGATATTTAAATCTCTTAATAGAACAAAAACAGATGATATTTAAATCTCTTACTTGAACAAAACCGGGTGATCTTTAAATCTCTTACTAGAACAAAACCGGGTGACATTTAAATCTCTTACTAGAGTAAAACCGGGTGACATTTAAATCTCTTACTAGAACAAAAACTGGGCGACATTTAAATTTCTTACTAGAACAAAAACTGGGCGACATTTAAATCTCTTACCAGAACAAAAACAGATGATATTTAAATCTCTTACTTGAACAAAACCGGGTGATCTTTAAATATCTTACTAGAACAAAACCGGGTGACATTTAATCTCTTACTAGAGTAAAACCGGGTGACATTTAAATCTCTTACTTGAGTAAAACCGGGTGACATTTAAATCTCTTACTAGAACAAAAAATGGGCGACATTTAAATTTCTTACTAGAACAAAAACTGGGCGACATTTAAATCTCTTACCAGAACAAAAACAGATGATATTTAAATCTCTTACTAGAGTAAAACCGGGTGACATTTAAATCTCTTACTAGAGTAAAACCGGGTGATATTTAAATCTCTTAATAGAACAAAAACTGGGCGACATTTAAATCTCTTAATAAGACAAAACCAAGCGATATCTAATCAAGCAATCAGGTTAACACGTTTACGTGATGCGTACATAATTGCATATGACCAAATTCCAATTTTAATCAGAAATTTTCATGTGCATAAGAATGAGCTTGGAAAATTATGCATGCTTATGAACAATAATAAAATCATGAAAATAGAATGCAGACCTATTCTATAAAAATCCCTTATTAATAGTATTACATACAAAAAAAAATCTGTTTAAATATATTTGAAAATGTAATTTATTCCTGATAAAAGCTGAAATATCAGATGTGCTGCTAGATACTTTTGTGGATACATAATCATACATAATCGCATACACTCAAAAAAAAAAAAAAAAAAAAAAATTCAGGTCTCCAATTGAAAATTTTCTAGTGACTGATCACGTCTAAATTTTTTAGTTGGCCAAATTGAATTTCTGTGAATTAAATTGCATCAATTCACAGAAATTCAATTTGGTCAACTGAAAAATTTAGATGTAATCAGTCACTAGCAAATTTTAAATTGGAGACCTGATTTTTTTGGCCAAATTGCAATTTTAATCTGAATTCCCATGCTTGTACACTAAATGCAATCATTAATACTTCATCAAAACAGCAGACTATGCATCTTTGATTACGAACAACAACAGAAACACAAACAAAGAACGCAGACCTGCAAAAATCCCCTATTAGATGTCGGCATGTTATGAGTCTGACATATTTCCTGTGTCCTGGATTTTATTATCTTTAATGATCCTCTTGGTGCTCCTGTAATAAGCATCATTATGGTCATATAAGTAACACTCAGGATGGTGTTTAATGTCTGCATCTAGTGTAAGGACAAATAAATGCCAGGTCTAGCATGGCACAAGAGCCCAAGTGGTCCCAAAACAAGAACCATTCCTCCAGTTAGCACACTACGGGAGAACATTCCCGTGATTCCGAGGAGGAACATCCTGCTGGAACATGCAGGGGCCAATCAGAGCTCTGCAGAGAGGCAGGTGTGTGAACAGGCAGCCCACCACAACGTTCATAGTCACATATGGAGCGCACATTCAACTGTGAATTCCTGAAGCTCTCTTTAAGCTGCGGGGTGGTAATGATTGATAGACCATCGCTACCAAACCTCACGTACAGTAGTGGCCAAAAGTGATGTCCGGCTTAGGAAAAGGAATTGAGAAATCAACTTTTCCTTGAGCTTTTGATATATAAAAGGTAATGGCAATATAAGAAAATCCTGTAAGTTTCAGAGCTGAAAATGTCCTTGTTAGTCAAAGGAAAGTTTTTATTGACAGCTGGCTCAGCAAACATCAGACGTCAGAGAGCAGTGAAACGCCGGCTCAAGACGAACACCTAATTCTGTAGCCCCGCCCACCGACTCGTGCCTGACAAATAACATAGGCCTACGTGGAACTAAACCGGATTGAACTCCCAAGCAATAAACATGCAGCATAAACTTCATTCGGATTCCAATATTAGGAATGCGTGGTTGAACTTTATTTTTAATGAAGTTCCAGCTCACGTGGGGAAGACATTGCGCGTTTGATTGCTTCATTTCACTGTGGATTCGTTTGTAAACAAGAGACTGGATTTGCAGACAGAATGAGATTAAAAAAGGATGCTGTGTGCTGGATCTGACAGGAATGATGCAACACACTTATGTGAGTAAAACATGTTTTTATGTGTGACAGTATTGCATTGTTACAGATCGTTCGATGTCTACTGATTATGTGTCTAACTAAACATAACTTACCACGCTGTCACAGGCTGGAGTATCCTTTGTATTTGAGGTGTTGTTGGATCATTGTCCTGCGATTCGGGATCAGACTAGAACATGTATGGGCCAGGGCTCGCAAAGCCTGAAGTCCCGGGGCTATGTGTTTTCCAGACGGGCTACCAAAATGTATCACCGGCTTAAATAGTGAAATAACATTCCTTTATTGATGTGCGTTGTTCACTCTCTTGACTTGATATTTGAAAGAAAAATACAATCGGGAAAGTTTTGAACATGTTGATTTGTCTGCAAAGTTTTGCAAATGCTGTGTGTGTGTTAGTGTTAGTGATGCGGTTTGCAGTTATATCCACTGATCGGACCGATCATTGTGTTTGTTTGATAGACATATTGCGAGCACTGTGGGCGAATCATTCTAGTTGCCGTTTTCAAAACAATTCCCACATGTATTGACGGAGTCGAAGCTCATTATTGTACATAATGGATCTCTACTGTGAATAATAATGTATACTGTGCATTGTATATTATTATTATTATAGCTTAATGTATACTGTTAATGTATGTTTAGTGTATATTGTTTAAAGTATATGTATATTGTAAGTATGTGTATATTGTTTAAAGCTGTGAGAACTACACTCACATTGTGTAAATTATTTATTGTTTATTGTAGAGTTTACCGTGCTGTGAGTAATTGTGGGCGCATCAGATGTGTAATCTGATGCTGCTTTAAATGTTGTATATGTCATGTCATGACTGCTATGTTGCTCGGAACTACACCTAAGAATTTCACCTGCTGTTGCACTTGTGTATATGGCTGTGTGACAATAAAGTGATTTGATTTGATTTGATTTATAATATACAAAACTGTTATCCAATCATAGCAGTGGGTGTTTACTTCTAAGTCTTCAATGCGGCACGCCCATAAAAACCGAGCGTTCCAGGAGCTAGTCTCAAAACCAGGGTAGAAAATAGCCTATTACTTATTCATTATGATGTTTTTGAATGTAAAAACCATGTGCCCTTAATAAGTTGACCTCAGACAACAGTAAAAAATAGCCAGTTCATGACCCCTTTAATAACTGATTATGTTGTAGTCAATGTGTGCTTTTTTCTTTTTCGTTGAGTTAGTTTCCACTTTTTTGACGAATAATTTTGACAGATAAATCCCTTAACCAAGTTTAGTGTTTTGTTCTTCCCTCATATTTAAAATATTTACAAATATAAAACATTTGCCTCATATTTGATGGTTCGTTTTTAGACATTTTCGCAGATCCGTGGGAATGGGGATCGTTTTGACAGTGTTCTTGTCTGTATGTGGAAAATCTTCGTGTAAACGTACCCTAAAAAGAAATTCAGGGGATATTTTTCCACAACTCTAATAAATGCATGGTGGGAATTTAAAAATTCTAATTGATTGGTTCTGTAATAGCTTTTTTCTTCAACAGAGCCTTTGTGCTCAATTGGCTATTACTGTTGGTTGAGCTGGATATAGCTTGACGTGTGCAGTTGTAAAGATGAGTAGAAGTTGATTCAGTTGGTCAAATGATCATTTATTGTTAATGATGTAGAATGTTACATAATCTTGAACTAAATAAAATAAGCAATTAAATTAAAGTAGTCTCTTCATATGGTAGCAAACGGCTTGTCACGTCATGACCCCATAGAGCACACCACCGCACGGTCAAAAGACTGTTTTCCCTCTCAGCCACACCCCGATACTGTGGCTTCCTGTGTTTAAGGCCATTCCCCTTGGGCTCCACATTCAGCCTCCCAACCATCCTTTAGGTGGCAGTAGACAGACCTGTTGCCAAATATACAGGTCCTTCTCAAAAAATTAGCATATTGTGATAAAGTTCATTATTTTCCATAATGTAATGATAAAAATTAAACTTTCATATATTTTAGATTCATTGCACACCAACTGAAATATTTCAGGTCTTTTATTGTTTTAATACTGATGATTTTGGCATACAGCTGAGAACCCAAAATTCTTATCTCAAAAAATTAGCATATCATGAAAAGGTTCTCAAAATGAGCTATTAACCTAATCTGAATAAACTAATTACACCTGGGATTCCTGAGGCTTTTAAAAACTCCCAGGCTGGTTCTTTACTCAAAACCGCAATCATGGGTAAGACTGCCGACCTGACTGCTGTCCAGAAGGCCATCATTGACACCCTCAAGCAAGAGGGTAAGACACAGAAAGAAATTTCTGAACGAATAGGCTGTTCCCAGAGTGCTGTATCAAGGCACCTCAGTGGGAAGTCTGTGGGAAGGAAAAAGTGTGGCAAAAAACGCTGCACAACGAGAAGAGGTGACCGGACCCTGAGGAAGATTGTGGAGATGGACCGATTCCAGATCTTGGGGGACCTGTGGAAGCAGTGGACAGAGTCTGGAGTAGAAACATCCAGAGCCACCGTGCACAGGCGTGTGAAGGAAATGGGCTAGAGGTGCCGCATTCCCCAGGTCAAGCCACTTTTGAACCAGAAACAGCGGCAGAAGCGCCTGACCTGGGCTACAGAGAAGCAGCAGTGGACTGTTGCTCAGTGGTCCAAAGTACTTTTTTCAGATGAAAGCAAATTTTGCATGTCATTCGGAAGTCAAGGTGTCAGAGTCTGGAGGAAGACTGGGGAGAAGGAAATGCCAAAATGCCTGAAGTCCAGTGTCAAGTACCCACAGTCAGTGATGGTCTGGGGTGCCATGTCAGCTGCTGGTGTTGGTCCACTGTGTTTTATCAAGGGCAGGGTCAATGCAGCTAGCTATCAGGAGATTTTGGAGCACTTCATGCTTCCATCTGCTGAAAAGCTTTATGGAGATGAAGATTTCATTTTTCAGCAGGACCTGGCACCTGCTCACAGTGCCAAAACCACTGGTAAATGGTTTACTGACCATGGTATTACTGTGCTCAATTGGCCTGCCAACTCTCCTGACCTGAACCCCATAGAGAATCTGTGGGATATTGTGAAGAGAAAGTTGAGAGACGCAAGACCCAACACTCTGGATGAGCTTAAGGCCGCTATCGAAGCATCCTGGGCCTCCATAACACCTCAGCAGTGCCACAGGCTGATTGCCTCCATGCCACGCCGCATTAAAAATGATCCTAGAGTCGAGCCACGAATGCTGTGCTAAGTGAGCTGGTCGATAGGAATTAAGTTCAGCTTAGCACAGCGTTCGTGGCTCGAATTGTCAAGACTGTTTTCCAAGATGGCTCCTGTCTGTATACACATAATGTACTGTCTTTATAAAGTATCTTCTTATTAAACTGGTTGTACACTTACAAAGTTCTCAGTGCTTCGGTTTGCATGTAGGGACCCTCATTATGCTACCGTGTTAGTGTGAGGCTATTTTGAGCCTTGTTAGTGGTATTAACTAGCGATTTAATTTGACTTATTCTGTTCTGTTTTAGAGATAAAACTTCATGAAAACGCATCCCAGAGAACGATCTACTCGGTAACCATGTGTTAATTACCCCTAGCTTCATTTTTCACCGGAGTTGTCCTTTAATTGAATTAAAAAAAGAAACTGTCTTAACTTAGGATTTGCATGGAATGGATGCGGAGAATAAATGTTCAAGATTGATGCAAAGTGTTGCATTATTTTTATTTTATTATTTTAATTAATTAATTAATGTATTTATTTTTGTTCTATTCTGTTCTGTTCTGATTTATTATTATTATTATATTTTTTTTAGCCAAAACATGTTCGAGTGTACAATGTTATGCAGTATGGACATCATTTAGTTTCTTTTAGGTTGCACAGAAGAAAGAAAGTACTACAGGTTTGAAACAACAAGAAGGTGAATACATTTTTGGGGTGAACAATTCCTGTAATGCATTGTTAGTGTACATGCATTGTAAAGCTGACTGTACAATAACTCCATACATGGAATGGAATTGTTTTTATGATTCTCAACAGATGGTTTTATCCGTGAAGACCAATTCAATGAGATCAGGCAATATCAAGCCTACTCATAGTCAGGCTCACCGCAGGAACCCAACACCGCTCGAATCAACTGAATGTACACACATACGTTGATCAAAAACATGCAGACTCCACACTCTGGCAGAGTGACGACTATGTCCATGTATTGAGTTCATAGAGACACAGACAAGCCAACAAATGCCAAGCAATGAAAATAATCAACAATTACAGTAAGAGAGAATGTTCTGGGTTGGAAAACAGACAGGAACTTTAGAGCTGTTCCTGCGGCCCTGCAAAAGAATAATCCTTTTTCTTTGCATTTTTGAAAGGTTTTGCATATAAACGACAAAAACTTTGCACACAAATCCGCAAAAACGCTGTATGTCACTTTGAAAACAATTTTAGCCCAGTTTGTTCAGTTACAGTATGTTGTCTGACTGAGCTCCACCCAACGAAGCAACTCATTCTAATATCCCTCACAGCAGTGCCAATGTCATGATACAGTCTGTTTCGAATAAAACATGTATCATTTGTGTGTGTGTCTTTCCGTTTTCAGCATGTGCATTCTCTTCTCCTCTTCAGCTCTTTCTCCAGAGACTAATGGCTCATGCTGTTACTCACTTGGCCTGCTGTTTACATATTTTCCACCCTGTCTTGATTACTCCATCTCAACCAGTTTTGGGTGTTGCTGTTTATGTTCCGAACTGTATCTATGCCTGCAGCGCTGAGAATTGAGTAGAAAGAGGAACACATCAATCATGAATGATTGAGTAATCATCTGACAGGGAATGCCCAGATAGACACAAGCTTTTCGGCAAATAAGGCTCATGACAAATATGTGCCTGCGGTGACATTTTTTGCAAAAAAAAATAATATCAAGCTGCTTGTTGCATGATCCTTGTCAGTGAAATGTTCAGTCAGTGGCGCTAAAAAGTGCATTAATTTATCTTTGAAACTTGTAAACATGACTGTGCCAACATTTTATTACATTGGTACAAGAAACCATACAATTGTACCTTGTTTTACATGGTTTTAAAGGGATAGTTCACCCAAAAATGAAAATTCTGTCATTGATTACTCACCCTCATGTTGTTCAAAAACCGTAATATTTTCGTTCATCTTCGGAACACAAGATCTTTTTTATTAAATCTGAGAGATTTCTGTCCCTCCATTGACAGCTACGCAACTACCATTTTGACGCTTCAAGTAAGATCGTAAACTAATCCATATGAATTGAGGGGTTTAGTCCAAATTTTCTGAAGAGACTTGATCGCTTTATATGGTGAACAGATTGAAATTAGGCTTTTATTCACATATAAACATTCATCATCTCACACATCAGTTGTGGTAAACACAAGCTCAAGCATGTTCGCTTGATGTGCGAGAACCAATGAGGTTCATTCTTGTGTTACGCAGCACGTTTGAGCTTCTGCAAGTAGTTTGTTCTCACGCATCTAGCAGGTTCGGTTCAGCTTCAGTTTTAGGTTCATTTTTGGGTGAACCTTTAAGCTCTTTTGTCGAATACCCAAGTGCTCCGTTTTATAAGTGCAGTACCAAGTGCAACTTTACATCAGAGAAGCCATACATATGGAGCTGGATATGTGATGCAAATGTTAAAATATGTTAGTTTACAAATAATGCACAATGGTAAAGTTGTTTTGAGGTATTGTGCAAGGAACCACGTGAAAATAAGTCTATTAATTGATAATCTGCCCCTGTATTCACAATTTGTGTAAAAAGGAATAATTTGTTGGTATTTTATCGCCTCTATAATGTTCATTTCAGATGGAAACGCCGGCGAACTGTATGTATTTTTGGAGTTCTACTAAAATGTTGGTAGAGTCACGTATTTTCAGTGAGCTTGGGTTGCTTTTCGGCCTCTGTTGGAGGCTCCAGATTGTAGACACAATCCATGCAAAAACACTTCACCAGAACAAACGACCCTCTAGGGTGCAAGTAATGTTCAGAAGTGTGTAACAGCTTCAGCGTGCTTAACTATTTTTTCATGTTCTCTCAAATGACAAGCGTTTGACTTGAGAGCTATAGTGAGCTTCAAGTGTGCACTAAAGTTATTAACAAAAAGGGGGAAAAAAAGAAATGTCTTTCTATTACTAGCAAACTCTTGTGGAACAGACCATTTCAACTCAATTCAAAAGAGTCAAGATGATTAGAGTGACAACTCAAACTAAATCATACTGAGATTATATGAAATATAATCTCCAATATAAATCAATTTGAACTGTGGTGCGATAAACATCTAAAGCATTAATTCTGCGTGGATATCTAGACTAGAAGTATATAAAGGAATAAAATCACTTTGGAAAAACTAGCGTTCATGTGTAACAACATTTGCAAAAACTACAAATTAAGCCATGTGGAGAAGCAAAGCAATAGTGACAAAGACCTGGAGTTCATACATGTGCTTGCAAATGATTTCTCTTTAAAATTCAGAACCTGAATCTCATTTTACTCAAAAAACAGAACTACAGAGCCCCAAGTAATCCGTACAGATTCCCTTTCACCATGCAGACATCTCATTCATTGTGTCCTGTGACAAGGGGTCAAAGCTTGTGTACCATCATAATCCCTACATAACGTCTCAAATTCATACTGTACATAGCACACATAATAGATGACAGTGAGATGAAACACTGTAATATCACATACTCTTGAAGCTAAAACCACAAACACAGAATAAAAAAAATAAAAAAAACATTCTTATTTGGCGGACATCACCAACTTTCCTCCATTGAATGAATATTAATTTTTTTTACACATTACCAAATTAAGTTGTGAGTGGCATTTCATGCTGAAATTAAATATTCTGCCTGATTTTTTATGTTTTCATTCATCAACAAGACTGTAGTAATCTCTGCTCCGTTTAACAATCCACTCCACAGAAACGCAGGAATTCCTGCATATCCCATCTGGACGTGCTCATAACTTAACATCTGATACTATGATGCAAGCTCTGGTGTCTGTCAGTAAGACAGGTACATGTGTTCACATCACAAAATGTGTCTCCTGAGGTAAATGATCCCGCTGTGTGAGAGAGACTAACTCCTTATGAACTCAGAAATGAGATGAATGTCAAGCACAGGCTTGAAACATCTGGAACAAAAGGTCAGCTCTGTGACTGAATACCAAGCAATTATGACTTAATGTACTTAAAAATGACATTAGTTTAAAGGGTTCAAAAATGAAAATTAGACCATGATTTACTCACCCTTAAGTCATCCTATGTGTATATGACATTCTTCTTTCAGACGAATAGTTATATAAAAAATGTCCTGGGTCTTCCAAGCTTTATAATGGCAGTGACTGTTGGGTCATTTTTGAAGTCCATAAAAGTGCTTAAATCCGTCATATAACTGCTCCACAACGGCTCCGGGGGGTTAATAAGGCCTTCTGAAGCGAAGTGGCGCGTTTGTGTAAGAAAAATATCCATATTTAAAACTTTATAGAATAAAATAACTAGCTTCTGGCGGTCAAAGGTACGCAAGTTGACTTTATGGCGAAAGAAAAACACCTGACGCGATGTATAGAAGCATCGCAAGCTTTGACGCATCTTGCGGATAGTGCTGGGCAACAAACTCAAGCCCCTCTTCTCTTATATCGAAATCCGCCACTATTTATCTTTAAAAAATCTTGTTTTAGACTTATAATTCATAACCGGTGTTTTGTTTTGCTCTATCCTCTGCGCTTCTGCGTTTGTCAATACGCATGCGTCAAGGGTTCAAGGGTTACTCTTTCACCGTAACTTTTTACTCTTTCCTTTGCATACCGCTGACTGCCGGAAGCTAGCTATTTTAGTCTATAAAGTTTTAAATATGGATATTTTTTTCTAACATAAACGCGCCACTTCGCTTCAAAAGGCCTTTATTAACTCCCCGGAGCCATGTGGAGCAGTTATATGATGGATAGATACAGTTTTATGGATTTAAGAAATGACCCAACAGTCACTGCCCAGGACATTTTCAATATAACTCTGATTTTATTCATCTGAAAGAAGAATATCATATACACTTAGGATGACTTGAGGGTGAGTAAATAATGGGCTAATTTAAATTTTTGGGTGAACTAACCCGTTAAACTAATGTTATTCTTATTGCAAAACTTGTCCACTGACATGGTCTTAAATTGGCAAATAAAAAGTGCATTAAAATCATTGTGATATTCTATATGTTTCTTAGTGTAACAATGCAATCAAAATCAATCACAAATATTCTAAATATTAACGGAGTGTCTATTTACACTTAGTGCAAACAGCCCGCCTTGTTGGCAGAGGCCATTTACACTAACTCCGCCCACTGACATCAGGGTGGGCCAGACAAAACTACGGAAGACTTTGGATAAACAACAGTAGCAATGGTGTAGAGAGGGGTAAGACGCATAGCAGAAAGTTTTGACGCGAATCGTCCTGTGTTCAAATCCGCCTTTTGCAGAACTCGCTCTACTCCCTTTTCCCATCCCATACCCATATCGGAAAGCATTTATTTTCAATAAAAATGAGAACAATATTTGAAAGGTGGAAATGAAGTGTCTAACGTGTGTTTAATAATGAAGTGTTTATCGGTTATGGTTAGGTGCAGGGAGGGCTTTATTGTCCAAATAAGGCGGCGTCCATTTTATAATTTTCATAAATATAATAATTTACACTCTGTTAATATTGCATACTGTTTAATGCACAACAACACTGAGGTGCAAATAGTAACTGCCACTATTTAGAAGAATAACATCTAACTACTATTTACACTTATAAATAGTACTGCTATTTTTACATAGTGTAAATAGAATCTATCCCTATATTAACTTAAATAGCAGCTATCACTAAGAAAATATGCTATGTTCCCTTAGTGTAAATATAATCTAGTGTCTGCCTAATATTAAAGTATTGGCTGGTCCTGTTCAGAACAACAGACTTGCTTTTTTGAAAACAAAGTTGTTTTTGTTTGTTTTGTTTTTTTCAAATCTATGAAAAATACTCTGTGTTGACTTATAATTTGATTGTAAACATAATCACGTCAATCAACTGAGCTCTGGGCTCATATGCTTTGAATCATTATTCTCTCTCCTCTGCTGATTAACCACTATCATCACCTCTTGGCTTGCATCTCAATCCATTTACTCTATTAACCTCAGGAAATCGTATTCCCGTCCCAAAAAAGCAGAGGGAGTTCACTTCCTTCAAGAGTCGTCTCACGCTTCAACAGTATTGAACATCAAATGCTTCAATCTGTCATTGACTTCACAATCTGTGCTCTGAAACTGTTTACCTTCCATAATTAGAGTTACAAAGGCTTGTTGTTGTACAGGATCTGAACATCACAAGAGTCCTGGATGTGAACAGCTCAATTATAGTTGATGGGCACACCCTAAAAACAAGAAGCCCATGTGAAGGCATTGTTTTCAACAGAAGAAGACTGAGGACGTGCAAAACCTGAGAAATACAGACAAGAATCAAAGACTGGGAGGTAAGCCAGAGAGGAGGGACTCGGGCGGACACGGCTGAAACAGTGGAGTCTTGGGGAAGAGGCTAATGGCCAAAACCCTCCTGCTCTGCCCCAGAGAAGTAACCATCAACACTACCCTAGCAACCACATATCAATGTAGAAACACCTTAGAAATGACATAGATACACCCTGGAAACCACACACATGCTAGCATTGCAGCAGCAGAGTTTTGTACCAGCAAACACCACTCATATTTTAAAAGTGCATTAAAAGTGTACTTTTCCTTTGGACTGCACTCAAGAAAAATAAACCTTTTAAAACATAATGACTATCTTCCAAAAAGTGGTGGGGTTCAGTTTAGTAATTTCTTAAAGTGGGGGTCATGTCCTTCATAGTTCTAATGGCTGCTATGCCCTGCCAAACTCATCTACATGCCAAACCCAGAGTCTAGCCAGCACCCCACAGGGCTATACAACCACTTCACCCACCCATGTTCACCCAAAACTTCTCTATTACATACCAGACATAAATCATCCTTAATGACAAACTAGTCTCTCTGAAGAAAGTCCCTAGAACAGGAGACAGACCATTGGATATGAAATGATGCTGAAAGGCGCTGCCAGGGTGAGGCTAGGAGAAAACAGCTTGCAACTCCATATGAAGCAATGACCTGTGCTGTAGCTGCATAAGCTGAATAGGGGTAAAGAACGGCAAACCACTTCTAAAGTAAAGCTTGCTGCAGGACCGTATCCAAATGAGGCATGACGCTCCACAGTTTACTGCATGGCCACAGGCTAGTATAGCAGCAAGATAAAAACACAGCAAGAAAATACTCAGCATGTGTTCAGAATTAACAAAGCCACTGTAAAAATGGGTCACCAACAAAAGAGAGCAGGACTGGGTGTCAATTGCTAGAGGAATCATTGGAGCTCCATAGGAATCATCATCATCATCTAATCATTACAAAACTTAATGTGAGAAATAAGACTTGCAAAACTAAGAAAGTGCAAGTAAAGCACTGTTGCACATTGGTGATACCCTTACCTTGTACCGCAGAGTCTGTTGAACGATGTTAACTAAAGATGAAAGTCCTATTCCTTCACTTACAAATGCATGATGGCGTATATTGGTACTAAACAACTGCTTCAACTGTACTGTAATATATTATGGGAAGGAGTGTGTGTGTGTGTACAGGAGATCCTGTTGCTCAGAAGCCCAGAACACATACGCTTCCTGTCAACCACACCTCAATCAGACTTGAAACTTCATATGCACATACGCTTACTTTTAGCCAATGAACTCTACTGATTATGCATTATCTCAAATAGAATTATTATTTGTCTTTTTTGTTCAATCAGACAATCAGGCAGACTTTTCCTCTCTAAGTAAACAGTGTTTGGCCAGAATAAATGGTAACAGAACCAAAGTTTATGCCAATAGTCTGGTTATGCAAGATATGACCCTCCTCCTCACATATGTGACATGCTATGAAACATAATATAAAGAAACGGAAGATTAAACCACACACAGTACTCTCCCAGGTATACACAGTTGTACCATTCAGGTTTGAATTGAGAATACATTTTAAATTTGTGAATGTGAAATAAAAGGTTCTGTCATGAAACTCTAGATGGAGCAGGCTGATAGGTCCTTAACTCAATCTGCTTGCAATCATGTCATTCTCTATAGGGCACAGCTGATTGGTTCATGCTGGATCAGTATCCAATGAGCTCGCTGCTCAACCTTCAAATACTTGGTCAGCTTTTGCTGTAGTGCAGCGCACTTTCAGAAACCTTCTACCTTCCCCAGCTCCAGCTGTATAGATCTGCTATGGGTTATACAGCAGCAGCATGTCTTACTTGCTCACAGTGGTGTCTTAGTGTATGTATTGGCAGTAGCAAATCCCGTACTTGCTCTGCAGCAGCAGCAGCGTAACAGATCTATTCCACCAAGACCAAACATATCAATATTGTCATATCCATTACCATGCCAAACACTCACTCATTACAGAACTGAATTTGACAGGATTCAAAATTGCCATTCAAATTTGAATTAAAATGAAAGTACAGGTGCTGGTCATATAATTAGAATATCATCAAAAAGTTGAAAAAGTCTGTGAACAGCCAGCCTCTTTTGCAATGACCTTTTGTGTCTTGCCCTCCTTGTGCAAGGTGTCAATGGTCGTCTTTTGGACAACTGTCAAGTCAGCAGTCTTCCCCATGATTGTGTAGCCTACAGAACTAGACTGAGAGACCTTTGCAGGTGTTTTGAGTTCATTAGCTGATTAGAGTGTGGCACCAGGTGTCTTCAATATTGAACCTTTTCACAATATTCTAATTTTCTGAGATACTGAATTTGGGATTTTCCTTAGTTGTCAGTTATAATCATCAAAATTAAAAGAAATAAACATTTGAAATATATCAGTCTGTGTGTAATGAATGAATATAATATACAAGTTTCACTTTTTGAATGGAATTAGTTAAATAAATCAACTTTTTGATGATATTCTAATTATATGACCAGCACCTGTATATGACAGCAAATTTTAAATAAAAAAGGAAATAATCTGAATGTTGCCTTACACTGTAAAAAAATGTTTTTTGGAAAAATTGATCATTACATATTGGCCCAATAAATTACTTCCAAATAATTATCCCCATGCAAAAAGATGCATTGTACTAATCATAGCTTAAGGTCTTCAATCAAAATTAAAATTGTATATTTCACCGAACATATTTAATTGTGCTCAGTCAATCTATGAAGTCGAAGTGAAAAATCCATGTTGGCTGAACAAGTCCTACGTCCGAAAAAACGGTATACGCATGCACAAAATGCGCTTGAAGAAAACTGTTTGTGTGGAGATTTCAAATGCGGAGCGCGGGAGCCGAGCCGAACCAGCAGGTGCTGAAGACCGAAACAGACATTCCCAAGAGAATAGAGATATTCATCTCACAAAGACGTTGATGAGTATTTAGCACTGAAATTATTCTCCAGAGTTTTGCTTTATGACCCGGTATGAAGTTTAAAAGACATTTTGTAGAATCACGAGTTCATGCATTCATTGGTTTCATGCGTGTGTTCTCGTTTACCTCGTTTCCTCTAATGGTAGCCAATAGTTTTATTTTCCTCATGTCTTATATGTCTAAAACAATAGGTAATAAGTTAATTAATAATAAGTAATTTGTGTGATATGTGTGCCATGCGACCGTTGAACACAGTGCGGTTAGATTGCATTTGGAGTCGGCCTCTTTCAGGGCTTGAGTTATTGCCTTTTAATATCAAGCTCGTGATTTTCTTATTCATCCATTCATTCGTCTCAACCTCATTATATGAAGTAACTTCTGTTCTGTCATTTGCCAGATGTGATGCAGGGGAACTTTGTCATTAATGTTAGTTTTTATTTTTATTTGCAGGTTTTTAGCCTATGCAGTGCCACGTTTTCTTCACCACATTAAGACATCCTGTTATAAAGAAGACTTCTTGAATGTATTCAGAGTAATTCCTTATTGAAAATAAGGTATTTTCACCAAATATCCTGTGTTGAAATTGACTTGTTAATAAAGTAATGTGATAAAATGTCAACCCTGTTGTCTGTGTTCTGTAATTTTGCTTAATATATATGTTTTTAGTCATTTTTGTCTTTTGGGCAGTGAGAAATAAACAATTGTGACTACAATTTAAAACATTTAATTGGACCAATCTCACAGTTTCACTGTAAAACATTTCTCCAATTCAACATTTTCTAGTGACCGATCACATCTAAATTTTTTAGTTGGCCAAATTGAATTTCTGTGAATTAAATTTTATCAATTCAAAGAAATTCAATTTGGCCAACTGAAAAATTTAGATGTGATCGGTCACTAGAAACTTTTAAATTGGAGAGGCCTGACATTTTTTACAATGTTGGTAAATTACATTTTTCCATTGGCTCAACATATTATTTCTAATTGAGCCCATGTTAACAGACTGTTGCCACAATGGATAAAATTCAATTCACAGAAATTCAATTTGGCCAATTGGAAAATTTAGATTTGATCGCTCACTAGAAAATTTTGAATTGGAGAGGCCTTACATTTTTTACAGTGTAAAGGGATAGTTCACCCAAAAACACATTTTTTATGTTTATCTGCTTACCCCCAGGGCAAGATGTAGGTGTCTTTGTTTCTTCAGTAGAACACAATTGAAGGTTTTTAACTCCAACCGTTGCAGTGTGATAGTCGTATAATGCATCTCAATGGGGATATTTTAGAGTATGAGAGCAATGAGAGTAAAAACACATAGACATATGAATCCTTATTAAACCATGCGGCTCGTGGCAACACATTGATGTCTTAAGACTTGAAATGATCGGTTTCTGCGAGAATATCAGACGAATGTCATCTAGTATTCCCAGCGCCATAACTTCCGGCGAATAAGGTCAAAATACTGGCGTGATCAAGGATATATATAAGTAGATGCCTCATTCGACCGATCTGCGCAGGCACTAATGAGGAATCTATGTATATATCTATGATCGCGCCGGTATTTTGCATGTATTTTGACCGTATTCCTAATCGGCCGTTCGCTGTAGGCTTTGAAAGGGGACTTCTGTTAAATAAAATATCTCGCTTGGCATTGAACTTCGAGCTTTATAATTTTACAGGTATTATTTATGCTCTAACAGCAACATTACACACTAACTAAAGTTTGAAAAATGGGATCACGAAGAACAGGACCTTTAATATAACTCAGATTTTATTCGTCTGAAAGAAGAATGTCATATACACCCCGGGTGACTTGAGGGTGAGTAAACCATGGGCTAATTTTCATTTTTGGGTGAACTATCCCTTTAACAATAACTTGAAAAAAGTTTAAAATGAGTTGAGGTTTGAACAGTCTAACAGATGGATTTGTATTTATAACTTTTTTAATATTAAACTAAATTTGTATTTAGTTTAAATATTTGATTGTATTTAAATCAATGCATATTGTGGAGCAAGGTGGAAGAACATTTTATTTCTCAGAATGTATTTCCCGTGTTGAATTTCTTCAAATTGCAATTCAGTAAATTCCAGGTCAACTTCCTGTGGAGTGTGGTCTATTCAACTCAAATTCTCTAGTGACATCAATACATTTAAACACAAACTCCTAAATGACACATTTAGCCAAACCTAAATATGCATGTCCTTAAGGAAATATCAATGTTTGCAATCAACACATAGCAAGACACAGTCTTAAAAGATGACAACATGGTTAAATAGACCAAGCATAAATCAGAATACCAATCCCAATTCCCCTAAGCAAATATTACAATCAAGCCATAGCTGCCAATTGTGTACATTCTAAACATAAATCAAAGAGAGATTTTAATCTTAAAATTCTTAAGATTAATTTTGATAAATTACAGAAGTTGCAGAAAACTCTGGAGACTAATTGAACAAACCCAAAATCCTAACTATAAAAAGACTCAAAATTCTTACATCGAAGGATGGATGCAAGCCATATCTAGAGACCAAAATATAATATCACAGACACTTGGAAGTGGCTTCTTTTAACCTAATCTGGTAAGTGACATCCTATCTGTTCTGTTTTCAGGAAATGAATTGTGCTGAAAAGTCGAATCACTGACTTTGTAATAATGGATGCCTCAGCTGAAGGCCACAGGACAATGGATAGCTGCGATCAAGGGAAGAGCACTTTGTGTAAACATATCAAGGACACAAATCACCAATCTGCCAATGCACCTGCCATCTGAACGAGAAAAACCAATCCCAGGAACCATATGGGCTTCACACTAGCTTTCAACGGATGGGGTGGAGCGCCGTTTTTTCCTGTTCAAAGGGGAAAACACCCCGGGACCAGCTCCCCACGACCAAACCCAGCTCTGAGTCACCCAATGTTCTTCTTGGCTAACAGGGAACGCAGATCTTGGAAGAGGACCCATCATTGTTCTGTCCACGCTTAGTTCCTCTATTTGACCTCATTTGAGACCTTTGCATCTTTAAATGCTCATTTGGGTCATCACAGTGAGAACTAGAAGTCGTTTGAGGTGGAAAAACATGCTCCCGAGCAGCCAAATCCAGGAAGCCATTGGCTCCTATCACAGCTCGAGCCCGTCTGACCAATTCAGGAGCGAAATTGCACTCCTCAAGTGGCTGAAAAAATAAACACGGTAAGGTTAGAAGTCTCTTGCTAGCAGTCGGTCAGTCCTTCAGCTCAAACCAAGAAACATTGAGCTGAGGAAATGAGGTGAAGCATCGTAAAAGACAACGCTGTGTTTTCAGAGCGTCACGCCAGGACTAACAATGTGCTATGATCTTAACCCCTTAACTGTCACCGTCCCACAGGTGGGACGCCTGGCGCTCTTTTTTTGATTGCCTTTTTTTCGTATCATATATTTAAGTAATTATCATAAATTGGGTATCATTTGAAAGCTTACAAACTCAAAATTCATCCTGTGAAAACCGTTTTGAAATTGGACATTGTGTTACCATGGAAACGTTACTCTATATTATTCTAGCGGGCTCCTCCCCTAGTGGGCGGTGTCATGTTTCATATTACAACATTTATTTTAGCTACTTTATATTCAAAATCTTTTCCAATCTTGACAAAACACATATCGTCGGAAAGGTCTGAGTCTCAAGGGTCCATATTTGGTGACTGTTTTGTGATATTTGGACAGAAATTTACAGGAAAATGCATCAAAAAAACCCGGTGGCTATTTTTGGTACAGCGCCTAAACAAAATCTCATGGGGACTTTAATTTTTGTGATATCAACTTCAAATTTGGAACACAAATTGGTTAGACATTTGGCTTTGATTTTATAGTAATTTTAGAGTAAATTCTTTTTTGTAAAATATATATTTTATATGAAATAAAAAAATATTTAGTACAGTATTTTTCATTTACAGTAAATTTAAATTTCCATAACTCTTTCATACTTTCATATTTTGAATTGCTTTGTGTCGTCTTTAAAACAAGACCAAACTTGGGTCTATATTCCAAAGCATTCTTGAATTACAGCCCTTTAAGTTTGGATAGTGCATTTTCATGTGTATTCTCAAAAAGGGGGGTGACAGTTAAAGGGTTAAATGTTTTTTTTTTTAAAGCGGGAAAGAAAAAGAGCGCTTAGCTGTTTAAGA
This sequence comes from Romanogobio albipinnatus, assembly GCA_023566225.1. Taxonomy (NCBI): domain Eukaryota; kingdom Metazoa; phylum Chordata; class Actinopteri; order Cypriniformes; family Gobionidae; genus Romanogobio; species Romanogobio albipinnatus. Next base: position 9,091,420 of record CM042243.1, on the reverse strand, counting down.
AAGAGGTGATTTATGGTGGTCAGAGTTAGTTCATTTTCTCACACTGACTCCCCAGGAGCTGGCCTAAACATTACTCATGCTGTTCCCTTTCCAGCACAGTTCTTAACCCACAACACAAGTCAAAAACAGTATCTGTGCAAATGCTTGGCCAAAGCATCTTGTCGTTCATACTTATTGTTCGTTTTAGCTCTACTGTGACGGTAACTTCGTTACCCAATGGGGGTGATAGTTATCATCAAATGCATCAGCCATTAAACTGGATGTGTTAGCATTCCTGTAGCTACAGTTGCAAGAAAAATGACTCGCATGTTACTCATTTCAAGGGTGCAATTACTTTAGTCTCATTATTTTAGTCAGCTTGTGTCTATGATTGTGAGTTAGATAAAGATCAGACCACATTTTATGAGTAATCAATGCAAAAATCCAAGTAATTCCAAAAGGGTTCACAAACTTTTGCTTGCAACTCTAGAAGTGTATAAACATGTCAACTTTAACAACGCGAGTGTTATTTTGAAACAATGTTCCCTCAGAAACAGATAGTAAATTTCACAAATAATTACGAAGAAACGGCATGTAATATTGAATTAAACGTGACATTTTGAAGTAAAGAGACCGAAATAGTATTTTCTTGTAAAATGTACCCCAGTAGAATATTTTTGTTATAGTGTGCATCAAGGGCGTAGCCAGCGGGCCGGCCTGACGGGCACAGGCCCGGCTTGCGTCTTGCGTCTGTGAGTGGTCATGAAATGTGTTTACCTATTCACTTAACCTATAATTTGAAGTTGTGTGATAGATAAACAGCAGCGATGCAAAATTCTATAAAAAGGACTTTTAAAAACTCGCATTAACGTGGGAGAGAACCCATCCATCAGGCCGCAAGTAACGGTAAGACTTTTCAATTCCAAGCGCAGGCTAATTCTGTAAAGCCGTGAACACGCCATCAGTATCTGTCAGTCGTGATAGTGTAGGGGTAAGGTGCGTGACACTAAGTTTTGACGCAATTCGACCTGAGGTTCGAATCCGGCTTTTGCCGAACTCGCTGTACTTCCTTTTCCCATCACATATCAGATCGGAAAGGCGTTTATTTTCAATTAAAAATGAAGAAAATATTTGAAAAGTGGAAAGAAAGTGTCTAACGTTTGTTGTAACCGCTGCTCATGTTTTGTGTGTGGACAGGTAGTAGCTACAGTTTTGGTTTATGTTGACAGTGACAGTGACACGCGTGCACGTGAAAGTGCCCGCTCACTTTTGCCCAGGCCCGACCAGAAATAAAAATCTGCCTACGCCACTGGTGTGTATGCTCAGCAAGATTCTTTTCAAAATGCTGCTCCGCCATAAAAGTAGCTGATTGGAAAGATAAAACTGATTGTAGAAGTCCACCGTTTACTCTACTGCCTGCTCTGTTGTTCACATACATGTTACTAACATGAATGTGCGTTCAAAGACATGGATGTATTAAAAGTAGGAGGGAAAGACATGTCAGATTCTATATATAGTACGCATAGGATCTGGAAAGACCAGCTGGAACACAAACAACGACATCAGAGCACAGACATTCTATAGCCTTCATATATTACCAAATACGGATGTATTGCTCAATAGACTAAAATGACTAATGGCTTTATCTTCTCGTCGGAACACAGCAGTCTAGAATATTTGCTGCCTGCAGCTCCATAGGTTGAGTAGGAAGTTGTTCTAACACATTGCAAACATATTTCTCATTGCCAAAGAAAACAAGCATTTTGGGGCCCATGTTGAAGCTGATCTGTATAGTTTAAAAAAAAAAATCTTTTAAGTGAAAAAAACATTCTTGTTCACTTTCATTTTGTTCACAGTAGTATCTCCCATTTGAATCGCATGACTGCTTTCCTGCCTTCAAAGATTGACTATAGAACAATCAAACTACATTTCACCAGTTGGACCTAATTAACATATGTGCCCCTTCAAAAGATTTGAGCTGCTGAATACAGTTGATTTATTTGACTCATTTATAACAAAAAACCTACAGAAAAGGTAACTAAATGAGTAACTGAACCAGTCTTGTTGATGAAATGATTTAAAAGATTTGAGTCAGACAATCCTATGGAAGCTTGTTTCTGCCACAAAAAAAAAAAAAAAGTAATTGTGACTTTTTATCTCACAATTCTGACTTCTTTTCCTCATAATTGCGTGATATAAAATCACAATAGCTAGATATAAAGTCAGAAATTAGATATAAACTCGCACTTCTGAGAAAAAAGTTATGAAGTCCAACCACCATTATGACAATATTGTGTTGGTCCCTCTTTTACTGCCAAAACAGCCCTGACCCGTCGAGGCATGGACTCCACTAGACCCCTGAAGGTGTGCTGTGGTATCTGGCACCAAGATGATTGGATTGAGATCTGGGGAATTTTGAGCCCATTCAAACCATTCCTGAACCATTTTTGCTTGTGTCAGGGCGCATTATCCTGCTGAAAGAGCCACAGCCACCAGAGAATCCCGTTTCCATGAAAGGGTGTACATGGTCTGCAACAATGCTTAGGTAGGGGGTACGTGTCAAAGCAAAATCCACATGGATGGCAGGACCCAAGGTTCCAGCAGAACATTGCCCAAAGCATCACACTGCCTACGCCGGCTTGCCTTCTTCCCATAGTGCCTCCTGGTGCTATGTGTTCCCCAGGTAAGCGACGCACATGCACAAGGCCATCCACGTAATGTAAAAGAAAACGTGATTCATCAGTCTAGTACTTCATCAGACTTCCATTGCTCCGTGGTCCAGTTCTGACACTCACATGTCCACTGTTGGTGCTTTTGGTGGTCAGTCACCCCCTGACTGGTCTGCGGCTATGCAGCCCCATATAGCTCACAATTCTGACTTTATATCTCGCAATTCTGATGTAAACTCACAATTGTGAGATAAGTCGCAATTATTTTTTACAATGTTTTATTATGTGTCGAAAACAACTTCCATTCAATCCCCACCAATAGTCATTATTTTTCCAATTCCCGTTAGTGACACTAATTATACACAAGAATGAAACATTTCACCTAAATGAAACATGTCAGACTGTGCAATGAAGCTGCATCTGACTTCTTTGACTAGATGTTCTCTCACACCTTTTAATTCACACTTATTTCCACTGGCATTTCCAATAATTGCCCTCTTCAACATGCGGACTCTCCCCGCGGTGCACTGCGTCGGCGTCTGTTGTTTTGCGTCGGCGTCTCACATTAGCTCTCTACAGCTCACGGTTGGCCTTTGAGTCTAATGATTCATTTACTCTCCCATTTAACCTCACTTGCCTATATTTACAATCACCCAGAGACTGTCACTTCATTTTCCAGCCTTTGGAATTCAAATCAAGTCCAGTCTCACGGACGTGCCTAAACCTGTTCCAAGCCCGTGCGCAATGAACCCGCTGTGAACCGCTGTAGTCATTTCCGAACCCCTTGTGAAACCAGGCTACGCTGTTGACAGAAATGAGCAATAGTAATGAGAAACGAAGGGATGGTGGAGAAGGTGAATTTGTTGTGATTGGAGCTGTCTGACCTGCACAACCTTCTGTTATCCAAGACACTTTTATGATGTGGGTCTTTCTCTTATTGAAGTGAAGTGACATGTGAAGGCCAAGTATGTTAACCCATACTCAATTTGTGCTTTGCATTTTAAGTTAGTGCACACACATTAGGAGCAGTGAGTAGTGAACACACACACACACACACTGCAAGCCGTGAAATTGGCAAATATTACACAGCAGTCTTATCTAAATATGGATGTGGAGACTTATGGAATAACATGTTGCATGGTGTGGAAACTGTCCATCTGACAAAGGCTTGCCTTGAATTATATAAATTGCTTGGATTTCAATTGAATTTGAATTGAATTGAGTGAGACTGCAGACTTTTTGTCCCAGCTCTCTTATCTTTCAAAAAAATTTCTAACTTATTTTACAATAAAAGTATTTAAACAAGATAAATTCACATGAGAAGCAACACTGCATAAGATATTAAGACTTGTTTTCAGAGAATATATCTTTAATATGAATGTATTTTGCCTTGCTGCAATTGTCAGATATTTGGGAAAAAGACAAAAGACATATGCAATCTACAATAATACGTCTTGATACCTCAAGCAATGTTGTTTCTCAAGTGCATTTATCTTTTTTTGATGGGTTTTTAGATATTTTTACTGGGAACCCAGTCAAAAAAGACAAATTAAAAACTCTTTACGAAGTAATTTTGTAACTTTTCTGGACCAAATTCAGATAATGGTGTGCTTTTTGGTCAGAGGATACTTTAGCCTGTGTCCGTTAGCAATGTCATATTTGTGTTCATGTGCCGTTTGTCTTTTTTCTTCCATTATTCCATCAGACCAGAGCCAGTTAGCTGCCAAGTCTAGCTAGTGCAAATGGTCTGAGCATTTGTTTTTAGTGGCAGAGGTTACACAGCGGCCACATCTTATCTAAATATGGATGTGGAGATTTATGGAATAACATGTTGGTTTGGAAACTGACCATTTGACAAAGGCTTGAATTATATAAATTGCTTGGATTTCAACTGAATTTGAATTGGAAAGTCAACATGAAATGTACTGTAAATGGACCCTATTTATTTGTATAATTCTACTGGAATGATTTGTACCATACTTTAAAAAAAGTGTACAATGTTCAATCAAAAATAACATGCTTTGCTTCTACAACAACTTTCATTTTCAGATGACATCAAAGTTGCACTGTATTTTTAGGTCACGTAATTACATTGTACTTGTGCAACTACATCACCTTAAAATAAAGTAGACAACATCACAAATCTTACTTTTCAACCCAATGTTTACCTCATTGAATATCCCATTTAATTAAAAAATAATTTGTATCTTTTTTATATGATGCTCATGTTCACACGTTTTAGAAATCCAATGACATATTTCAGAAATACTTCTACTCACCCTTTTACTCAAGAGTACACTGGGGGCTTTCAAAAAAAAAAAAAGATATGCTTTAAAAATTGATTTACTGTTTCAGAAGAGATGTTTTCTTTACTTTCACTCTTCTCTTCAATTCTCTTTTTACAATGCAAACGGCCTTTCGAAGTGACTTCAAAGTCATATAATACATTAAAAAACGGGAGGAATCCAAAGGTTAACTCTCCATCATCCACCGTCATTTTCATCTTTTATCTAATGGCAGGAAACGAATTGCATCCATTCTTGGAGCATGGGGTCGGAAATTCCTCAGTGATTCTGGCGAGGGAAGTTGTTACACATCTCTAAACAGAGTCTTAATCGCAGTTTAATCAAGGGAGCTTCATGGTGACATAGCTGTCCTCCCAAATCAGACGCAATCTATCAAACAAAATGACCCGTCTGTTGTTTTTTTTCTTTTTTTTCTTGATGGTCTCCAAGAGAACAACATCCCTAGACATCCTGTAGTTACTACAAACCACACGGCAAAATTCTCAAGTGTTTCTGAATGCCAGAGTGCACTGATCTGCTAAGTAAACTCAACAGGCCTCTAAAAACATGCACCCTTTCACACCTCTGGAATTTCCTGTGGGTGCAAAAAGTGGCACAGCATAAGCAGGGCTAGTTGCCCGACACACACACTTCACCAACATACACAATAATAGCTGCCATATGGAGCTCAGAGATGATGGAGAGGACTAATCGACGGCTCGGTTCCAAAATCTAGTGAACTGCCTATGTAGGCAGCATTTTAAGGCGCCATAGACACCAAGACCGTTCCAAAAGGTAGACAACATAACTATACTGCCTTCTAAGATAGTTTCTTTAGGTCTAATAATGAGGCCGAATCGCTTTGCGGCAAGCAAAAATATCCATCCAAGAAAATTGTACACAAAATGTATTTAATTCAATACTAAAAAAGTATTAATATAGCTCTTAAAGCAGCACTAGGTAACTTTACAACCTTCATAATATATTTTCAAGACTCTTGTGATGATACATCGACTTACAATAGGTTGAATGACACGTCTGCCATAGCCTGACGGGGTCTGTATCGTTTTTAATCGTACTTTTAAACTTCGGGTTTCGGGTAGTAACCCGAGAAAAAAAAGAACTACAAAATTCGACTGCTTTACGACATATACGTCACTTCCACCATCACCCCCACTTCCTTAAATTCGGACGTGCGAGGGTTAGGGTTAGCCTACGTAAGCCTATGTCTAAACGGCGTGTACAAGTTTGGTAGGGGCTACATTCTTGCAAGTAAATACATAAGACGTACAAAATCATAATTTAGGATACCTAACATGTCTGTGATAATTGTTTATTTGTCTCGCCTCAAGCTATAATGCAAATCGATTTTTCAAATTTGAAGATTCATCTATGGTAGCTTGATATTATATTGACGATATATGGTTATTACCTACCACTCAAACATTGAATTGAAGCATCATATAGATTCTGTAAAACGGTAACCAATAGACTAGACTACTATAATGACGCTGGCTTGTAAACGTGAGCATCGCGATCATTTGGCGTTTGAAAAAAATAATAAAACCCATGAAATTATATTCATATGACATGCTGAAACGTATGCCACTGTACCTGGGATGAAGGTAGTCATAGTTGTCATGTCAACAAATGCACGTGCGATGCATCCCCTGATGTAGGATGACAGAGTTTATGACAGTAGTAGAGGACAATACTGTTTCCCAACTGTAGGGGGACCCCAAGAGCAAAACCTACCTAGTGCTGCTTTAAACATTATTTAATCAAACTAAAAAATGTTTTGCCAATTTTACCCAATATTTAAAGTGTCACATTGGCAAAACTTTACTTTATGGAAATAAATTTCAAGTCAAGTCATCTGAGTTTCTGCCAATTTAGGGCCAGATTTACTAAACAGGGCAAATTAAGATGGGAGTGGAAGAAATTTTTTATGTTCTGCGCGTGATCTACTGACGACGCGCAAATTAAAGAACACAGACATAGCCGGATCATTTCCATAATGACCAACACAATCTACCAAATGCAGCAAAAATTAGCATCTGGTTTAAGACGTGCTTTTTTTGGGTGGTAAATAATGGCGCAAACACCAGTAAATTGACGAGTGCAAACCTTAGTAAATCACCTTGCATGATTCATTTAAATACTCTCCTCCCATACATTTTTCGTCTGAAAGGGAAAGTCCTACAGATGCATATGCAATAAGGTCAGCCGCAAAAATAACCTATTGAGCGCACTGCGTGTCTTTAGTAAATCCTGACAGTAGTTTTTTAACGCCAAAAGTTGGTTTGCGCTGACCCAAGCTGTTAGTAAATCTGGCCCTTTGAGTGTTTAAAATCAATTGAGTTTCCATTTAGGGTTGGGATGCTGCCGTAGATGGCATCTTCCTCGTAGGCCTGAAATAAAGGTTTTGGAACAGAGCTGAACAAAATATCCCCACTTATTTGCTAATCTCAAACACGCTCACTCTCAAAACACCCTTCAAAATGGCATTATCATACAGGAAACGTCAGGGGCTACGTTTTGGGGAGGATAATCTTGAACAAGGAACGAGTTGGCCAAGCCAAACATGTCCTGGGACAGCATGCAAATGTTTTTTTTTAGATTCCCAAGTATATCAATACCCTTCCTCAACCAGAGGGGCTTGTCCACTATGAAGGGGGGAAAAATGTCCTCTGTGATAAGATTTGTTTGGCATCCAGACAGAAATGTGATGGTGGATTTGACAAAAGGAGCCAAACCTGTACAAGCAGACACAACCATTTAGGGAAGTTCTGAAGGCTCACGACCTTCTTCTGGAAAGCAAAAGTCTCTTAACACAATTCCATTGTTACAGGCGTTACATTTTTATGCATAACCTGTTAAAAAGAAACTAATTTTACACTGTTATGGTGTCCAATATGTCAAATCAAGCATGCTTTGTTTCTTACCTTGACCTCACACTTCCTGTGGCAGGCTAACCGGCAAACTGCAGAGACAAAGAAGAAAAAAATAACATTATGTTTATACATATTTGAGAAATTCTACTACATTTCAGACACTTTTTGTTTACTATAATACTCATGGGTCTAAATGTAAGCAGGCAAAATTTAAATAAATATATTTTATTATATAGGCTACGTTTTGATTACTATAACTAAACTAGCATAGTATCGCTTAAACTAGGAAAATAAAATTAAAATAAACTATAGTAAAATAAAGATTCTTTAGTTTTAATCATCTTTTTGTGCTGCAAAAACCTGTTTACTCTGTTCTCTGTGAAATAACATTTACTATTGGAAACTTGACGTTACACAGCACACTTCACATCAGACTGTGTATTTTCTGTGTGTTTGCCACAGTGGCTGAGTAAAGACAGAGCCGTGACCACCCTAGACATTGAGGAGGACATGTTCTCCACAAGATCATTCAGATTAGTGGTTGATCATTATGGGATTTCAATGAACATCATCTGTGATTCATGTGAAATGGAGGAAAAGCCTGCAGACATCTATGACTGTAGTAAAGCTGCTCGACACAACAAAAGCCGTTTGCCAAGACCAGTTTTTCCCTGTGTTTATATGATCATTTCTGGACAGAGTCATAGACCACCAGTGTAGAAAACTGGATGAGAATTGCTAATCTTCTGCAAATCTTTGTAATAAACATTGTAGTACATTCACAACTGTTAATGTATTTGTATGATAATTTACTGTTATTTAGACTTTAACTTGCTAAACTTGCACTCTGTGACAATTTATCAGACAAAATACTGACAATTGATTTGGATGGGATTCCATTTCAAGAGGTTAGAAAATTTAAGATTTTATTGCCCAAACTACCTGCAAATAAAATAACAAAATTAAAATAAAATATCTTCCACAACACACACATCAAGACACTTTAGCAATAAATACAAAAATCCCAAATCAATCATATTATTCAAGGAAATAACAGTTGTTCTCTTTAAATAATTGTCACTCAAACATCATTTAGAAAAATGATCTTATAGTGTTATAGATTCTCAGAGTGTCTGTGGGGCCCAGAGAACATAAAGAACCTCCTATTCGAGCCCATTCCAATCCATCTCCCTGCTCACACAGGTACAGCACACTTCAGCAAACAGCGGCCCAAACGTCCCTGCTCTTCTTACACAGTGCCCACTCTGTTCCTCACGTCTGACCTGCCATTCCCCGGACAGGGGTGGAGCCTCAACAACAGAGGGCCTTTACACAAGGAGGGTTTTTTGGTGAGTAAGGTGATGAAATGTTTCCAAAGCCCCACCTATCTCCCAAAGAGAGAGAGAGAGAGAGACAACTACAAATTTTTATATCTTTGTGGCTAAAACTGTTCTAAAACCTAGCGAGCTACCTTACTATATACTGCCAACATCCTTCAGTTCTCTGATTTTTCAAGACACGGCACAACAACAACAAAAAATCTTTAAAGTGTTTATTTTTTCTTTTTCTGTAATTTCGCTTTTTATCAGCAATACATTTGCTGAAGCAAAAAAATAAAAAAATAAATAAATTTTTGAAAAGCACAACTTGTAAAAGTAGAAAAAAGTTGATTTTTCTTTCTTTTTTTAGGGTTGCCACTAACGACTATTTTTATATCGATTAATCTATTGACTAATTTATCGATTAATCAGTTAATCTATCGGCTTATTTAATCACAATTTTCAAAAATGTTCCTTAAAAACCTTTAATTTAACTTGCAACGTTGGCATTCAGTAGTGTACTATAAGTATAAATGTAAACAAGCCCTTGACAAAATGTAAAATGCGTGTGCCCACGGCACACTTTATAGAGTTTCTGTTGCTTTCTTTTTCCTGAGCTGCACGTATATATTTGACTGTTCTGCTTCCATTGTTTAGTGAATGGTGGAAGCAGAGCTCACACACACGTCCTCACTCCTGCTGTCACACATCGACGCAAATTAAGAAATACTGCTCTTATTAGAGTGCTGTCATTTTTAAAGTCGATTAAAAATTTTGATGTCGATTAATTATCAGCGTCGACGTAGTCGATTGTATCGACCAATCGCGACAGGCATACTTTTTTTTAAATCAACACTTTTTTGAGGCTTAAAAGGTCCTGCAAACATTAAAATCTTAATTGCAAAACTATTAAAAGTAATATTGATGCAATATTCATATACAATTTTGCTTCTCAAACAAATTTTATCCTGCAGAAAAAGACAAAATACTGATTAAAAACATTTAATCAGTAAAAACAAAAACAAAATACTGATTTCTTGCCATTCTTAAAGGGATAGTTCGGCCAAAAAAGAAAGTTGCTCCATGATTTGCTCACCCTCAAGCCATCCTAGGTGTATATGACATTCTTCTTTCAGACAAATAAAATCTGAGTTATATTAAAATTGTCCTGGCTCTTCCAAGCTTTATAATGGCAGTGAATCGCATTTAACATGGATCATAACATTATAATGTAAAATATCTATCTTCCGGAAGGCCGCGTTCCATATTCAATTTACAGAAAAAGCGTAACTGGAGTGACGATGACGTCGGATGTTGCGTAAGAGTTTTGAACTGCGAGAGGCGTTGCACTTCTTTCTTTAGTTGAATATGGAAGCTAGATATTTTACTTTATAAAGATTTAAAAATGGATATTTTTCTTACACACACCCATCGATTTGCTTCACAAGGCCTTTATTAACCCCCCAGAGCCATGTGGATTACTTTAATAATGGATGGATGCACTTGTTTGGGCCGCCATTCACTGCCATTATAAAGCTTGGATTAGCCAGGATTCCTTTTTCAGTCAATCTCATTTCAATTTTGAGTACCTATAGAGTAGTATTGCATCTTTCATATCTCCGAAAAGTCTTTAGTTTTATTATATTTATAAAAGAAAGATACGCTTTACCGAGTCTTTCTGAAAAAAGCCGAGCGGCTGGGGGGCGTATCGTTCGGGCGGAGCTAAAGAATTATGAGCGCGCGCAGCTATTGCGTTGAGCTATGCATGTTTACATAGAAAAACAATGGAATCGATAGCTAACAACACAAAGACATTTGAAGCATTTATACTCACCGCCTGCTACCAACACACGACCGTTAACCTTAACCGCTGGGACCACTCCATCTTTCAGCATTAGACGAGCTACAAATCCAGAGTTGAACTGTACCTTGTTTATAAACCATCGTCGCCGAAATTCAGGGAACAAACAAACACTTGCACAACTCCGTTGCTGCTCCGGAAAAACATGATTGTCTTGCCATGACAACCAAAAACACACTTCTTTGGTGACATTGTTGATTTCGTGAAGTCCTGTGACTGCAGCGCAGCCGGCTTCCCTAAAGCATTCTGGGAGAAGAGCCCGTACGGCCCGTACAAGGACATTACGCCCCATCTGACGTCACATATACCCAAACTCGAAAAAAAAACTTTCCGAAACTTATGACAAACCAGAAGGAGTATTTTTGGCACAGAAATACTCCATCAAACATCCAACTTTTCTTTTTAAACTTTGTCCATGTTTAGGATGGAAATCCAAGACTTTAACAGTGTAAAAAGCTCAGTATGCATGAAACAGCATTTCACCCCCGCCCCTTTAAATATAACTCTAAATGTATTCGCCTGAAAGAAGAATGTCATATACACCTAGGATGGCTTAAGGGTGAGTAAATTATGGGATAATTTACATTTTTGGGTAAACTATCCCTTTAAGCGACAGATATAGGACTTTCTATGCAAAACTGCAAAAAAAAAAACCTGTTAGGTTGTTTTATATTATTCATATTTGAAAAGCAAAACTGTATGATATTGAGCAGTACGGTCATGCTGCCTACCTTTTGAAACCGCTTTGGTGCTGAGAATGTTCACATGATGCATAAAATATTCCCCATGTAGGTAGCTAACTATGTTTTAGAATAGTGCTTGTTTCTCTCTGTATCCGTCTACCTCCTCTGCCTCTTTTGAAATCCAGATCATAGTATGAAAACACTGGACTAGAGGCTCACTCGGTCTCAGATGATTCCTTTTAGTGTGAACTAAAGGGCATTGGGAAAATCCAGAATTTCAAAGCAGAGTTTAAAAATATGTGTTTATTCTGGAGTGAACTGTACCTTATGTAATATGGCCTTCTTTCGGTCTCGTTTCACATATTTCTGTGCATACGTTATATTTGCAGTGTTTATTTTGTTAACTCATTGGTTTAGTCTTTGAGAAAAGTAGTGCACGTCTCAATAGGGAGCTGGGAGCCTTTCAGGAGTGGTAAAAAACCCCTGTATTTTGGCTTCGGGTCCGCAAGAGTTATTGACTTTTTCATTTCAGGATATTTTCATTCGCATGTGATCCTCCTGTTTGGGAGTGTGTCGGATGTGAGACAGTTTGAAGAACTGACGAGTGTTTCATTCTGGTGTGGCTTAATGGTTGAATAACTCAAAAGGTTCCAAAGGTTTTTATCCAAAGTGACTCTCAAGGTGTGCATTTATCACTTTGTCAGTTTGTGTGTTCCCTGTGAATCAAACCCGCGACCTGGCATTGTTAGTGCCATGCTCTAATAGTTGAGCTACAGGAACATGTACCCCAGAAAAAGGTGATTCATGAGCTGCCATCATTGAGAGCAAAGCACTTAACCCCAGATTGCTCCAGAGGATTGTCCCTGTAAAATAAAGTGAAACGAGGCTGTGCTTTACAGTGATTCCACATGGCTAAAAGGTCTTATAATCAATATTAAATAAACATGACAAATAAAGAATTATATATATATATATATATACAGTCGTGTGAAAAAGAAAGTACTTAGGTCAAAATGAAGAAGCCATGTGTGACAAACTAAGTACACCCTATGATTCAACTGCCAAGATTAGCAGCAATAACTTGAAATAATAATTTTCTATATGACTTTATCAGTCTCTCACATCGGTATGGAGGAATTTGGCCCGCTCTTCTTAACAACGTTGCTTAATTTTTTTTTTTAGGTCTGTGGGCATTTGTATATGCACAGCTCTCTTAAGGTCCCGCCACAGCATTTCAACTAGGTTGAGGTTGGGATATTGACTGGGCCAGTGCAACACCTGGATTATTTTTGTTTTTCAGCTGTTCTGTTGTAGATTTGCTGCTGTGCTTGGGATCATTGTCCTGTTCATTGGCCAAATTTTGACCAAGCATTAGCTGTCGGATGGCTTCACGTTTGACCCTAGAATACTTTGGTATACAGAGGAGTTCATGGTTGACTCAATGACTGTGCCCTGGTCTTGTGGCTGCAAAACAAGCCCAAGTCATCAGCCCTCCACCACCATGACCGACAGGTGTTTGTGCTGATATGCTGTGTTTAGTTTTCGCCTTGGAGCTGTGCATTATGGACAAACATCTCCACTTTGGTCTCATCTGTCCAAAGGACATTGTTTTAGAAGTCTTATTGTTTGTTCAGATGCAACTTTGCAAACCTACGCCGTGCTGCTGTGTTCTTTTTAGAGAGAAGAAGCTTTCTCCTAGCCTAGAAATCTAGACGCATCCTAGCGGCAGTGAATGTAATTTGCATTCAGGTTCGTCTAGCAACTCTCCGTCGGCTCTCGATCTTGAATAACCAAACTCTAGTCAGGCCAATCACATCGTGTATACCTTGTATATGTGAGTCGGTGGGCAGGCTTAACATAATGACGGCAGAGTTCCGTGTGAATTCCCTGCTACTTCCCTGGTAACAAAGAATGGCGCTGAAGAAATTGTGTTTGGAGTTTTGCCGACCGGATACAGCAAAAGTTTAATCTATCAACTAGCTCGGCTGGTGGGAAAACGCATGGGACTCAGCCACAACCAGCTTGTGATTGTTGTCTCACCACTTATAGAGCTCTGGCTGGTTGTAGCACTATCCTATCGCGTGCAGAGGGAATCTGAAAGACAACCGTTCATCCCGCCCCTCGGATTGAGCCCTGCCAATGGTGTGTTCCCAGACCAAACATCTTGATGTGGGTCTGGCTGGTCAGGCTAGCTTTCTCCTGGAAACCCTTTCAAACAAGCCATACTTGTCCAGTCTTTTTCTAATTGTACTTCTGTGAACATTAACATTTAACATGTTAACTGAAGCTTGTAGAGTCTGAGATGTAGTTCTTGGGTTTTAGCAGTTTCTCTAAGCAGAGCATGGGTCTGACCTTGGGGTGGATTTGCAGGGACGTCCACTCCTGGGAAGATTGGCAACTGTCTTAAATGTTTTCCACTTGTGAAAAATCTTCCTCACTGTAGAATAATGGACTTCAACTTGTTTGGAAATGGCCGTATAACCCTTCTTAGACTGATGGGCAGCAACAAATGCTTCTCTAAGATCATTGCTGATGTCTTTCTGCCTTGGCATTGTGTCAACACACACCTGAATGCTCTAGACCAGCAAATTGCCAAAACTTCCGCTTTTATAGCGTCGATCACGCTTTCTGATGATCAGTTAATCAAAGGCATTTGATTAGCAGCGCTTTGTCTCTTAATTCCTATGGAAGCAGTTAGGGTGTACTTACTTTGTCACACACGGCTTCTCCATTTTGGCCTAGTTTTTGTTCAGTAAACCATGACACAGTGTAATATGTCATGTGTTGTTGTTCATCTGAGGTTGTATTTAACTCATTTTAAGACCTGCCAAGGATCAGATGATTTTTTATGATGTCCTGATACGGAAAACTATAGAATTCAAAAGGGCGTACTTTCTTTTTCACATGACTGTATGTCTCTCTTTACTTATTACTTATTATAATTTGTTACAGATGTTCTAAAGCGTTCGGATATCTTTAGCTGAATCATATTTTGAAGACTCACTCTCACCTTCAGACAGAACAGTCCATTCACTGGCTACCTAAATGACAAAAGCTAGCTGAAATCACTAGCTCCAATCTGATTGGCAAGCAGATACACATCATATGGGAGTCAGAAAGTCTACCAGCCCAAGTCATGCTTTCAAGATACCAGGTTGATTGAATCTTGAAATACTGAAACAGTATTTTCCAGTAAAATCTTCTCAAATAATCAATTTTACAGTGTACACAAACAGAACTATACACACTACTTTCCAGGCTGTGTCTATAAAATAATATATCTTGTTTTTTTTAGTTGTAATTAAAAAAAAGATTGTTGGATTACATTTGGATTACATAGAATACAAGAAGTTTTCTACTTGCTGTTTCTGGACCCACTTTATATTAGGTGGCCTTAACTACTATGTACTAAAATTTTAATTAATCATTTGATACAATGCACTAATTGTCTACATACATGTTTTTACATTGTACTCACATTTTAAAAATTACCTGCATGTAATTACGTCTGTAATTAATTTATTTAGTTACATTTGTAATTACACAGTTGACACTTCCCTTACACCTAACCCTACCCTTAAACTTACCCATACCACCACACCTGTCCCTAACCCTACCCGTATCCCACCTCAATATCAGCAAAGGTGTTTTGCAATTCAATTTGAACACAGTAAGTACATTGTACTTATTTTTTGATGTAAGTACATAGTACTTAAGGCCACTTAATATAAAGTGGGGCCCTGTTTCTTTGTAATTATTTGTGAACTTTACAAGTTTCTTTTTTTTTTTCAGCGCATTTCTGCTAGTTTCTTCACTGCTGTGTTTATCTATTATTGTCAGTCATGTTTCTTCTCACAACAGATGCACAAAAGTTCCCCATGTGGGCTGCCCAGCACGTTTCTGTGCACATGAGCCCTGTGCTCAGAATAAAAGATCAGGACTACCATATTGGGTGTGAAAGTGCATTGTGGGGACTGTACATGGGTTTGCCTTGTTAGGAACTCAGATGTTCAGTGTATAAACACTAGGGCACTGCAGAGAGGCAGGAGAGAGAGAGGTGGAGGGTGTGTGAAAGAGATGTAGGGAGAGAAAGAGGATTAGGAGGGGGCTGCTTAATATCTGACACAAGGACTTAAGAATGTTCAGAAAGAGAGAGGAGGAGGAGGAGGAGGAGGAGGAGCGGGGTTGGCATTTCCCATGCTGGCCTTTTGTAAAGAGCAGTGGTCCCAAAGGGCTGGGCCGTGCCGGGTTACACAGAGAGCACAATCACAGAGCCGGACCACGAATTTCCTCAAACTCAAGCGCACACACATACATTTGGTCCACTTCAACATGCTACGGTCACTCTCTCAAACCCAATGGCTCCCCTGAGTGCCGCAGTGGCAAGTGAGGCTTTAGTGTTTTGGCACACTCAGCACTTGGGCTCGGCGGTATAACGGAACAAATGGCAAACACTGGAGATGTTGCTGTACCACGGTAGATAACTGCTTTATGTTATGCACACTTGAGAGAGACAAAGAAATACAGAGTTTTGAGAAATACATACAATGAATGTCAAATGGGTCCAATGTTGTTTTAGGCACCAATGATTTGGAATAAAATTTAAAAAAACATGAGTAAGTAAATGAGGACTGAATTTAAATTTAAGTGTGCACTATCCCTTAAGATGTAAATAATATTCATCTAATAAAAGTAAATTAATAAATACTGATAAATACTAATAAGAACTGTAATGCGCCCAAGAATCAAGCAGCCAACAGCCGTGTGGTGTATGTGTATATATATACGTTTAAAAAAAAAAAAAAAAAAAAAAAAAAATTATATATATATATATATATATATATATATATATATATATATATATATATATATATATATATATATATATATATATATATATATATATATATATATATATATATATATACACACACACACACACACATATAATCTTTAGTTTTCACACTAAAGTACAAATAAATAATCAAGTACATTCATATGTGATTTAATTCACTGATTATTCAACAATGTGTCTGTGCTTTACCACAAAAGCTACATAATATATACACACCACTTTTTCATTAATTTTCCAGCCAAAACTGTCATATACTGTAAGATTCTGGTCATAACGGCTAACACAAGCACCAAGTGCACTGTACTCCCATTCACAGCTCTAGAGTTAAACCACAAGGCATCCCACAGTATTCTGACATCTGGATACATCACCAGGGTAAATATTAACTGTGTGCTGTTTTCTGCAGGCTATTCTGGGAACAGTTGAATAAACGTTGGCATTATGATTGATAACACTGTTTAGCGCATGCCTCGATGTCTGTGACATATCGGACAGTCATGTGAGGAGCACAATCCATTTCACAGAGAAATGTGAAAACATACGGGAAATGTCCAACCCGATCTCATGAGAAAACAAAGATAATTTACGAGCTGGCAACTTCGTATGAATTTGTACAATTTTATATCTTTTTATTTTTTATGATAATTGGGATGGGATGGAATGGGATGGATGATGGGGTGGGAATGGGATGGATGGATGGATGGATGGATTGGTGGGTGGGTGGACGGGTGGGTGAATGGATGGATGGATGGGATGGGATGGGATGGGATGGGATGGGATGGGATGGGATGGATGGATGTGATAGGATCGATGGGATGGATGATGGGATGGATGGATGGATGGATGGATGGATGGGATGGGATGGATGGACAATGAACAATAGATAGAACAAACAAACAAACGATGGATGGATGGGTGGATGGAGTGAAAAATAGATAGAACAAACAAACGATGGATGGATGGATGGAATGAACAATATGGATGGGATGGGATGATGGATGGATGGATGTAATGAACAACAGATAAAATGAACAAACAAACGATTGATGGATGGATGGATATTAAAGGGTAACTTCAGTGATTTAGCATTAGGCTTTGTATCAGTAGAAACCCGGTAGTATATTCAAATGATGGTACTTTCCCCCCTCATATCCCCCTGAGACGAGAGAATTATGCATTTTATTTCTGGAAAAATTCCTCCAATGACGCAAATATCGTCATTTTGCATCATCTGAGGATTTTTTGGCCAGAGGCAAAGACTACAGCCACTAGATGGAGCTGTTCCGCATGTTATCAACCCGCCCAACAGGGAAGAGATCTCGCGCACAGAATGTAAGACACAGACGGCCGCACGGACAATCATAATAACAGAGCGCGGTGCAGAGTAAAGTGAGTGTTTCAACTTTTCAACAAATTCCTGTGATAGTTTAGCTTCCATATGCGATCTGATAACGCTGCAGACTGGCGCTTAACTCAGCTCTGCTCAGCTCTTCGTGATGAATGAAATCTGACACTGCTGAGTCTGTGCCGTGACTTTCGTTCGGCTCACTCACACTTTATTGAAAAGACACTTTCAGTTTTTAATTGTAGTGTTTATTCTCTAACTGAACGAAATGATTGTCTTACTATTAAGATCAAAACGACGGTGTACACGGAGTGGCCTCGTAGGGCAGCGAGGCAAGTGCATTCTGGGAGTTGTTGTCTTTCATCCACATGAGATAAAAATACATTTTCTGTCTTTTCTCAGTCTAGAAGGCATCAAATTCAAAAATAATTTCACATTTCTACTACATAAATGACCCAGTTTAAATACAAAGCTTAATGCTAAATCACTGAAGTTACCCTTTAAGAAAGTTCCCAAAAACAGGTTGTCAAATGTATCTAAGTGTATCTAAGTATAACTAAGCACACGCACACACACACACACACACACACACACACACACACACACACACACACACACACACACACACACACACACACACACACACACACACACTTCTAAGTGTGATTTCAGGTGTTAACTAAGAAACAAACCCCCTGTGCAGCTGTTAAGCTTTAATATCCTGTATGGACTACTTCCCACAATTCCCTCTGATGCTCATCTGGTGTGGATTCCGAGCTTTTCTCCAAGTTGAACTAAACTGCAGTACTGAATCAACAGGCTTTCCGAAAGCCCCCTCATGCCTGGGAACGCAGGATAAATCACAGCCACGTTTGTTGAAACAGCTGTTGAATTCAACACACATTCGCAGTGCTTATGTAATAATATAAGAAATGAACAGCATACAGTGGTCACTCTTCAGAGTGTGTGAAGTTTCATTCATCTTCAAATGCTGAAAATCAGAGAATTGTGGTTGGTGGGCTCCATTTTGCAAACCAACATCACAGACATGACGCAAAGAGGATCTCTGCTCAACTTAAAGGCTCATAATGTATATTCTTGCACTGTCTCCTAGTGGCAAACACAAATACTGCAAACTCACACAAAGAAACATCTGGTGGACAAAATACCATCAAGCTAAATACTGTACATGTAAACAGTCTTTTTGTATATATTTGTTGCATAATTTAGAAAAGGGATCAGTCTGTTTCTAATCAAATAAAGCTCTCTCTCAAAATTAATGCCTTAAAATTAGCTAACTAAAATGAATAAATCTTTTGATTATAATATTAACTTTTGACAAAAAGCCAATCAAGGCTAATTAAAAATATTTATTAGTACCCTTAGTATTTATTAGTACCCAGAATTAAAATAAGGGCCCTATATTACTATACATACATGTAGAATGCATGTACACAGTATATATATATATATATATATATATATATATATATATATATATATATATATATATATATATATATATATATATATATATATATATATATATATATATATATGTATATATATATATATATATATGTATATATATATATATATATATATATATATACACATACACACACACACGTATATATGTATATATGTATAAAATGCAATTATCTAATCAACCAATCACATGGCAGTTGCTTCAATGCATTTAGGGGTGTGGTCCTGGTCAAGACAATCTACTGAACTCCAAACTGAATGTCAGAATGGGAAAGAAAGGGGATTTAAGCAATTTTGAGCGTTGCATGGTTGTTGGTCCCAGACGGGCCGGTCTGAGTATTTCACAATCTGCTCAGTTACTGGGATTTTCACACACAACCATTTCTAGGGTTTGCAAAGAATGGTGTGAAAAGGGAAAAACATCCAGTATGCGGCAGTCCTGTGGGCGAAAATGCCTTGTTGATGCTAGAGGTCAGAGGAGAATGGGCCGACTGATTCAAGCTGATAGAAGAGCAACTTTGACTGAAATAACCACTCGTTACAACCGAGGTATGCAGCAAAGCATTTGTGAAGCCACAACACGCACAACCTTGAGGCGGATGGGCTACAACAGCAGAAGACCCCACCGGGTACCACTCATCTCCACTACAAATAGGAAAAAGAGGCTACAATTTGCACAAGCTCACCAAAATTGGACAGTTGAAGACTGGAAAAATGTTGCCTGGTCTGATGAGTCTCGATTTCTGTTGAGACATTCATCAATGCCACGTAGGATTAAGGCAGTTCTGAAGGTGAAAAATGGGTCAAACACAGTATTAGTATGGTGTTCCTAATAATCCTTTAGGTGAGTGTGTGTATATATATATATATATATATATATATATATATATATATATATATATATATATATATATATATATATATATATATATATATATATATATATATATATATATATGAATGATATAAATCATATAAATAAATATACAGTATATACAAGCAAATATTATATATATAATATTTCCTTGTATATACTGCATATTTATTTATATGATTTATATCATTTTATATATACATAACACATTTTTCTTAAATATATATATGCATGTGTGTGTGTATTTATATATACATAGCGATTAATCGCATTAATCGATTTGACAGCACTAAAATATAGTGCTAATATATATATATAATATATATATATATATATATATATATATATATATATATATATATATATATTTTTTTTTTTATATATATATATATTATATATATATATATATATATATATATATATATATATATATATATATATATATATATATATATATATTTTTTTTTTTTTTTTTTTTTTTTTTTTTTTTTTATTATTATTATTGTAATGAGTATGACCCATGAAGATCTTAGCCTTAGAATTTTTTTTTTCTTCATAAAACAAAAAAAAAAGAGTTGGGAGAACGGTTAACATTTTTTAAGGCCAACCAGAAAATTTAGCAAATTAAGATTTAAATGTGCATAATTAAGTTCACCAAACATTAAACGTACCAGAAAATGAATCTATTTAATTCTGACCTAAATCATTTGAATGCATATCATATCATATATATCAATCACATCTTTCATCAAAGCCCATAAGGATCATAAGGGATCTTTAAAAAAAAAAAAAGTAACATCAGTCCAAATAATCTTTCATTCACCAGAAGGTGGCAGCATCTCACTGGTGCATTTAACCTCTCAAGATTTTGGGGTGTTGGACCCTCCAATCCAAAATAATGGCTGAACCTGGACAATCTGCCTACCCAAGCCATATACAGAGATAGTAAGTCAACAATGCCTAATCAGAATCTATTAAGATGCGCCTTTCTGTCTGTCTTCATTGTAGCTCATCAGACGTTACGGTGCCTTTGATGTTGTTCTGCAACCGGATCCCATAAAAGGCGCCTTCATACTGAAATACTACGTTCAACTTCACACCAAATTTCTCGACATGCTTCTAAAGGCTTCAAAGCAAACGTGCAGGTCTCTCATGAATATATATTTTTAGAAGTAATGTAAAAGATTGAAATAAACACAAACAGGAGGAAGTCCTGAGTATGTGTTTACTGGCATACTAAGTGGAAGGTCGTGCTGAGACGGGAGTTTTAGCTGATTAAAGTAATGATGTTAGACTCAGCACAGAGCTCGTCTATCAGCAGGGAGAAATTAACGGCTGTCTTCATCAATCTGCTTATCTCATTTCACTAATGCAGCTCCAAGAGAGGAGTGGCAACTCCAGAAAGCCCTAATGAGCTGTAGTGAGCGGTTATGTAATATATGTGTGTGTGTGTGTGTGTGTGTGTGTGTGTGTGTGTGTGTGTGTGTGTGTGTGTGTGTGTGTGTGTGTGTGTGTGTGTTTGTGTACATGAATCACAATGGCAATGATGGATGGCTGGGAAAAAGTAAACAGTGTGTGACAGACCAGCTGTGGGAAATGTTTTAAGGTAAAGTGTGTCATTTCAGCGACATCAAAACACATTGCAATATATTTAAGACTGGCCCAGCCGTAACAACACTGACTCAAACAATGATGCAAGTTCTGGTTCTCAAATCTGATTACATTGTTTTGCCAGTAGGTGGCGATAGTGCAAATACTTGCCGACGCTTTGCTGAGAGAGCTGTTTCTTACACACACACACACACAGAGAGAGAAAGTCTTACATACCACACAGAAGCAATGCGCTACATGTAAACAATATTCTTTGTTGTATTTTCCTGTCTAAATAACAGAGTTCATTTGGAATTAATCAGCTTTTAAGAACAAGCAGAAGATATGCGGTTTCTCCGGTAGTGGGTGGAACTAATGCACAAATGGCAATCTCATTGGCTGGCGCTCTGACTGATGTTAAGAGAGTATGTTCAGATATTTAAAAAGCCATTTTACAAAGATAATTTGATGGATATACACTACACTGTAAAAAAAATCAAGTCAACAATTGAACATTTTCTAGTGACTGATCACATCTACATTTTTTAGTTGGCCAAATTGAATATCTGTGAATTAAATTGCATCAATTCACAGAAATTCAATTTGGCCAACTGAAAAATTTAGATGTGATCAGTCACTAGAAAATTTTCAATTGGAGACCTGAATTTTTTGTACAGTGTATATATTGCCAAAAGTTTTGGGACGCCTGCCTTTACATGCACATGAACTTTAATGCCATCCCATTCTTAATCCGTAGGGTTTAATATGGAGTTGGCCCACCCTTTGCAGCTATAACAGCTTCAACTCTTCTGGGGAGGCTTTCCCCAAAGGTTAGGAGTGTGTTTATGACCATTCTTCTAGAAGTGCATTTGTGAGGTCAGGCACTGATGTTGAATGAGAAGGCCTGGCTCTCAGTCTCCGCTCTAATTCATCCCAAAGGTGTTCTATCGGGCTGAGGTCAGGACTCTGTGCAGGCCAGTCAGGTTCCTCCACACCAAACTCACTCATCCATGTCTTTATGGACCGACGCTTTGTGCACTGGTACGCAGTCATGTTGGGACAGGAAGGGGCCATCCCCAAACGTTTCCCACAAAGTTGAGAGCATGAAATTGTACAAAATGTCTTGGTAGGCTGAAGCATCAAGAGTTCCTTTCACTGGAACTAAGAGGCCAAGCCCAACCCCTGAAAAACAACTGCACACCATGATCCCCCCTCCACCAAACTTTACACTTGGCACAATGCAGTCAGGCAAGTACGTTCTCCTGGCAACCGCCAAATCCAACTTGTCCATCAGATTGCCAGACACAGAAGCGTGATTGGTCACTCCAGAGAACACATTTCCCCTGCTCTAGAGTCCAGTGGTGGTGTGCTTTACACCACTATATCCGACACTTTGCATTGCACTTGGTGATGTAAGGCTTGGATGAGCTGCTCTGTCATGGAAAGCCATTCCATGAAGCTCTGTACGCACTGTTCTTGAGCTAATCTGAAGGCTAGTCTGTAGCTATCGACTCTGCAGAAAGTTGGTGATTTTTGCGCACTGTGCGCCTCAACATGCGCTGACCCCGCTCTGTGATTTTATGTGGCCTACCACTTCATGGCTGAGTTGCTGTTTTTCCCAATTGCTTCCACTTTGTTATAGTACCATTAACAGTTGACCGTGGAATATTTAATAGTGAGGGAAATTCACAAATGGACTTATTGTACAGGTGGCAACATATCACGGTACCACTCTTGAGTTCACTAAGCTTCTGAGAGCGACCCATTCTTTCACAAATGTTTGTAGAAGCATCTGCATGCCTAGGTGCTTGATTTTATACACCTGTGGCCATGGAAGGGATTGGAACGCCTGAATTCAATGATTTGGAGAGGTGTCCATATACTTTTGGCAATATAGTGCATATATAAAACAGTAATGTAACAGTATATCAGTCTGGCGAGTAAACTCAAAAATGCACTAGCCAATGGTGATTCTATTGCCAAGGTGTGTGTAGAGGGTTGGGCTTGCAAACATATGTTGTTCTTAATATATTCAGAATAGAACATCCAGTACAACCGCAGGATAATTTTTCTTAATTATTTAACATTTTTAATTCAATTTTGTGTAATAATGTTTTTACTTTTGGCATTCAGATAAAATATTGAGTCTAAAATGCAGATGTAATGTCTAAAGTCACACTGCCAATATAAGTTCATGTCGACAATGCATTGTGGGATACAGTGCAGTGTGCTTTGTTGTATATCGCACATTTTAACAAATGCTGTAAGTCACCAGGCTTTTCTACGCATACACAAAATGTGCAAAGAATAAATATTTCATACAGCAGAAACAGTAAGAGTACTATGTTAGCATGCAATTCCAACACACCCGACGCAACACGAGAAACAGAAATCATACACTTCACCTTTAAAAGACATATGTTCACTTATTTGGTGGATGGAGTCCTTTGTGTAAACTCGCTTGGACTGTTGGATTGTGTATGCACACATGGCAAACACATGCAAGTGCAAACACACACTCTCACACACACAAATCCACCACATCATCAGTCTCTTCAAAAGCAGCCCGCACCCCTGAGGGTGATCAGGGGAGATTTTGCATTTCTCTCTGAAAAAGGAAAACAGGCTCAATGTCCAGAGGCAGAGATGGAATGCTAATGAAACCACAGAAAAGGCTATTTTTATGCGTACGTTTCCCCTCTACATTGTTTCATATCTCTGGGTCACCTCAGCGCTGCGCCTGAGGTGTTTATGCTGGCGCGAAGACACGCCAGATCAATTGATGGCATTGAAAAGCAAACTAAGAACAACAGTGAGTCATGGCAGAGTCAGGCGGGCTGGTTTCACTCTCGCAGGGAAACACGTCCAACTCTGTGATCGACTGGAATGAAAATAATCAGATGAGATCATGTTACAGGGCAGGGGGCTTGAAAAGGGAGACCACAGCGCATTCTGTCCTCTACTCTGTCAAGTGAGTTGCTGCTCCACTCTGCCAAACGATGACTGCTGGAGATATAGCTATTGTATGAACACACCGCTAACAATAATATGTCCATTCAGACTAAAAACTAAAGGCTGAAAATTAGCGAGACTCATTAGATAAGTTTTATGTCTTTCCTTGTTTATTCATTTGCAGCATCATCCAAAAAGGTATTGTTCATGTGTGAAATGTCTAAGCAAAAACAATACCTATTTGTCCATATGAAAATCATTAAAAAATGTGCATTTTAACTTTTTTCTCTCATTGTATTCAGTATAATATGCAGAGAGATATAATAATATATATTATGGATGGATGGATGGATGGATGGATGGATGGATGGATGGATGGATGGATGGATGGATGGATGGATGGATGGATGGATGGATGGATGGATGGATGGATGGATGGATGGATGGATGGATGGATGGATGGATGGATGGATGGATGGATGGATGGATGGATGGATGGATGGATGGATGGATGGATGGATGGATGGATGGATGGATGGATGGATGGATGGAACGATCGACAGAAAGAAGGATGGATGGATGGATGGAACGATCGATCGACAGAAAGAAGGATGGATGGATGGATGGATGGATGGATGGGTGGATGGATGGATGGATGGATGGATGGATGGATGGATGGATGGATGGATGGATGGATGGATGGATGGATGGATGGATGGATGGATGGATGGATGGATGGATGGATGGATATATATTGACTGGCAACCGTCGCTGATCACAAACGGCACAGACCACACATCCAAATCCTGTAAAAACCTAATCCACGTCTGCAATCAATCAAAGCACTAAAAATGACAACAGCCCATATTCATTTTGCAGCTGAATTCCGTCTGACCTGCTGTTCTCATGTCAAGTGCTCGCCTGTGATCAGGGCTGCGGACTAAACGCTTTATTCAAGATTAGATGGGACACAGCTGCCTGCTGTAAAACTACATTCATTTATGACCATCATGGCAGGACGCTTATCTTCCTAAAGCTTTTAAGTGCAGGTATGGTTCATTTCAAACAAAGTTTACTCAAACCCAGACAATTCATATATATATATATCAGCTCAGATGAAGGCAATTACAAATGATCTACTAAAAGATCATGTCGAGCCAATACGCCCAAATAATCAGTTTATAATACTCACAGATTAACTATAGATTTTAAGGATTAGTGAAGTACTTGCTGCCTTTTAAAGTGATATTCACACTGACAGTTAAAACATATACACACTCTGTATGTATTAGTAGTGCACCAAAATGAAGGTTTAAATTTAGAAAAAAAAAAACCACAAAAATATAATAATAAATATAATATAATACATTTATACATATATAATACACATATACATATATATATATATATATATACACACACACACACACACACACACACACACACACACACACACACACACACACACTCACCTAAAGGATTATTAGGAACACCATACTAATACTGTGTTTGACCCCCTTTCACCTTCAGAACTGCCTTAATTCTACGTGGCATTGATTCAACAAGGTGCTGAAAGCATTCTTTAGATGTTGGCCCATATTGATAGGATAGAATCTTGCAGTTGATGGAGATTTGTGGGATGAACATCCAGGGCACGAAGCTCCCGTTCCACCACATCCCAAAGATGCTCTATTGGGTTGAGATCTGGTGACTGTGGGGGCCATTTTAGTACAGTGAACTCATTGTCATGTTCAAGAAACCAATTTGAAATGATTCGAGCTTTGTGACATGGTGCATTATCCTGCTGGAAGTAGCCATCAGAGGATGGGTACATGGTGGTCATAAAGGGATGGACATGGTCAGAAACAATGCTCAGGTAGGCTGTGGCATTTAAATGATGCCCAATTGGCACTAAGGGGCCTAAAGTGTGCCAAGAAAACATCCCCCACACCATTACACCACCACCACCAGCCTGCACAGTGGTAACAAGGCATGATGGATCCATGTTCTCATTCTGTTTACGCCAAATTCTGACTCTACCATCTGAATGTCAACAGAAATCGAGACTCATCATTTTTCCAGTCTTCAACTGTCCAATTTTGGTGAGCTTGTGCAAATTGTAGCCTCTTTTTTCTATTTGTAGTGGAGATGAGTGGTACCCGGTGGGGTCTTCTGCTGTTGTAGCCCATCCACCTCAAGGTTGTGGATAAGTATTTGAACACCCTGCTATTTTGCAAGTTCTCCCACTTAGATATCATGGAGGGGTCTGAAATTGTCATCGTAGGTGCATGTCCACTGTGAGAGACATAATCTAAAAAAAAATCCAGAAATCACAATGTATGATTTTTTAACTATTTATTTGTATGATACAGCTGCAAATAAGAATTTGAACACCTGAGAAAATCAATGTTAATATTTGGTAAAGTAGCCTTTGTTTGCAATTACAGAGGTCAAACGTTTCCTGTAGTTTTTCACCAGGTGGCAACCGTCACACACTGCAGGAGGGATTTTGGCCCACACCCCCACACAGATCTTCTCTAGATCAGTCAGGTTTCTGGCCTGTCACTGAGAAACACGGAGTTTGAGCTCCCTCCAAAGATTCTCTATTGGGTTTAGGTCTGGAGACTGGCTAGGCCACACCAGAACCTTGATATGCTTCTTACAGAGCCACTCCTTGGTTATCCTGGCTGTGTGCTTCGGGTCACTGTCATGTTGGAAGACCCAGCCTCGACCCATCTTCAATGCTCTAACTGAGGGAAGGAGGTTATTCCCCAAAATCTCGCAATACATGGCCCCGGTCATCCTCTCCTTAATACAGTGCAGTCGCCCTGTCCCATGTGCAGAAAAACACCCCCAAAGCATGATGCTACCACCCCCATGCTTCACAGTAAGGATGGTGTTCTTGGGATGGTACTCATCATTCTTCTTCCTCCAAACACGTTTAGTGGAATTATGACCAAAAAGTTCTATTTTGGTCTCATCTGACCACATGACTTTCTCCCATGACTCCTCTGGATCATCCAAATGGTCATTGGCAAACTTAAGACGGGCCTTGACATGTGCTGGTTTAAGCAGGGGAACCTTCCGTGCCATGCATGATTTCAAACCATGACCACTTAGTATATTACCAACAGTAACCTTGGAAACGGTGGTCCCAGCTCTTTTCAGGTCATTGACCAGCTCCTCCCGTGTAGTTCTGGGCTGATTTCTTACCTTTCTTAGGATCATTGAGACCCCACGAGGTGAGATCTTGCATGGAGCCCCAGTCCGAGGGAGATTGACAGTCATGTTTAGCTTCTTCCGTTTTCTAATGATTGCTCCAACAGTGGACCTTTTTTCACCAAGCTGCTTGGCAATTTCCCCGTGGCCCTTTCCAGCCTTGTGGAGGTGTACAATTTTGTCTCTAGTGTCTTTGGACAGCTCTTTGGTTTTGGCCATGTTAGTAGTTGGATTCTTACTGATTGTATGGGGTGGACAGGTGTCTTTCTGCAGCTAACGACCTCAAACAGGTGCATCTAATTTAGGATAATAAATGGAGTGGAGGTGGACATGTTAAAGGCAGACTAACAGATCTTTGAGGGTCAGAATTCTAGCTGATAGACAGGTGTTCAAATACTTATTTGCAGCTGTATCATACAAATAAATAGTTAAAAAATCATATATTGTGATTTCTTGATTTCTTTTTTAGATAATGTCTCTCACAGTGGACATTTTCAGACAATTTCAGACCCCTCCATGATTTCAAAGTGGGAGAACTTGCAAAATAGCAGGGTGTTCAAATACTTATTTTCCTCACTGTATATATATATATATATATATATATATATATATATATATATATATATATATATATATATATATATATATATATATATATATATATATATATATATATATATATATATATATATATATATATATATATATATATATATATATATATATATATAAAATGTACTATAATATAATGAATATAATAATATAATATATAATGAATATAATATAATATAATATAATATAATATAATATATAATATAATATAATATAATATAATATAATATAATATAATATAATATAATATATACTTTTATGTTTTCTATTCCCTTTTTTTGTTGAAATATAAACATTAAAACATTGGCTGTAACTGAATAAATCTGTCACGAAAACAACTTTAAACACATTAAATAATGAAGACAACATAGTACAAGACACTATACTGAATATGTAATATAGTGCATATATTTGGCATGCTACAAATAATATTTAGTGACGTTTTGTTCACACATCAACTGAAAACAGCTGGTTAATCAAAATGTAGATGAAGACACATTGCAAGCGAGAAATCAATGTTGTTTTTGGTTGATAAAATGTCGGTGCATCACTTATACATCACTAATGCATGTAAAGTTGCTGCATTGCATCACTTCATAGTTGGGACATCAAGTCACTTGAAAGGCTATTCAACACATCAACCATTTGCCAATCCAGACACAAAGAGGACCATAAACCTCTGTCCTGTCCTTTCCATCAGAGTTCACCAAAGAGGACTCACCCCTTTGTGTTGTGATGGACAGGGACTGGAGAAAGCAGCTGTTTAACAGCTCACACAATCAGCTAATAGTCTTAACCGTCTCTATCTCAGTGACTCAATACCACTCAGATGGGACAAACTCCCCAGAGACACGTGACAATTACAGATCTATCATCCTGAAAGGAAATCATTGACCAAGATCAACTGCACAAGAATCGCAGGCCCTGTTTACACCTGGTATTCAGATGTGTTTTGGTCGATCGTATCACAAGTAGACGAGGGAGACACATGCCTGTTTAACCCTGGTGTTTTAATCCATCTCTTCTGTTCACTTTTAATCACTTCTGTCCTGATTTCTTCAAGGGGTTATGTGTGGGTAAAGGTATGTGCTTTTTCAGGTATTTCGATCTAATGGACAAAATGAGCTCTTGGAATTATATGAACGCACCGAAGATGACAGAAAACACACAGAGAGCAGCATCTTTCGTTTCTGCTCTGACATCCGCAAGACCAGCCGAACACTGTGAGTTAGAAAAAATCCTCCAATGACACAAATATCGTCATTTTGCGTCATCTGAGGATTTTTTGGCCAGAGGCTAGAGACTACAGCCAGTAGAGGGAGCTGTTCCACATGTTATCAACCCGCCCACAGGGAGAGATCTCACTCTTAGAATGTAAATGCGCTCGGCTCGGCCTCGGGCATTCATAACCGGAGAGGTACGGAGCAAAGTGAGTGTTTCAACTTTTCAATTAATTCCTATGAAAGTTTAGCTTCCATATGCGATCAGAAAACGCGCTAGACTGGACACGTGCTGAGAATGACAGCCGCGCTTAACGTTACCTCAGCTCTGCTCAATTCTTACTTCCCTCTCGTGCTCCTGCTGTGTTGGTTCCGTGACTTTCGTTCGGCTCACTCACACTTTATTGAAAAGACACTTTCAGTTTTGAATTGTAGTGTTTATTCCCTAACTGAACGAAATCATTGTATTATTATGAAGATAAAAACGACGCTGGGGGCGGTGTAGGGAGTGGCCTCGTAGGGCAGCGAAGCAAGTGCATTCTGGGAGTTGTTGTCTTTCATCCACATGAGAGAAAATTACATTTTCTGTCTTTTCTGTCAAGAAGGCACCAAATTCTAAAATAATTTCACATTTCTACTACATAAATGACAGTTTAAATACACATTCATCTTCCCAGCGCTGAAGTACCCCTTTAACATAATGACGGCAGAGTTGCGGCGGTTCCGCATGCTATTCGTAAACAAAGAAGCTGGCGAACAGCGGTCTTTCGAATCAGCTTTGGCCGTGACTCTGGAAGACTTGGAGTTAAGCTTTTCTTTGAGAAAAAAACAAAGAACGGCACTGAAGTCATTCTTAAGAAAGGAAGATGTGTTCAGAGTTTTGCTGACCGGATACGGTGAAAGTTTAATCTATCAACTAGCTCCGCTTCACCTTCTTCGTTGCTCTGGTTGGTTGTAGCGCTATCCTATTGCGTGCAGAGGGAGTTTGAAGGATAACCGTTTATCCCGCCCCTCGGATTGAGCCCTGCCAATGGTGAGTTCCCAGACCCAACATCTTGATGTGGGTCTGGTTTGTCAGGCTACCACATGACCATTTACACAACGAAAGCAATCCAGTCTAATGCGTTTTTGACTACCTCTGGAAGTGGTCAAAAGTGGGCAAGCTCAAAGTATTTTAGACCCTGTTTGCACCTGTTTTTATCATTGTCCACTTGTGTTCTGATCGACCAAAACGCATCTTAATACCAGGTGTAAACAGGGCTTGAGAATCAAGTGCTAATGGCTTTGAGCATAACAACACAGGGCCACTGTCCTGCAGAGTTTAGCTCCGACCCCGATGAAACACAGCTGAACCAGCTAATCAAGGACTTACTAAGCATACTAGAAACTTCCAGCAGGTGTGTTGAGCCAAGCTGGAACTAAACTCTGCAGGACAGCCGCCCTCCAGGACCGAGTTTGGACACCCCTGCTCTATATACACCATTCAACTTTGATACAGACATCGCTCAAGGCTAATAGATCCCAATGATGACTTTATTGTTTAAATTACAATGGAATTTTTTTATGGCCGACCATATCAATCCAATCTATAGTTGGCATGAGACTAATGTGATAGAATCACTTACTGTCCTTGTCTGAGCAGAACTGATGCTAAAAATAACAGGACCTGAAAATGGGGGTTTTAAGCAACAGCTGCGGATGAAATGGATACATTGACTGGAAGTAAATAAATCAACCGTCACAGTCAAGAAACACAAAATCTGTAAACAACAATATATTATAGGTGACAGCACTTGAGCATATTTCTCTCAAACATTGTTCACAAATCTGTCTAATTTCTGCACAAACTGTCAGAAACCATCTCAAGGGAGATCATCTGCATGCTCGTCGTCCTCATCGGGGTCTCGACCTGACTGCAGTTCGTCGCCATAACCGACTTGATATGGGCAAATTCTCACATTCGATGAAGTCTGGCACTTTGGAGAGGTGTTCTCTTCACGGATGAATCACGATTTTAGAGGGGCCTTTTTTGTGGCCAGCCTAAAGCACACCGGTGCAATAATCATGCTGTCTAATCTTGATATGCCACACCTGTGAGGTGGATGGATTATCTCGGCAAAGGAGAAGTGCTCACTAACACAGATTTAGACAGATTTGTGAACAATATTTGAGAGAAATAGGCCTTTTTTTTACATGGAAAAAGTCTAAGATCCAGCTCATGAAAAACGGGGGCAAAAACAAAAGTGTTGCGTTTATAATTTTTTCCGGTGTATTATAAAATAAATTATACATACAAATACAAAATATTACTAAAGTACAGCACCAGGAAGTAGTTGCTCGAACCCCTAAAGTCATTGCACAGTGTCTTTTTTAAATAACTTAAAATTGAAACTTTAATGTGTATTGAACCTGAGACATGCCATGTCTTGTGCAGGACTTGTTCTGGAGGTGAATCTGAAGATTTCTGCAGTTGTTTAGATTTAACAGCAATCCCCGTCTTGATACTCAGGTTTCTGCTGGCACTTCTCGGCTTTATGTAACAGATGATAAAGTGGTAAAGAACCCCTGAACCCCTGTCGATAGGGTGGCCATACGTCCAGATTTTGGCTGGACAGTATGGATTTTAAGCCCCCAGTCCGGCACAGCCTCAAGCCAGTTTGCAAGACAGGTTCCTCTCAGTCTAAGTGGTCAGTTTTTGAAACAGACACCACAATGTCTTGAATAAATACAAATACAGTGAACAAACACTTTTTTGCCTCTTCTGTTACACATAGGTCTACATCAAGATATATCATAGATCAAATTTGTCTGGCAATGAATAGAGTAGGCTATTTCAGAATCACTGTATCATAATACCATCAATGGACAAAATTGTATTGTAGTTGCGAGTACACCAGAGTCCTATGTAATTATTCTTGCCTCACTAAATGCCGCAAAGTGCCTTCCTTTTTGGTGTTATGGAAATGGCCACCCTACCTGTCGACGAATACTGCCTTTATAGTTACAAGCCTTAACACATTTTACCATTACCTTTGACCCTATATGAGCCTAACTCTAACTATTGAGCGGAAGAAAGCGGTCTTTCATTCTCTAAATGAAATGAAATGAGGAAAATGACATGAATAAATGAAAATATTTTTCATCATTGCCTGTCCAATACATAAATATCCATTTCCCAGATCTTGCCCTATAATTATGTGAACAAAATAAAAGGTTTTAATGACATTCCCAGTATATTTTAAACTATTTAGCATTTATCACCATCTCATTTGTCTTATATCTTGGATGAAATTCAATTGAATTTCATACAAGATATAAGACGCATTTGATTAAAATAATAGGATCATTCAAAATATTCCATAGAAGACCAAGATCTATAATACTGACCTTAAGATTTCCACATATGAACTGGACACTTTACCATGTTTTGTGATGTGGAAAGCATCAATATTTGACTAAATCAATCCCTAGTTATTTTGCGGACATTGTCATTCATTTAAAAATTATACATTTTCAATATACACTAAATATTTGGGTTAAAATAAGGAAACATTTGATTTTACAGTGTCCTTATTACATATGTTATGTACTTACTAAAGTAACAGTAAATTCTGCATAATTACATACAACTAACCCTCAACCAAACCCTAACCCTATAGTAAGTACATGTTGTGAATTAATATTACTCAGTACTTAAATATATAATTACTAGGAGTGTAACGATTCACTCGTTTTCTCGAACATTGATTTTTTTTGGTCGATACTCGATTTTAAATGCTAAGAATCGAATGAATCGCGATGTCATCGAGATGCATGTTACAGCAATGGAAGGGATAATTTCCTGATGTTTTCAAAATGTTCTTCTTCAACTTATTCATGTCAGAGGTTAGGGACAACAAAAACGCTTGCGTGTCATCCTTTTATAACCCTGAAATTTGAATTTATTGGACGGTTTGCATGGACGGAGCAAACACATTTGTAAGTGTCTAAAGTGCACAGTTCTGATGAATGATACATTAAATTGATCTTAATGTTGTTTAACTGAATATATGAAGGAAACTGCTAAACTAACTACAACATTACCAACACTGAAATAAGAGAGTGTGGTTTATCTATCAATCAGACGAGCATTAAAGTTGCGTCCGATACTATAGCAACAGTAGACATCGGCGCATTCTCTTTCAGAATCATCACAAGGAAAATGATCCATATAAAGGGAAAAAAGGAGGCTTTTCTTTCTATTCTGTGAAGAAAAGTTGATGATGTAAGAGTCTCTCCATGCAGCATTGTGTGTTTAATGCCTGGAACACTTTAATAAGGTTGTGTAGCCATTAACATTATCCTACACAATAGTTGGCATTAACTAACAATACTTTTAAAGCCTTTTTAAATTGTGGCTTATGTACATTTCTACAAATGCCATTGTATATAGGCTATTAAAGTAAAGTGTGTAATAATAATAAAACAATAAAGTAACAATATGAACTAACATTAACAATGGACAAAAGGGGTATTTTTTGGTAACACTTTACAATAAGGATGTATTAGTTAACATTAGTTAGCATGAATTAACCATGAACAACACCTCTGTTCAGCATTAGTTAATTTTTGTTAACGTTAGTTGATATAAATCCAGCTGTTCATGGTTTGCTAATGTTAGTTCACAGTGCATTAACTAATGTTAACAAGATTTTAATAATGCATTAGTAAATGTTGAAATCAACATATACAAAGATAAATAAATGCTTTATAAGTGCAGTTCATTATTAGTTCATGTTAACTAAGGAACCTTATTGTAAAGTGTTAACGTTTTTTCTTTTTTTTGCCCACTCTCTGACCTCCGAAGGCCGCTGTGTAATTCACACCCTGACTAAGACACATCAGGGGAAGCATTTTAATAATCCTATGAACACATATAAAAAAATTGCATAATCGAATCGCATCAAATTTTAATGTGAATCGTCTCGAATCGAATCGTTCTGAATTGGCAAAAATCGTTCTTGAATCGAAAACCTATGAATTGTGAATCGAAATCGATTCGCTGCCTACCCAAAGATACCCAAAGTGTAACCCTTACTTACTCAAATAAGTACTGAGCAATATTATTAAAAACTACATCTACTTACTATAGAGTTATGGTTAGGGTTTGATTGGTTACTTGTAATTATGCAGAATGTGCTGTTAATTTACTATAGTAAGTACATGTAGTAACGTGTAACTGTCACCTTAAAATAAAGTGTTACCAATATTTGAATTTCTGATGACATCTGACATCTTACAACTATGCAGTGTCATTATGTTAAAGGGTTAAGAAACAGCCCTGATGATGGCGAGACCCTGGCGTTAGTGCATAAACCTCAAGCAAAAATCAGGCTTTAACTTCTAGACTTCCCATGATGGAGGTTGACATTCCATTCCGGCTGAATCTTCACCACAGCGGGACTCAAAACAGGTGAATCGCAGAATTTCCACCCCAAGCATCCTGTCTTAATGGGAAACTTGTGCGGCTCTTTCACTCTGTTCTGCGCCTAAAGTCACACAGGCGATGATGTCATTTCCAGAGGCCAACAGGCGTGCAGTGGTGGAAAGCCCTGCCTGTAACGCCACACACACACTCTCTCAGTGGCCTAATCGGGTTAATGATTACGTTTCATTAGAGGAAGTGACTGACTGGTCACTGGGAGCAGCTGCCACCCTCACAAACATCTTGACCTTTTTCCATTAGCTCTCATCAGATGCTGGGACGGACAGATGTCCCTAGTGCAAGACACCCCACAGGCGGTCCACCCTCCCCTGGACTGACCTCTGCAGATGAGACCCTCATTGTTTACAGTCTGCTTGCACACGCCGCAGTGCTTCCCCTTCTTGAACGTCTTCAGCCGGAAGGTGTGGGAGTGGACGGCTTCAAACTCTTCAGGCTGCAGTGGGAAAGAAACAAGGAATGTTATAGAGATATGACAAAAAGGGTGATTTCATGTTCAATGTTCAAACAAAATGAGATCTAATGCAAGACTTCATGTACAGTAAAAATCTTGTTAAAAATGATCAATGCATGTTCGCATACAACATTACAATGTATAAAAAATGTTCTGTGAACGCTGAATAAAGATGACGCACAACTAACATAATAGATTACGCATCAGTATATACATATAACGTAAAATATTGACAATTTCAAAATCACTACCGGCTGACATATTTCTAGCAATAACCATTATTATTATACATCTTATCCAGTCAATTACATGTATATTTCTTTACTTTTTAGTATGTGCATGTACTGTATGAGAGAAGCAGCTTTTCTAAGGAAAAACAAAAATGTTGAGATCGCCTTGTTCTATTTTCACTAAAGTGAAAATGTAACCCAGACCATCTCGATGAAACCGAGAACCTTATTTGGGAATGGTGCAGCTGCGTTTAGGTATGACTGAGGCCCCTGTGCTTCACCCTCAGTAGGAGCGAGAGGGGAGACAGGGGCCATCCAAAAACCAGAGACATGGACAGGATTTGGGCCGCCGCAGGTGTGTTATGTAAGCTGGAACTGCACATTTGGATCTGACAGGCTCGGATGGGCTCCCCTGAACGGACCCCCTGTTTTAGGCCTTCATAATTTAATTATCC
The DNA here is from genome assembly GCA_023566225.1 of Romanogobio albipinnatus. Taxonomy (NCBI): domain Eukaryota; kingdom Metazoa; phylum Chordata; class Actinopteri; order Cypriniformes; family Gobionidae; genus Romanogobio; species Romanogobio albipinnatus. The sequence continues at coordinate 9,054,954 of CM042243.1, read as the reverse complement.
ATAATGGTGTCTGACATTTATTTTTCCTGCAGGAGATTTGAGCAAGAGGGCGGTAAGGACTGGAAAAAATTAATTTGTTGGTAATGTGCGTGATGCTGGATGGCTAAGATGAGTAAATGCCCTTGAAGTGATGGCACAAGTTAAATAATCAATGTTATGTTTTGTATCTGGATTCACAGAGAAACCAATCTAAATAAATAAATAAAATAACATAACATAAAATAAATTCAATAAACATATAAACTTATTTTATTTCAGCTAGTTGCCAAGGCAATATTTCTATTTTTATTTAAATAAAACACAAAATTAAATCAAATAAATAAATTACATTAAATAAATTCAATAAATAAATAATAAATAAAATAAATAAATAAACATATCAAATAAACATATAAACTTATTTTATTTCTGCTAGTTGCCAAGGCAATATTTCTCATTTTTATTTAGTTTACCTTGATGTACTAAAATAACTAAAACTGAAACAATAGACATTAAAAAAACTAATGAAATAAAAATGAATGAAAAACAAAACAAAAATTAAAATGAAAGAAGAAAATATAAAATTAAATAAAAAAATTGATAAAAACTACAAGATAGATAAATAAATCGAAGTTAAAAATAAGTTTAAATAGAAGTTTAAATAACTAAATAAATTTAAGTAAGTTTAAATAACTAAATAAATAAGTTTAAATAACTAAATAAGTTTAAATAACTAAATAAATGTTCCCCAATAAACCTCAGCGGCGTGCAACTGAATTTCAGCAGATTTAAGCCCCACGACTGCCACTCTAGTTTGGCAGGGATTTGATATGCCACGTGTCTCATATATTGTTATGGTGACGGGGCAGCACAGAGAGGGCACTGAAGTTCAGCTGGCACTGGTGCTGGGTAGTGTTTTTGACATTTTTGTCTTCATTCTGTAAAGCCTCTGTCAGAGTGAGCAACAGTAACTAAAGGGGAGGAGCTTAGCAAACATCAGACGCTGTAAAAATACATGTAATGGATCAGAACTACTGCATATCAAAGAAATGACCGTATATGACTAACACCACCACAATAAACATTTCCCATCTGAATTATATCATGTTAATTATGTAACATTTTGACCAGTCTACTTTATGTCTTTATGATCCGCAATGCAATGCTGGAATCATGCTTGAGGGTTTATTTCATGTGGACAAAGATGCTTTATGTGCACACCTCACCGGAATGAAACTCCACGGGACAGTGTGACATTGACAGCTACGTGCCAACAATGGCACAGTCTCATTTCTATTCCTCCGTCAGGACGAGCCTCGGCATCAACTTAATGTGATTAGCCTAATCTAATTAGCCATAAACAATCAATGTGCCGGGCAGGAGCCCCAGTCTGAGATCTGTGTGTCTTTAACAGATGCTGTGTCTAAAACACAATCTACACATACAGATAACCCAGTTCGCAAGCCCAGGATTTAAAGGAACTAATAAAGAAACCGTTCATTTCTGTCATCATTTACTCACCCTCATGTTGTTCGAAGCCTGTGTGATGTTTCTCTTGAAACAAAAGGAGAATTTCTGAAAAAACTGTCAAGTCCCAAAAGGACCAAGAATCAGCATAACCGCGCCATAAAAGTAGTCCATATGACTTGTTTGCTATATGTCAAATCTTCTGCAGCAATACAATCTTGAAATATCAATACTTCCGACTAATACTGATGTTGGAAAAGGATCAAAATGAGAAAAAAAAAGAAAGAATTGTGTTCGCAAATAGTTGTGTAGGAGAAGAACTATTTCTCCATCCACTCATCTGAACACTGGATTCAAACAGACAGAGCAGTGAAGTATTGAAATATGCATCTTCTTTATTCCCAAAACAATAAATCATTTGGAAAAAAGTTTAAATCAAAGTTTAAATAAATAAATAAATAATAGGCTGTCAAACAATTAATCATGATTAGTCGCATCCATAATCCACAAGAAAAGTTTGTGTTCACATGTGTGCGTATAATTATTATGTATATCTAGATTAATCTAGATTAAAATGGCTCATTTGAATTCAGAATATGTGTGCTCGTAAGTGATCGTTTGTCTTTTTGTAGTTTGAATAATAAATAACTTCTGTCCCTTTAAGACCTGACGCACGCATGGATCCCAAACACTGTTCCTGTGAGCTGGTTACGACTGTGTTTATGTTAAAACTCACCAAGATGGGCATTGAGACATTTTTGAGTGTATTTGACCATTAAAAAGATGGAAAAAGGAGCTCATTTTTGCACTTATGTCAGAGGCGGCTTTATTACGGTATGTGTGTGTGCGCTTCAGATGCGAGCGCGAAATCTGCGGGAATTAGTAGAATTAACGAGAGAACGAGTCTTCGAAACTGTGTGTATGCCTACTAGTGTTGTCAAAAATATCCATATTTCGCTATGTATCGATACAGAAATATCTGAAACGATACAATACTCATTTTCTACAGTATTGATATCCGCTGCGCTCTCCTCTCTGACCGACAGCGAGTGACACGCACCGCCTCCTCTCATTCAGTCCGTTTAATCCTCTGAACATTGCGAACGCGTGTTCTGCTGGACTTTTGTTAGTATTGGTGTGACCGGTCTGAATTTCCTGCGGGATTGAACATAACGTTAATTCCACTAATTCCCGCAGATTTCGCGCTCGCATCTGAAGTGCACACACACATACCGTAATAAAGCCGCTTCTGACATAAGTGCAAAAATGAGCTCCTTTTTCCAGCTTATTAATGGTCAAATACACTCAAAAATGTCTCAATGCCCATCTTGGTGAGTTTTAACATAAACACAGTCGTAACCAGCTCACAGGAACAGTGTTTGGGATCCATGCGTGCGTCAGGTCTTAAAGGGACAGAACGTATTTATTATTCAAACTACAAAAAGACAAACGATCACTTATATTTATATATATATAAATAAAATACACACACACACACACACATTATATATATATATATATATATATATATAAATATATACACATACACACACATGCATGTATATATTTAAGAACATTTTTATATACACACACACACACACACACACACACACACACACACACACACACACACACACACACACACACACATATATATATATATATATATACGCACACATATATTATGTAAACACAAACTTTTATTATGGGTGTAATTAATCTGACAGCACTAATACAAATAATATTTATTAATTTATTTATTTTGTGTTGTTATAGTAAATAAAAATAATACTATATTATTGTTGTTTTTGTTGTAATAATAATGGTAAATCATGTTTTTTTTTTTTTTAAAGAATGAAAAAAATACGAGTTTGATAGTCTATGTTAATAAAAAAAAATGTGTTTATGTTAAACAGCTCCCCAGAAATGTAACTTTCCATTTAATAGAAGTATCTGTACTGATATAAATTCTGACAGTATTAACTTTACAATGTTTGGTTTGAGCAGACTGAACGGGAAAAAAAAGTTGTCACCCATAAAACCAAAATTCTGTAAATATTCGCACATTTTTTTTTTTTAATTTCACTAAAAATCAATGGTCAACGATGGTAAAATTTGATGCAACGCTTCAATGCATTTTTGAACATTTTGAACATGGATGATGAGGAGAAAAATAGGGGAAACTTGAGGATGATTAAATAGTGCCAAAATATTCACTTTGGGTAAACCATTCATTTGAAATCAAAACACTTTCTCACATTGCCACATTTTGCATACCTTTTAGCATACCACACACAAGAATGAATACTGAGGGAGCCTCAGGACAAATTAAAAAAAGAGAGAGCGAGAGACAGCGCAAAAGACCAGACAGGAAAATGTCTCAATCTGAGCTTGTGTGAGAGGAGAATGAGACTAGTCTGCGTCCCTGACAGTGAGACGGGCCCCGTGAGCTTTTATTCACACGGCTCCAGGAGGCTAAACTGAATTAGACTGAGAAACACTGACAAAAAGAATCTTGGCACGCAAACAGAAACACACTCCTCTACTGAAACTCCCTTGTTTACTCCGAAAATACATACTTATACATACCGCCCAAACAATACGGCCAGGCTCCGCTGTTGCGCAATTGTTTCAGGACAATGCAGGGATTCTGGGATACGGGTTATTGTTGTGGGACGTTGTGGCTGGGGATGCAGGAATCATGCTGGCTAACCTTCCACAGTCTTTTGAAGCAGATGGGGTTACGAATTACCCAATCCCATCACTACCCAAACACTGCCAGCCTTTCAAATGGCCCATCTCGTTCTCTCAGACTGGCACAAAGGCCGAGCCCCCGGAGCAGGGCACACATCATCTCCCAGGGCCTGCGTAACTGTATACACAGCCCCCTCGCCGAGACACTAAGCCCCTGGGAAAGGCACTCAGGCTCATTCAAACGACCAATCCACACACCAGACAATACAGCCTCTCACCCCAATGAGAGGAAGAGGTGGGGTGGGTAGAGTAGACAGCGCAGGACATGGATGTCAGACAGCAGGGTAAACACAGATCCACTGATCCCTCATTACTTCATTGATTAAGAGTTCAGAGGGGAAGCCTCAGGTGATCAGCCATCAAGAGCTCCATCTATAAGGCTATAACACTAAATACGGCGGAGCCTGGCCGTATTATTTGGGCGGTAACAAGTGGAAGTATTTAGTATTAAAGGTTTAATTCACCCAAAAATGAAAATTAGCCCATGATTTACTCACCCTCAAGTCATCCTAGATGTATATGACATTCTTCTTTCAGACTAATAAAATCGGAGTTATAGTAAAAAGTCCTGGCTAATCCAAGCTTTATAATGGAAGTGAATTGTTGCCTCGTTTTTGAAGTCCATAAAAGTGCATCTATCCATCATATAACTGCCCCACACGACTCCGGTGGGTTGATAAGATTCTATCCGACCTAAAAAGCATCGGCATCCATCTAAAAATCTCTATGAAAATCATCAACTTACACTGTGGCAATTGCGCTCGCTCCTGTTGCGTGTCCTCAAGCAGGCAACCCGCGTGAGCGTGGAGTCTGAGGTTGGAGTTGGGGAAAAAATCTCCAATATTTTGAATTTGGACTGCAGTACCTATATCGAACACTAGCTGTCAGTCCTACATACCGCACCTTTAATGCTTAATTCAACTACAAAGTCTTTGTGAAAATAAGCCCAGTAAAGTTGACGCAGAAACTGATTTCACCAAGTGCAACATGATCCTGGATCCACATCTTTGTTGATCCTGGAACAACATTCCAATCATCCAATCAGATTTACAGTTTATGTCAAATTTAGGCTTGCAAACAGGGTTAGGGGTTATTTCCCTCTGATTGTAGGGGTAAGTTAGGTTCGGTTTAGGGGTAGGAATAGGGTTTCTGACAGGAAGTGCCTAGCTGACACTGTAACTTCTTGTGAGTCAGACGCTCATGCAGAACATTTTTCCCACAACCGTACCACTACAAGCACCAGCACCTGGTCTCAGATGCAGTTACTACAGGACAACAATGAGTCCACATGGGTGTGTGTGTGTGTGTGAGTGCTGTAAAGCCACCTGTGATTCTCTTTGATGGCTTTCTTTGAACTTGACGTAAGGGAAGACGTTTCCTAGAGAAGCTGGAGGAGAAAGATAACACTGTATTCTCACAGTGGGGCCGGACACAGGCAGGAAGTGCTGTTCCATGGAATAAATGAAGTGATGCGGGTTTGATACAACATGAAGCTAGATTTTTGGGTGAACTATTCCTTTAACTGAGCCATCAATGTGCCTGCTAACACACCCTCATTTAGCTACTGAAAGCTTCATCCACCAGGCCCAGAAGCTTCTTTCTTTCTGTTTCTCACTCCCTCTGACACACATTCACTTTCTCTCCATCTTTTCAGCTCGACAAGACACAGACTGGGCACACGGCCAACAGCGCTGAGGCAGGAAAGGAGATGTGTTACCATCAGAAACTCATTTTGCTCAGGAGAGAGGAAACCATGTGTCAGAAAAAGTATCTGGACACTTAAGTCACACTTAACAAATGAATGACATTGAATTAGATACATAATCAAAACAAAAGACATCTGGAGACACATTATGCTAGCTAGACATTGAGATAAGATAGATACGATATAATGATAAAACAATAGATAAATAGAAAGAACGATAGATGGAGAGACAGAAGGACAGACAGATAGATAGATTGATAGATAGACAGACAGAAGATAGATAGAACGATTGATAAATATATAGAACGGTTGATAAATATAGGATAGATTGAACGATAGATTGAACGTTAGATAGATAGAACAATAGATAGAACAATAGAACGATAGATAGAACGGTTGATAAATTTAGAACGATAGATTGAACGATAGACAGATTGAACGTTAGATAGAATGACACACAGACAGACAGATAAATAGTACAACAGACAGACAGACAGATAGATAGAACGACAGACAGACAGACAGACAGACAGACAAACAGAATGATAGATAGAACGACAGACAGACAGACAGACAGACAGACAGAACGACAGACAGACAGAATGATAGACAGACAGACAGACAGACAGACAGACAGACAGACAGACAGAATGATAGATAGAACGACAGACAGACAGACAGACAGACAGACAAACAGAATGATAGATAGAACGACAGACAGACAGACAGACAGACAGACAGACAGACAGACAGACAGACAGACAGACAGACAGACAGACAGACAGACAGACAGACAGACAGACAGACAGACAGACAGACAGACAGACAGACAGACAGATAGATAGATAGATAGATAGATAGATAGATAGATAGATAGATAGATAGATAGATAGATAGATAGATAGATAGATAGATAGATAGATAGATAGATAGACAGACAGACAGACAGACAGACAGACAGACAGACAGACAGACAGACAGAATGATGGATAGAACGACAGACAGACAGACAGACAGAATGATAGATAGAACGACAGACAGACAGACAGACAGACAGACAGACAGACAGACAGACAGACAGACAGACAGACAGACAGACAGACAGACAGACAGACAGACAGACAGACAGACAGACAGACAGACAGACAGACAGACAGATAGATAGATAGATAGATAGATAGATAGATAGATAGATAGATAGATAGATAGATAGATAGATAGATAGATAGATAGATAGATAGATAGATAGATAGATAGATAGATAGATAGATAGATAGATAGATAGATAGATAGATAGATGTAAAAAAGGAAAAAGTAGTAGACTGCAGATTTAAAGAAGTAGTATAAAATGTGATTTCAAACAGTCCTTTGGTATAATCAATTCAACATGTTCTATAATGCAATGACATTCCTATAGTTTCAAGGATGGGACTGAAATGGGAGTAAATCAACGCTGATACTCAACAGATGTAGGGATATTCGTTAAAGGCTTCAGGTTTTATATCCTAGTACAGTTGGAAAGCATTGGCCTCTCCATGTGAAACCCTGCTAAACATCATGGGAAAGTGTCTGTAGGCGTCCTGTGAGGCGTGGTGAATACAGCCATTCACCTACAATCCTCTTAGTGTCTAATCTGTAAATTAACCATGTGAATGAAGTCCTTCCAGGGTATTCAAATCTGCCCTTAAGTGATGTTAAATTACGGCAGTGGTTACTTAAGCACGTCCTCTTTAAAGCAGCATGCTACAGCAGATCGTTACAGCAAGCCTGTCTGTAAAGCGCACACACATTCCTGATGTATATGGTCACCTTGCTAAGCCTTTTCCTTATGCAGAAAGAAACAGAAAGACACAGTGTCCGAAATCACTCCCTGGTCCCAATTTTGTGCACTCTGCTAGATGTTAGCCATTGTATAGTGTTTTCTGAATTCTCCAAATGGAACAGTGAAATACAGACGTGCAATGAAATAGATAAAGAAAAGGAAAAACCTTTTAAACCGAAGGAAGATTTAGTTTAAAACATGTTTCAGGTTCTTATAAACATACTCTTTGTATTCATGTTGGCTTCATATAGTCTAGACACACTTTCATGCCAATTTCCAGAAAACTTTGATTTAATGTCTTGTGGTGTAACCAAGTAATTTCCTTTATTCCCATATTTTCCCTATACCTTGAATTTGATAAATACCATCAGGTTTGGGGGAGTTGCATCATATTTAAAGATTTGAACAAACAAATAAATTAAATAATAAACATATATATGTCACACATTAGTTTAGGCTCCAATTCTCACTAACTATAAGCTACAACTTGTGCCTCAATAAAATCCTAATTATTTATAATTAGTAAGGTCGTTTTTAAGTTTAGGTATTGGGTAGGATTATGGCAGCAGAATATGGCATTCATATGTGCTTCAGAAGTACTAATAAACAGCCAATAACCTAATATGCATGCTAATAAGCAACTAGGAAATAGTGAGAATTGCACCCTAAACTAAAGTGTTATCATATATGCTCATCATAAAACGGGTGTATTCAAGTGTATGTAAGAATTGCATTTTAAAGCATCGTTGAATAAATAATCAGATTATCAAATGAATTAAATGCATCCACACTGTCTGAATTTGCTCACTCCTTTCCTTTCACACCTTCCTGATGTATCAATCTCTGTGGCATACACTATAGGGAACAGTGAATGAGTGAACAAGTCTGTAATTTCAGATACAGTCAGCGTTTTGTTTGCTCAGTAAAGCCCTCTAAAGCTAAACCTCCAAGTGGCCTTATTTAATTTTCCCTCTCCAATCATTTAGCCCCGTTAAACATTACTCATTCCCATATATCTGCCTCGACGTACTATGCTCAACACTGCGGCTTAGCATAAATCTCGCAAAACCCACACATACACTCACGGTCACCCTTAAAAATCACCTTATACAAATACACTCACCCTAAATTCTCCTCATAAATCCTTTAAACACACACACAAACACTTAAAATCCACCCTCTTGTGTTTACCTGATACATCAATCACTCCCTCGAACCATACAAATGCAAAAACACAAACATCTTCACCTGTGAATGAACCCAAAAAGCTGCAAAACATGCCAACACAATGCTGGAGTTTGTCCACATATCGGAAGAGCCCATCCCAATGTATCCATTATATTGCAGAGCCAGGATAAGATGGTTGGGTCCGACATTTTAGGCCATGCACTGGCCTAAAGAGTCAAACCCATGCTTCTTTGATATTCTGATTAGGGTTGGGCCGATAGTAGTCTCAGCCTCAGATGTCATGCCCACGGACCGTTGGCTGAACGTCCGATGCATATGGCACACTTATCTGGAAACACTTCAGGAGTTTCAAAGTCATCCTTTGATTGGTTAAATTCTACAGGATGTCCACGAGACATGTGTAGCATTCTTTAATGGTCCACCTAGAAACAAATTCCGTGGCGCAAAACTCCCTCGTGTAATTTGTAAAAAAAAAAAAAAAAAAAATTCTAGGCACTTAAAGCGCTTTACACCACCACCAATGTGCAGCATTCACCTGGATGATGCGACGGCAGCCATATTGTGCCAGAATGCTCACCACACACCAGCTGATTGGTGGAGAGGAGACAGAGTGATGAAGCCAATCATATATATATGGGGATGAATAGGAGGCCATGATGGACAGGGGCCAATGGGCAAATTTGGCCAGGATGCCGGGGTTACACCCCTACTCTTTATCGAAGTACATCCTGGGATTTATAATGACCATAGAGAGTCAGGACCTCGGTTTAACGTCTCATCCGAAGGACGGTGCTTGTTACAGTATAGTGTGCCCATCACTATACTGGAGCGTTAGGACCCACACAGACCACAGGGTGAGCACCCCCTGCTGGCCTCACCTCTCCCAACAGCAACCTAGTTTCCCCAGTTAGTCTCCCATCCAGGTACTAACCAGGCTCAGCCCTGCTTAGCTTCAGTGAGAAACCAGTCTTGGGCTACAGGGTGATATGGCTGCTGGTACAAGAAGAAGAACGCCGTTGTGTTTACAACTGTGACAATCAACGCTTACCACCTGGATCAACTAAATGCTGGATTTTCAAAAGTATGTAAAGTTTGTGGCTCCATTGTTGCAGTAAACTTGCATTATTGAATGAATCATTTATAGATGCACGCCGGTCTGTTATTGCAGGGACATTGACTTGACATTTTCACGCCCCTAAACATGACACAGAACAAAACGATCCATGATTGGTTGCGTTACTTGTCAGTTAAAAGTCCTCTGGGGCGGTCGCCAATCTATGAAAACTGCGATAGAGTCCAGACCTTCTGCCGTCAGTCTGAAGGTCTGGCTACGAGAGACTATAGGCCGATAGATGATGCAGTCGTCCAGAGCCAATGGCTGACAGACATCAAGATGTTCAGCTCTGTGCGCATTCTCTCTTTCTCCAGATGCGCGACACATTAACGAAGCTTAGCTAAAATGCAACCCCCCCACCCCCCGATGTCATCGTCCATTGAAATGTTTCACTGTACACATCATCTGATACCAATTTGGTAGACATCACGCAAACCAAATTCTAAAGCCAAAACATGGCTGGAGTGTTGGAAAAGTGTACTAAGTTTCAGTACTAGGATGTCAACAATAGTATACAATACTATTATAAACTATAATAAACCCAAGGTTTATTTGTCTCCATTAGGTCACCTAATGGGGTTTTGGTTTCCTTGCCACTATTGCCTCTGGCTTGGCGTGCTCAGTTGGGGACACTAAATTTTTCTACATTTTCAACTAAATATCCAAATAAATCTAATTATTAAACTAAATTAACCATATAAACTAAATTACTGATCTAAATCCCACACTGTCACTGTATGATAATTGAAATGAACTGATGACATCACCGTTTTTCTCCAGAATGGCTAGACGGCTGAATTGTTAAAAACGCTATAAAAAATAAAGTTGACTTGACTTGACAATAACAGCGAGATGTTTCTTGACATGTCCTGTCAAGAACCATACACAGAGCCTAAGATTTCTGGAACATGTAACCAAAACAGTGATTTGAAGATCTGGATCTTCTCCAGTGATTATATTCCTTGTTCGCAACACATCTTGGAACAGGGAGTGTTTTGTGGAGAGCTGGGACTATTGCGAGGATAGATTTGTCTTCCCCATTGGTGTTTGACGATGAAGTGCACAGATCGTCTTTGTTGATCCTGGAACAACACTCCAATCAACCTATCAGATTTGAGGGACAAGTTTACAGTTTATGTCAAGTTTAAGCTTACAACCAGGGTTAGGGGCTTCTGCACCATTCTTATTCACCTACGATTTCCCTCTGATTTTAGGGGTAAGTTATGGATAGGGTGAGGTTTAGGGGTAGAGATAGGGTTAGCACTACATTTTCAGACAGGAATGTTGTTCCAGGATCAACAAAATATGTTGATCCAGGAACTTTTCTTCTTGGCAAAACCAATGTTTGATGCCTTCAAACTACCTGCCATCGCTTTTGGCACAACCTCAACCAAGCTTGCTGTCTGTTCAAGATCTATATTACCTAAGGAAAATCAGTTCATTGGCATTCCCATTCATCTCAACGGCATGGTGCAAGACCACCTGGAAGTACGCAACCTGCTTGCTGCCTTCCCCCTCGCCCTGAAACATCCCACTTTCTGTACCTGACTGTGGGTTTGAGAGGGTCTGGCCTCTTTGGGACACCCACCCCCACCCATCCCACCACAATGTTTTCTTTCACAACGCTGCAATTCTTTTGCTCACAAAAACATTTCTCAGCAAGGGGGGTCTGACCTTTCACCTCGCCCCCTCCCTTTCCTTCCACTCTTTTTGACCCCACATCCACACAAACACACAGAGGACGTCTCCCGCTCCTTGCCCTTTAAAGGGTTTGAAACCGAATTCTGGGCGCCGTAGGGGGTTCCCTCACCATAGGAGGTGCCCCAAGAGCATCTGAGGACAAGAGAAGCATTAAAAGAACACCAAGGACTGATGCTGCATTGATTTGAGGGAGGCAAATGACTCGGTGAATTGAAAGTGCAAGAGAGAGCCCAAGGGTCCGATCGAGTTCTGCTATAACATCCGCGGGAAACGGGTTGTATTTATCAAACAGAGCATTTTTGAGCGAAGTCTGTTAAGTGAAAAAAGCTAAAACATATTACAACTGAGGTAAACTTCCTCCATAAAAAACAGGAAAGACTGTCAAACTAAATTATTCAAATGACAGGGATGTACGATACTGTTCTGGCCTATGATTACTTTCATGTTATGGCTTGCCATGGCTGCTATGGATTACCAATGAATGAATGATATTATAAATAGAGATGCATCGAATCCAGATTTTTGGGGTTCGGCCGAATACCGAATCCACTGGTTAAGATTCAGCCGAATCCGAAACCGAATCCTACTCCAATCCTCAATCCATTATCACAGTAAACACATTAATGAAGTAAACAACGTCCACAGCAATGTATTTTTCATTTCATTTTATTTTAACTGTAAAAAAAAGAAAGAATAGGCAACATCATTCCAAGATGACTGTCCTTCCTTTGCCATGCCTGGAGTTGCTGCATTTTGGCTGCGGTCTGTAGATTCCTTCATGCACAACTCGTATTCTTTCGGATGTTTCATACGCAAATGTTTTAACAGCGGCTATTGTTTAGGGTCCTTACCACCACGAGACAAATCGGCATTGCAAATTGAACATGTAGCTCGACTTGAATCGCTTTCTTTTGACTTAAAGTACTGCCAAACAACACTTTTTCTGCTCACGAGTTGCATTTTCACTTTCTCACAGCCGACTGCAGTCGAACGGTCCACCTAGTAAACACCTTCCCATGATCAACGGAGGCATCATTACATCGACCAGCGTAGCGCAAGCCTAGGGTTTGGTTCGGTGGAAAAAAATCTGTCAGAAACCGAACCCCGTCAAAAAGCCCGATATTCGGCCGAATCCGAATCCTGGATTCGGTGCATCCCTAATTATAAACAATACCATTTTGCATAAATAAATAAATAATGACAATTACAATAATAATGCTATGAGTGATTTTATGAATCCAAATATTATAAATCATACTTTTTTGTTAAATAAAAAAAAGAAAAAATAGTTTGGATGCTATAATTTTTTTTTGACATAATATCATCAATCAGTGTTGGGGAAAGTTACTTTGAAAAGTAATGCATTACAATATTGCGTTACTCCCTTCAAAAGTAACTAATTTAGTTACTTTTTAAGAAAGGTAATGCGTTACGTTACTTTTGCGTTACTTTTTCTCACCTGGGTTGAGCTTGTTTTTTTTTTATAACAAAAAAAGTTATATTTTTGTGCAAATGTAAAGACTTCTTCATACCAAAATTGAAATAATAAGCCTCAGGCTGAGGTAAAAATGCAAATTCACGCATGAACAGTAGAGGGCGCAGCTCTGTTGTGCTGTGCTGCCATTCTGAATAATGGAAGAATAGGACGTTAAAACCAATAAAAACAAAAAAAACTAATAATTTTTGCTTGTTTAACTGAATCATCAAATGTCAGCAGCAAGACATTGGTCAATAAAGGTAGATTAAATGCATAAAAACATTTGTTTCATTCAACATTTAATTATTTGCATGGTACTCTGATTTAGCATTTGACTGATTTTATTCATTTTGAGGAGTACTGAATCTTTATTGTGCAAGTGAGATGAATAAATGCTCACATTTAGTCTAGAACTACAATAATAACCATCATGTTTACACGCCTCTGCACTTACTCTAGATTTTTCTCAACATGGGGACAGGAGAGCTGTCAGTCAAATAAATGTGAAAAACTAACTATGTTTTATTGTAAATTTAAAAAGTAATGCTTTACTTTACTAGTTACTTGAAAAACTAATCTGATTACGTAACTCAAGTTACCTGTAATGCGTTACCCCCAACACTGATCATAATATACAGTATGAAATATGGATAAATATTCCTTTTGAAACCTGCTATACATAAAAACTATGCTGTTTGAATTTTACAAAATAAGTCCTCGTAAAAATAGAGGACGATGCATCTGGGATGTTTGTTAAATAGTCCCTGAAAAACTCTTAAAGGGTTAAATCTGTGTCACAGTGTATCTATATACCTTTTAAATTCATACTAGATCATGAAATAGTTTGAAGAAAAAAATTACTAAAAATAAATAAAGATATATTTTATATAAAATATATACAGTGAGGAAAATAAGTATTTGAACACCCTGCTATTTTGCAAGTTCTCCCACTTAGAAATCATGGAGGACCTTGATATGCTTCTTACAGAGCCACTCCTTGGTTATCCTGGCTGTGTGCTTCGGGTCATTGTCATGTTGGAAGACCCAGCCTCGACCCATCTTCAATGCTCTAACTGAGGGAAGGAGGTTGTTCCCCAAAATCTCGCAATACATGGCCCCGGTCATCCTCTCCTTAATACAGTGCAGTCGCCCTGTCCCATGTGCAGAAAAACACCCCCTAAGCATGATGCTACCACCCCCATGCTTCACAGTAGGGATGGTGTTCTTGGGATGGTACTCATCATTCTTCTTCCTCCAAACACGTTTAGTGGAATAATGACCAAAAAGTTCTATTTTGGTCTCATCTGACCACATGACTTTCTCCCATGACTCCTCTGGATCATCCAAATGGTCATTGGCAAATTTAAGACGGGCCTTGACATGTGCCGGTTTAAGCAGGGGAACCTTCCGTGCCATGCATGATTTCAAACCATGACGTCTTAGTGTATTACCGACAGTAACCTTGGAAACGGTGGTCCCAGCTCTTTTCAGGTCATTGACCAGCTCCTCCCGTGTAGTTCTGGGCTGATTTCTGAGCTGAGATCTTGCATGGAGCCCCAGTCCGAGGGAGATTGACAGTCATGTTTAGCTTCTTCCAGTTTCTAATGATTGCTCCAACAGTGGACCTTTTTTCACCAAGCTGCTTGGCAATTTCCCCATAGCCCTTTCCAGCCTTGTGGAGGTGTACAATTTTGTCTCTAGTGTCTTTGGACAGCTCTTTGGTCTTGGCCATGTTAGTAGTTGGATTCTTACTGATTGTATGGGGTGGACAGGTGTCTTTATGCAGCTAACGACCTCAAACAGGTGCATCTAATTTAGGATAATAAATGGAGTGGAGGTGGACATTTTAAAGGCAGACTAACAGGTCTTTGAGGGTCAGAATTCTAGCTGATAGACAGGTGTTCAAATACTTATTTGCAGCTGTATCATACAAATAAATAGTTAAAAAATTCATATATTGTGATTTCTGGATTTTTTTTTTTAGATTATGTCTCTCACAGTGGACATGCACCTACGATGACAATTTCAGATCCCTCCATGATTTCCAAGTGGGAGAACTTGCAAAATAGCAGGGTGTTCAAATACTTATTTTCCTCACTGTATAAGTTAGCTGATTCGGTACCAATATATTATCCATCCCAATCTGTAAGTGATTTTTATGGAATAGCACATTTAAAAAATATCCCTACATCACTGAAATTCTTGGTGTCATGAGGTATCACACCTGTCTTTGTGACAGTGGGATGCTATTTTTTGACCAATCAGAAGACTTTGAGTTGCTCTGTAGTTGAAAGTTGGATTTTCTGACTGTTTTTGGCTGCCATCTCTCTCCAAAACCAAAAGACACATGAATGACTGATGATTGAGGGACAATTCACTTTCTTCCAAACATCCAGGGTCAAATGGTTACAGTTGTTTTAGCATTTCAAAACAAACCTCACACAAAAGCCCTGTAGCACAAATCCCTTCCATCTGGATCTAATTAAACACTATCTGCCATAAGCAATCTAAGGAATCAGCAATGCCTAAATGTTTATATTAGTAGCACTCAAGGCCAGACACTCATTTACTTATTTATTATGATGAGTGTGTTTATGTAATGTAGGGATTTGCTCCCCAATCCCTTGGTCTACCCCAGCCAGTGTTGAGGACCGGGATCAGTCTATCCCACAGGGGCTCCTCAGGAAGAGGAGATGTAGTGAGGATGACAGACGGAAACCAGTTCCCATTTCAGTACAGACAGATCTAGTGAAACCTCATCAGACAGCTGGCACAGTTCCACCGACTTTACCTCGACCCAGACAAACCTTTACATTAACACTACAGGGTTCCTGAAGGAAGAATCTCATTTGTCTTCATATTTTTAGAGATAATGTATACACCTTTCAAGACAGCATGTGCAACCTGCCCCATCATTTGAAATCCCTTTCAAACATGAACATGCTTTGAGTTGTATGCACTGAAGTAAATAGAAAAGTCTCACTTTCTAATGCTGTAATTGTTATGTTTCTACTTTTGTTGCTTAAATGTTAGGTTACACTTTATTCCGATGGTCCACTAGACATTCTACTAACTCTAATGAGAGAGAGTATGAGTAGATTGTAGGGATGGAACGATTACAGGTTTTACGATAAACCACTATAAAATGTACTGATGGTTAGTAGTACCATTTCAAATGTAATGATCATTAAAACCGTGTTTGATTATCACGATTTTGAAATCCTGTAATTTTGAATTCAGTAAATCCTGTCCAGCCAGCGTCAGTCTGGTGCAGCGCGCAACTTTGTTTTTTGAATGAGAAGAAAATGGCGGAAGGCAGTGACAGCGCCGGGAGGTTTTTCAGCCTTCTAAAAAGACCAAATCGGAGGTGTGGTCATATTTTGGCTTTTACAAAAGTCCAGAGGGAAACTCAACCGAAGATGGTCACCCTGTCTGCATTTTCTGCAAGAAGAAAGTTGCTGTAATAGGGGGAAACACTTCAAATCTGTGAACGCAAGGCAAGTGGACTTTGACCACAATAGTAAAACTACGTCTGGGAAATAACAACATGAAGCTTGAGCCAAAGACAACGAACAAGTTCAGACAAGACTAGGGGGACATTTAAGGGATAATAATGTATATTCATTGTACATTTATTACACAGATTTTCTTTACCACATACATAATTTGTACGGGGGCACAATGAATTAAGATTAATGTTTCAAATCTCACCTGTTTATAAATCCATTTTGTACAGTGTACAAAACAATCGTCCAGACAAGATGATCACAAGAAGTTATAGTAAAAATTATAGTAGTATTAATAGTAAAGTCCTCTGATTTCATTTTCAATACAATCAAAAACAGAGATGCAAGTTGCATTCGAATGAAACGAGAGCATGTCCATTGTGATATACATGGATGTGCTGTTATAATGCGTTGCTATTGATTTTCAAATATAAAACTTGTTGAAATGTTTTCAGTGTGTGCATCTGTTCATTTTGAACACTTTCATCTAATTTGAACAAAACCGCCACTGTAAAAAATGCCAGGCCTCTAAAATAAAAAATTTTCTAGTGACTGGTCACATCTAAATTTTTCAGTTGGCCAAATTGAATTTCTGTGAATTGATACCAACAATTCATCAACAATTGATGCCAACTAAAACATTTAGATGTGACCAGTCACTAGAAAATTTAAAATTGGAGACCTGAAATTTTTTACAGTGCGTGATAATATTGATAATCGTGATAATTTCAGTCCCTCCAGAAAAACGCGATTATGCGATCGCATGATTTAATGCATAATCCGCCAAAGTCCGCATATTTATGCGGGGACCGCATTTTTTTCAAATACGCCGCACTTTCGCCGTGTAAATTGCCTATTTCCGCGTGCAAAATATGCGGGGCTAGCATGATTTCATAATCCCCGCATTTTCGTTGCAAAAAAAGTCATATATATTAGTAGAAAGTTGAAAAATGTTTGTTTACTTCACACAAGAGCCGCAATTTCCCCCTATAGCCATGGGAACGTTTTGAAGTGACGTAATTACCCAATGTGAACGTCATCGAAAAGCTGCAAACCCCGTGGAGAAACTATAGATATCGGTGAAACCATGATGAAGCACGCAAATTGCCAATAAAAATAACAGCAAAAGACCGCGCAAAGCAGTTTCCCGGTTTGTTGACTGATTTTAAAACACAGCATCATGAAGCTTCTAAGCGTTATGAATCAGTGAGTCGATTCAGCGGTTCGGATTGCCAAAGTCACGTATTTCAGCAGTTTGACACGCGATCCGAATCTTGAATCGACTCGCTGATTCATAACGCTTTGAAACTTCATGATGCTGATTGTTTTTAAATCGGTCATCACTATATAATTCGTTATTTAGGTTTTAGCACAAAAATTATTCTGGTAGCTTCATAAAGTTATTGTAGAACCTGCACTGTAGTGAGATGGACTTTGTAACAATGTCTTTGTGCACTCTTAAGACCAATAAAAGGTACTAGTGCATTGTGCCAATGGAGGCCTTTCTGAGCCATCGGATTTCAACTTAAAGATCTTCATTTGTGTTCTGAAGATGAACGAAGGTCTTACGGGTGTCTAACGACATGAGGGTGAGTAATTAATGACAGAATGTTCATTTTTGGGTGAACTAACCCTTTAAGAGATTGCACTTTGTGCATTGGAAGCACTCAAATGTCTGTTTTGTATAGCTACCTCTGTAAAACAGGAAGTTATTTATTCATTTTTTCAGAAGTTGTAGCATATTCCTTTTGTAAAGCTACAGAACTTGTTTGACTCAATGTTTTGTAAATTTGAGCCATGTGTTTATTAAGGTCTTCAATAAAACAAGATGCGAACTTAAATATTCCCAGCACGTTCTGTGATGTAGTGCTTTTTTTCTCTTTCTCATCAAACCGCAGTTTTTGCAAGTTCCCGCAATTTTATCGCATAAAATTGCATAAATATCCCGCATTTTCCATCGCATTTTTTAAGAAAACGTGCCGCATAATCAAGAATTTTTGCCCGCAACAATCACAAAAAAAAGCCACATTTTTCTGGAAGGACTGTAATTTGGGTCACTATAATCATGATATGAAATCGTCATACCGTTTCATCCCTAGTAGATTGTTAGTAGGTGGTTAGGGTTAGTAGAATAAGTTGACGTAGTTGCAAAGTTATTAATAGTCAGAAGAATGTCTGTTAGGGACCATAAAAATAAAGTGTTAGCAGATATTAAGCAGACAGTCTACTAATACTCTAATGAGATTTAGATGACATGTAGTTGCCAAGTTACTTATAGTTAGGAGACTGTCTAAAGTGGACCATTGAAATAAAGTGTTACCAAATTTTAACTTTAAAGTATAATCTATTGTAAATATAAACATTTTAGCAATATGGCATTTTCTAGCCAATTAACTAGCTATGATGACCAAACAGTGTGGCTCAAAACATGTCATCTATGCTTCAGTAGAAGCCGCAATTATACCTCAAAGTGTCCTGTTGCTTAGCCCTCTCAGTCACATACCGGAGGCTAATATGGCAGCCCAGTTAGTGCTGAACACAGTGTAATGACACTTTTGCCATTAATGTGTTTATAAACAACTGAAAATAGCACATTTAATGTCAGAGTATGTCAAAACTTCTAAAGGGCCCCAAAACAGCTCAGACTTCAGAGTGTTAAGGTAAAAAATAAATATCATGGCAGATTCCACACCACTCATAATCTAGAAGATTCGCTAATCAAAAGAAATTCTACCAAAATACTTTACTGATTGACTCTTTACAGTGCCAGATCCAGTAGTGCCAACATTGTTTTTAATGGTAGATGCCGATACCAATATCTACTGAGCTGGGTGGCCAATATATATGCAACTTAAATACTTAAAGGAAGAAAATGTGAAAAAGTGCACTATATACATTGACAATACTGTTGGTAGATTTTGGAAGAGACATAAGGCACATACTTCTGTAATGAAACAATCCCGAATATTTCAATGTTTAATCCATCAGTTGATATCAATATTGCTACAGAGTAAAACATGTATATATTCACTCTCTTCACACATGTTTGCGGGTGGTCTTCCTCCGTCAATCTCTGGTCCTGGGAACTTGAAGATCAGTGTCTGAGCTGTTCTTATGATCACTCTCTTCAGGACCCAGATTAAGTCATTTTTCCTGGGATCTGCTGAAGCCATTATTCCGGTTGGGATGTCACAGCCCAGAGCCCCCATCCCTGCCGGAACTACACCGGCTTCACTTGACTTGTCACATTCTTTCAAACTTGTCCTTCAGTGCGGGGTATTCATTAACTTTTTTTATACTCTTTCTTCCTGATGCTACATTCACACATACGACTAACATATCCATGACCTCCATAGCATATCCTGCTCCACATCTACAAACACAAATGACAGGGTGGTTGACTATTACTCGCTTATCCGTCTTAAAGTCCAATAATTTCTTGGATTTTTTTGTCAAACCACTTAGAAAACTGGTCCTATGAGACCTTTTTAAAACAAAACAGAGATATGCAGGCCCACATGGGATTTCGCCTCAGAAAACACCACAAATTTGGAGTTCTTCATTTCACGCAGTTTTGAAAAACTGGATTTATTTAACACATTCTGTTCACTATAAACAACACTGCGCCTACAGTCTACTATGTATTAGTAGACTGATAAGGTTTGGGTTAAAATAAGTTGGCTTGTAGTTGCAAAGTTACTTATAGTCAGTATAGAATGTCGGCTGGGGGAGCGTCACAATAAAGTGTTAGCAGATATTAAGCAGAGAGTCTACCAATACTCTAACGAGAGTTAGTATACAACATGTGGTTGCAACATTACTTATAGTCAACAGAATGTTCAAAAGGGACCATCAAAATAAAGTGTTATATAGCACTCTATATTACTGTACATTAGGCCTCAGAATCTGCACCAACACAACTCAACAGAAAACTCCAGAACAAGCTGTGGTATCTGGCACCAAGATGTTAACAGCAGGTCCTTTAAAGTTGTGAGGTGGGGCCTCCATGGATCGTACTTATTTGTTCAGCACATCCCACATGCTCGATTGGATTGAGATCTGGGGAATTTGGGGGCCAAGTTAACACCTCAAAACTCATAGTTGTGCTTCTCAAACCATTCTTGAACCATTTTTGCTTTGTGTCAGGGTGCATTATCCTGCTGAAAGAGCCACAGCCACCAGGGAATATCCCTTCCATGAAAGGGTGTACATGGTCTGCAACAATGCTTAGGTAGGGGGTACATGTCAAAGCAACATCCACATGGATGGCAGGACCCAAGGTTTCCCAGCAGAACATTGCCCAAAGCATCGCACTGCCTCCGTTGGCTCCGTGATCCAGTTCTGATGCTCACGTGTCCACTGTTGGCACATTCGGCGGGGGACAGGGGTCAGCAAGGGCACCCTGACTGGTGTGCGGCTATGCAGCCCCATAACACAACAAACTGTGATGCACTGTGTATTCTGACACCTTTCTATCAGAACCAGCATGAACTTCTTGAGCCATTTGAGCTACAGTAGCTCGTCTGTTTGACCGGACCAACATGGGCCAGCCTTCGCTCCCCACGTGCATCAATAAGCCTTGGCCGCCCATGACCCTGTCGCCGGTTTACCACTGTTCCTTCCTTGGAGCACTTTTGAAAGACACTGACCACTGCAGACCGGGAACACCCCACAAGAGCTGCAGTTTTGGAGATGCTCTGACCCAGTCGTCTAGCCATCACAATTTGGCCCTTGTCAAACTCAAGGTTGCCCATGTTTCCTGCTTCTAACACATCATCGTTGCCGACAAAATGTTCATATAAACTACAGACTATCCTGGGCATCACAGTCCCAGTTGTCACTGGAGGCCTGCATAACCTAAAGCTCCTAATAGTGGGCAGATATCCCATCATTCATGAGCTGCACATGGCTGCCAAGCCATGAATACTAGCTACTTATTTGTCACTTCTTACAATATCTCACAGACAAATGACTGCCTCCTGAACTCTGAGAATAGACACTTAATCATAGTGCAAGAGCTGCAGTTACACATGATGCCCTACAGACACATTTATCTAGATGGAGGCATCATGTGGAAACTGAAAGTTCAAAGATTTTGTTAAAATGGAAAACAAATATTAAGAAATTATCTCTAGTCTAAAAGTCTAAAAACTTTTGGACCACAGTGTATCATTTTTAATACTTTTACTCAGCAGGGACGCTGAGGATTAAACTGACCAAAAAGATTTATATTTAAAACAAATGCTGTACTTTTGAGCATTCTATTAATAAAAATAAAAAGTATCACAGTTTTTAAGCAGCAAATCAGCAATATTTCTGAAGGATCACGTGACACTGAAGACTGGAGTAATGATGCTGAAATTTCAGCTTTCATCACAGGAATAAATTGCATTTCAAAATATGTTCATACAGAAAAGTTATTTTAAACATGAAATAATATTACAAAATGTTACTGTATTTTTCATCAAATAAATGCAGCCTTGGTAAGAATATATGTTGTGGGATATTTTGGTAAGCCAAAAAAGCACAAACCACCACAAGATGGTTTAGATGGGTCATGAATAAAACAACTCCATCACTCTATTTCCTCTCTTCTCTCTCTGAGAAGGGAAGGGTCAGAATGTGACCTCTTACTTGGCTGTATGTGATGGTCACCTGTTTTTCATTTAGGGGAAATTTCTCCTCAGGCATTCCATTTTTTCTCTGTTGTTCTCTCATCCCTCGTCTAACCTAAACGCATTTCAAAGAGGAGGATCCAGAAGAGGAAATTACTCACTTAATCTGACATTTAGAGTGAAGTACCTTTATATTCCTCAACCTGAAGCTGGTGTTTGCAGAGGCCCTGAGTGGTGCCCATGTCAACAGACTGGTTGGCATGACATGCTGTTGCTAAAACATTTGGTCAATATTCGTCATGGACATTCAGACCTGTCACATATTGCTGCTCATATCGATTCTTCATACTGTATAATAACACACCTTAAACTGTATGTGTGAGCATGAGCAGACTTGCAGGAAGACTGAGCAAAATCCCAAATATATTATTAGATTATTAGATTATTTTATTTGTAAGGGGACAATGCAATTTCATAAAAACACATGAACAAACATGAGTAAAAAAGCCAGAATTAGCCAAAAGGCTATTTTTCATCTGTAGTCCCCTGGCCAAGATGTTAAAAGAGCAAAAATACTACACTAATATACATAATTAGTAACAACACAAAACAAATTGAATAAACATTACTGGCATATGAAAAATACACAAAACACATATAAAACAACCATGAGAGAAAAAAGAAAAAGAAAAAAAAAAAACACACGACATTAAGCCATTAAAAACAATAACAAAACAAATTGTTTGACAAAGAGACACAACAGGTTCAAATCTTAGTGTTGACAGCTATATGTGTCAATCAGCCATTTTTTTTAACTGTTTAGTAAAAGCTTTAGTAAAAGTAATTGCCTGTCTTATTTCATCTGGTAATCTGTTCCACTCACTAGCGCCTCTCACAGACCAAGCTGACTGGCTGAAAGTAGTTTTGCGCAGGGGGATGACACAGTCACCTCTCACTGAGCCTCTAGTCACTCGCAAAGTGCTATTTCTTTGGCTGATAAGATCTGCCATAGGAACAGGAGCTAAATTATGCATTGCCTTATAAAACAAGCATAAATTTGCAGATTTATGAAAGTCCGACCAATTAAAAAAATTATACTTTTTTAAAATTACACAATGGTGAATATGAATATTTAATCATTTTAATGGTTATGTCAAACTAAGCATTGCGTATTAAAATTATGAAACAAAATGCAAAGTAACAGCTTAAAAAAGTGGCACAAAAATAGAAAAAGCGCAAACTGAATTCAAGAATGCATGCTGTATAAATCTGAAAATGAAAGTACATTTCATTTCTGCGAATCAGTTCAAACTGTACATTTCAGTCAAATTGACTTATAACTCTGATGTAACAATTCATTTACGGCATTACTCCAAAAAGTTGTTGGCAGTATACATGCTCTGAAATGTTCAATAAAAATTTTTTGTAAATGTTGCTTTTAATGCTTTCAATTTTTAAACAATAAACTGTTCAACTGGTGCATAAATAAGAAATAAAATGAACAAAATTAATAAAATATCACAATGTTCATATATAAATATCTACATATATATAAAATATCTGGGTAACCCCAGCCTGATCTGCCGACGATTTGATTTCGCCCTGCAGCTCAGTCTGGAAACCTGTACATTAATTTCTACTGCTTCTGTTACACTTTTGCAGGCCAGGAACCAATCACAGACTGGCTTATCCACCTGGCGCGCTATTGGCGGGTTTAACACAATGACGGAAAGAGAAGTAATGGATCAATGCCCGTTGATCACGCCTCTTGTGGTCTGATTGGTTGAAGGACTATCCAATTGCGTACAGTCATTTGAATTATGCCCGTTGATCACGCCTCTTGTGGTCTGATTGGTTGAAGGACTATCCAATTGCATACAGAGTAATTTTTGATCACGCCTCTTGTGCAGTAGAAAATACATAGCAGACTCCCCAGACCAATGTTCAATCTTAAAAGATTGAGCTTGGTCTGCTGATAGCCAGACAACATATATATTATAATCGATTCTAACATAAAAGTTTGTTTATATAATATGTGTGTTCAAACTTTGTATAAATAAAAGACTACTCAAACGAGAACAATTCTCAATGTTCCTCTTTAAGGGTAAATGACATCCTGTTGTTCCTAACAAAACAGCCCATCACAAATTTTTTTCGTGCACTGTAATTTTAGACTTTGTGAAGAAGTGAAAATAAAAAAACTGAGCAACATTTCACAAGACTAAACAAGCATTATCAGATCAGGAACATGCATCCAAATCTATTGTGCAACAAAAATTGTATTTTATGGCAAAAGCATGCTGAAGAATCGTATCTTTATCACAGCCATGTAAGGCAGCTAAGGAAACATGAGATGCACATAAATCACCACGTAAGACCACCAAATCTTTGCCTGAGTGCATGTTATCATGAATCAATCAGAACCTGTGTTTATCAAAACCAAATAAAGTTCTGTTTCACAGGCTTCGGTGACATGTATCCTCGTGAAAATAAATATTGCATATTGTGCAATTCAGAAAAATAAATGAGGGCTATTAGAAGTGAAGCATTCTTCTATGTCTGTACAGAGTGAAACAGAGTTCACTGCCAGTAATTTACATCTCTCTGTAGAAAGTACAGTGTGCCACCCTAAATTGTGCCAATTACCATGATTCACACTGGGCTCAGAGGCATGATAAGGAAACTAATACCAGATCTCCGCTAGCAATGTGGCTGTAGACGCTTGCCTATAAATCACACAAACTTCTAGTCCATGGTTTCACATATTGTTCAAAAGCCTCATCAGAGACTCATATGACCGCCAAACTTTCAAGCAATAGTTCACCTCGTTCCAAACCACTTTGGTATTAGTTTCTATTGTGTTTGCGGTTTGTTTTACCTGTTGAACTCAAAAGGAGTACGGACGTCAAACTCAAAAAAGGACAAAATGAATAACAGTGAATAACAGATACAATTTCAGTTTTTTCGTCATGCAAAGAATCATATGACTTCAGAAGACTTGGAATATGATGCACAAGTTATATGGATTACATTTATTGTGGGGGTTTTTGGGAGCAAGAGTTGTGTAAAAATGTATCAAAAACGCCTATTTTTCCATTCCATCAGAAACAATAACAGCAAACGGGTTTGGATCAACATGTAGGTGAAAAAATATGAAGAGAAGTGCCATTTTTGGGTGAACTGTCCCTTTAAGTGCAATGTAGCACCTGGTGGGACAGAGACAGATGTCCCGAGATAGAAACAAGGTCACAAAATCTGAAATCACATGAACCAATATAGGACAGGCCAATAAGAGACAACACTTGGTCATTCTTCAGCAGCTAAAATAAGGTTCTTGGGACATAAGCTGAACTGAGAGTCATATTCCAGATCCAGAATTGAAATATACAAAGTTAAATATAAACCAGAATATGTCTGCCACATGCGTATGACTTTGTTCAGTATGGAGTACTGTACAGACTACGTTGATATTATTCCAGGACAAACATTGAAAACCGTAGTATGCTACAATGTTGTCACATGGCATCATGATTGATGAGCAGTTGTAGGTCATCCAGGACCTCTATGCATACAGAAAAGCTGCTGGCTACAATTCAGACAGTCGAATTGATTGAGAGACAACTGTAATCAAGGTGTTGACAAGTGGGGTTGCGCAAGGGTGCAAGTTGACATGCAGACTGCACAGATGGTTTTATTGGCTGCCCACGAACAACATCTACTTTGACCCAACCTCAAACGCTTTAGTTGTAGCTGAGGCATGGAAGAGTTTGGTTTGTGTTGTCGAAATTGAGAAGACGTTGCCTTTTGCGCTCCGAAAGCAAATCCACTTTTTATGCACTTCCAAAGGACGATGACTTAAATGGATACGGTATCGTTACGTTCAGATATGGTAAGGGTTTCCGACGCACGCTGTAAGCAGTAGACCAATCACAACAGACTGGGCCATCTAACCAATCAGAGCAGAGCAGGCTTGCGGTAAGGAGGGGTTTAAAGAGACCAAATCCTTTATCATCCTTTATCTGTATAGCCTTGGTAGTAAAAGGAAGGACCGTGTAGATCCGCTCTGACGGTCGAACAAAGTAGAGATAGCCCCGGTGTTCCTGTCCGGGAAGATTTGTCTGTAAGGGTAATGCTTAAATGCACAGTTACCTGACAAATATTTTTTGAGTACTCGCTCCGGTGCGAGGAAGACCCGTTTAGATCTGCTCTGACGGGTAAAACATCTAGAGAACGCCCTCAAGTTAGGCCAAGAAGATTTGTCTGTAAGGGTACTGTCTAAACGCACAGTTACCTGACAAATATTTTTAAAGTAAACCTGACTCTTCTTCCATTTTCTTCCACCCCAGATAGGGGATTTCATCTTTATTTTATATTTTCTTTTAATTCCCACTATAACTGTTATACTATGTATATTTTTATTGTATTCACTTATGAATATTTTAACTTCATTTCTGTGTAAAGCACTTTGAATTGCCCCTGTGTATGAAATGTGCTATACAAATAAACTTGCCTTGCCTTGCCTTGCCTATCAACCCGTTTCAGAAACTATTTTTAAAAGTGGTGGTACTGCAATGTATATTATGAGAAAATTAAAGTGTTTTTGGACCTTGGATGCATGTAAACCTGTTGTAGGACACTTCTGAAACTAAATTAGTATAACTGGGGCACATTAACTCAAAATCAGGCCATAGACAACACCAGTCTCAACTAAAGAAAACAGCAAACATGATTGGTTATCTTCCAAGACCTCTCACAGCATAGAATCTCAAAAGTACACTGTCAGGACAAAGGGTACAGCGCGGGGTAGTACCCTAAGGTACAAAAGTGAAAAGGTACTAATATGTACTTTAAGAGTACTAATATGTACCTTTAAAGTACTAATATGGACCATTTAGGGGTACAAAGATGTACCTTTTCACTTTTGTACCTAGGGGTACGGCGCTGTACCTTTTTTTCTGAGCATGTACAGGTATCATTCTCTCTCTCTCATCTCTGTGAGTAGCTCATTGCTAAATACTCATCGCTAATAATCATCATCTGCTCAACCACCTCTTTCAACTCGAGGCCTCTGGTGTGATCCACTCATACTGATGTGTGACTAACCACAGCACTTAGTCCTGCAGTTCATTCAATGACAAGAAAAACACCACACTGCTACAGTCAAGTACAATGGAGAAGCACAGAGGTAGAACTAGGGTCTGCATTTTCAGATATGCAAACTCTTGTTCACGGAGTAAAGAATACAACAGTGTGCAAAGATAGGGCAAATTAAATTTTTTAAATGAAAACCACCGGCCCTACTCACTCCAAGTGAGCACTCTCGAGGGAGCATTTGATACATCCTATTTGAAGCTATCCATACTGCCACGTTATTTTCAATCGGAATGTGACCCAAGCTGGTATACTGTATATAGAGTGCCAAATTAGTGATAATTCAGCTTTTTAAAGTTCCTGCAAAGATCCTAAATACATTTAAAAGTGATTTCAGATCAAATTAGATAGTCTGAGTTGGCAATGGGGCAGAGCAGTGAAAAATGAGAACATTTCCTTCAAAACCACCAGACATTTGGTTCCACTCACATAGACTAAGAAACAGCCCTGTTTATTTGAGATGCTCTGGTTGAGTATTGCTTATGAACTGCAAAGTGAACTCACATCAAATAGTACCCCCTACTGAGACAAAACAAGGACGCCAATGAAGAATAATCAAGTAAACTTTGACATGATGAAAACCACATGACTCCCCTCAGATAGGCCACCCTCTAGAAATGCCGCCAAGACATTAATGAGTTTCTGATGAATTACAAAAACATCCTGTGCCTTACTACAGCTCCCCAGCTAGCAAAAGTGTACCTCTCAGATGACAAACCTACGGCCTGCCTACAGACCGTCCATTTACTGATCAAGCTTTGAGCCAGGAGGGAGCAGGCCGTCAAGCCAACGAATCTGTAAGACTTTAGAACATGCAGTAAGACTTTTATCTCTGACAGATGCTGAAAAAGAAGAAGAATCAAACCTGGCAACTCAGAAAGACTGAGGATTAAGAGAAAGGGATAAAGAGAGACATGGGAAAAAATCTGAGAATAATGGGGGAAAGTGAGATATTAATAAGAAAACTAGGGGAGGTGATCAGGAGACATTCCAGAATCCAGTTCCATTGACAGCATTGGATTAGCGAGAAGCTCTGCCTGGTGAAGTGAACACGGGTCGGAGTCAGACTCACGTCATAAATCATCAGAGAAGGTTAAATGGCTTTTAATGTACTCAGAGGGAAGGGGGACGACTCCCTCCGGACTGTCAGTTTAATTTTCCACACGTTGCTCCGGTACAATGTCACACAAGGACCGCTACGAACATATAGTGATACTTTTCAGCCTTATACCTCTCACTATGTTTGTGAACCAATTGAAATATTTGTATTTTCTCTGAAATGTCTTAAAATGGTAATTTAGGAAGAACCACTCATTCCTAAGTGAAATGATAATGTTCAAAATATCAAGTTAAAAATAAAGTATACTTTCCAGACAATTTGTCAAATAAATAATATGCACCAATTAAAAACATGCATAGAACACATTTTAATATATGAAAACTGACACACAGAGACCTGAATTTAAGTGTCATAAATTAGACAAATTGTTGAATCAGAGTTTTGAATTGATTCCCTGAACTGAACCGATCCTACCAACAGCAGTTTTAATAGTGAAGTTTATAGTGAAGTTTATTGATATTTCATCAAAATTGCAATAATTATGAGATATAAACTGGTATTCATCATCTTTGGCATACTCGTGTCAAAAAATATCCATGTGCAATTTTTTTGCAACTGAGAAAACGCACAAAACAAGGAAAGATCAGGAAAATAACAGTCAGTGTTGCGTAATTATACTTTACCAGCAAAATCATCACACAAGCGCACACACTTTGCTCAGCTGTAATGCACACAAAAACCCAGAAAACATGCACAACCTTTTGCAGACACGTGCCTAGAAGTACATGAAGAACTGTGGCTGATCCATTATGAAGGCAAACCAGATGTTCTAATTTTGAATTTGCCAAAATTATAGGGGCCCCTCATAGGCAGCTTTGATAGAAGGATGAAGAGCTTGTAGAGCATGAGGTCATTAAAGTGGAATTCAAAAGCCAACAATGATGAAAAGTGCAAGAGTAAATCATACGCCGAGTGACTTCAAAGACCACAGACTCATTAGTCAGAGAAAATCAAAGGTGACCTACTAGAGTCGACTGTAAGGCACAGAGAGGAATGAATATTTACCTGAATCTTTATTTTATGAATAAATATTTCAACTTTGCATATTTATCTTTAGGATCTGCAAACCATTAGAAAAAAAAATTATACAATTAATCATTAAAATAAAAATAAATGTAAAAAAATAAAATTAAATAATATAAAAAATGTAATAAAAGACTGGGCACCGCACCACATCAGCCACTTCCACACTGTACAGGGCGACTTGTTTGCTGTTGATTGATCTGGAGTGTTAATGGACATTGATCACTGCACTAAGCTCTTTGACCTCTCAGAAAGCTCAAGATGCATCAATATTTGCATTGGCTGAGTGGCAGAGAGGGTGTGTAAGCAACACCTCGTCTCAGAGGTCTTTATGCAAGAGCTGCACACAACAATTTCCACAGTGCAAAACATTAAGGGTTTCATTTCCTTGACAAAAGCCCATGTTCATCCAACCTGAGCAGAGTGTAAAAGTCTTTCACTAACTTTCTCTGCCTCTGCAACAACTTTCCTTTTCAGGAGTTCCATCTGACGACCTGATACCATTTAGGTAACACCCACTTTTCACGATCCAATCAATTACCAATGGATAAAATCAAGTTCTGCTCTACATCTTTTTCTCACTAAATATCCGGTTTCAGTTGGAAATATATTATATTCCGGAAGTAAAATGAGCTGCAAATGGCTCTTGGCATCGACTGTAATATCTTGGTAAGACTTTACAGGAAGATACAATAACTTTAATAAATGCTGATAGAAATGTTGTTCATTGTTAGGTCATGATACCTAATGCATTAACATTAAAAAGAAAGTTAACATATTTAATCTTATTAAGTGTTATGTTTTCCTGCGATCAAACCTTCAATTTCAACAACCTTAATTTCAACATATTTTTCAGAGAAATTTACGAACAAGAGACTGTCCAGCCCGGCTGGTCCTAAAAGTCCCAGACAGGTCATTTATAATTCAGAGTTTGGAGGAAGTGCATTCTGAGCTTTTAGGTATTGGATGTTGCTCTTTTTCCCTCTGCTGACATCAGGACAGGTTTCTTTTCAGAGAAGTACATGTCTCTTTCCATTCACAATGTCATCTCTCCTCAGCAGGTAATCAAACCATGCCAAGTATAGAGTTTGGGCCCAGGGATTTCGTTTTGGATGCTGCTAGCAAATAAATCACATCTGCCTCATTCCCGAACGGCTGTTTCCCGCATCTTCTCGCCGTATATGATGACATCTACAGCTGTAGACAGAGTCCTCGTCCCTGTAAAGCCCATTCCACCACAGCCAGTGCAGCAGGACGGCACAATCACAGTCTGAAAGGAAGACTGAAAGGCTCCCACTATATTCAAAAAGTGCCTGAGCTTCAGGAGGATTTGGGATCCTTTTCCACTCCATTCACTAAAGCGGAATGCTAATTAAGAGACCAGAGAGGTCAGAATGTGTGAATGTCCAAAGAGAAAAAGGAGGGGACACGACCATTGCCCAAGTGACAGTTAAAGGAATAGTTCACCCAAAAATGATAACGTTGTCATCGTTTACTCACCTATCGGAGCGTCCAAGCTGCTCATTTCCATACAACGAAAGTGGATGGTAATTTATTCCATGCATCAAGCTCCAAAAAGGACAAAAATAATGAACGTTTCAGGAGACATAAAAATGGACACAAACGAGAAATTGTTGAAATATAGCGAAGCATGCAGAAATAAAAGGAATGTGAGAATTGGATGAGAAAAATTCAAGTTTAAAAACCGACTTGTTTCTCAATCTGTGCTCTGTTTTGCCTTGAGATTTGAACTTTTTCTCAACAAACTTTTCCAAAGCCAAGTAATCTGCTCTATGAATGAACAATCTCTGAGCACTAAAATGTTCCTTTGGATCCCTAAACATCACACGTGAAATCTCAATTTCTCAATTGTTTCTCCTACACAACAAGGTTAGATGAAGAAGAGCAAATCCAGAATTGTGATGAAGTCACCTGCTTCTCACATTTAAATAGAGATTTGGATGAGAAATAGTTGAGTTCATCTTCAGATTTTGGTATCTTTGGTATCTTATTCCTCTGGAAACAAGACTATCATCTATAAAATCTCAGCGGTGTGAATCCACTGTCATTGCATGGAAAAGAGCAGATTGGACATTCTTCCACAACCATTCTAGCATGATTTTTCTTTTGGTGTTTCAAGGAGGTGAACAAATCATGACGAACTGTTCAAAGCTTTCCTTAAAAACACAACATAAAGCGAGAGGCTAGTGAACCGCCAGAAAATGCATCCCTTTGCGCCAAAACAGTGAAAGACACTTAAAATATGACATGCACAATAAAACAAGCAGCCCTTTGCGCCAGCACTGATCTAATTCATCGAGTTATCCTGGAAAATTCTCTCTCCCCCAATCCCACCTGCCCCAGTCAAGTGGACTGACCCACGGCTCACCCAGAACATGCAGGACAGGCAGACCCAGGTGCGTGAGCGGCCGGCCAGCGCGGCTGGCAAGTTGAGAGACACGGATGGCATCACGAGATCAGGCTGTCGGCTTTCTCTCCTCAGGATCCTGCTGAGAACACATAACTATTCCACACGCTGGTCCCACAACACTCCACAGATCCATGGCATGCTGAGGAGAGCTGCATCAACTGCCGCTGCTGTCCTCCTCGCCGCGCACTTATTCCAGGAGCCCTCCCTCCGTCTCTCTCTCTCTCTCTTTTGGGGTCATGTATAGCTCGGCTCCACAGGAGAGAGGGGGAGGTGACTGAGAGCCTCTTTATTTCTCCCCACTGCTCTCCTTGTCGGCTTTAGCCCCTCCTCTCTCCGTGTCTCTCTCTTCAGTCTTACTTTCATTCATATCTTCCACCCCCTGCTTTTCTCTCTAACCTCCCCCCATGAGCAGATTTTCTCAAAGCGTGCTCGCTCGTTCTCATCTCAAACCCCTCTAGCTTATCCTGGAGTCAAACATAGGAAAGCAGGATCTCTGAAAGTCTCAATTGTTTCTCCTGGATTGAGTCACCTGTATCTCAAGATTCAGGAAAAGACTCCGTAATGTTACGTTTCCAGAGTTTCAGATAAGAGAGGAGATCTCAACAAAGTTGCCAACAGAGTCAAAAGACTTGAATTTGATCTGAGCTGAGGAATCTTTGAGCATCAAAATGGGCCACAACGAACAAAATTCTTCCAACACCATCCATATTCATTTTAAAACAGAAAACTCTTAATGCATAATGATTGACTCATTTGTGTTCTGCAGGAGAAACATCTGAGACAAAGTTAATACTTATATGAGACATCTTTGCGAACGCCATTAGGACTTTTGTTTTATAAAAGAGCAATGTCTGAGAAATACATTGTTCCTCTGGGCACCTAGTAAAGACGATTTACAAATGAGGTTGTAATATCTGCTTCTCCTAGAAAATGAGATTAAATGGAGAGCAAACTAATACTTTAGTTTCTCAGTTTTGCAGCAATCCTACATTTTTGTCACCTCTGTGGAGTTTCTGATTAAAATCTCAATTTCTCAAACTGTGCTCAGATCTGACAAGGTAAAGTCTGTAATCAAAGTCAAAAATCTCAATATGAACTCAAACATTTGTCATCAGATTATTCCAAGACTATACAACAAAACTGTCTGTGTGTCGGCCTTTTACTATGCAACATCAGAGACAAAGTTAATACTTAAATTAAACATCCATGCAAACTCCATTAAGACTTCTGAGTTATAAAAGAGAAATGTCTGAGAAATGCACCTATTCGAAAGAAGTTACAAATGAAATAATATCTCAAAACTTTCTCCTAGAAAACAATGAGAGAGCAAATTGAGACTTAATCTTCTCAGATTTGCAGTTATTTCCATACTAGTGTTTGAGAGCTCAACAATGTCTATTCTGAACACCGTTTGAGACAAGGTCTGCAATCAAAAGTTCAATATAAACTCAATTACTTCTCATCAAATTCTTCTTCAAGCTCTGATCTGAGCAATACTATGTATATGCACTCATGTGTGTCTTTTTATATGTCTCCTAATGAATTCTAAGAGAAACAAAATCCATTTTTAAATGACACATGATTGAGGACTCCACAAGCCTGGAAAGAGCAACCTCTGAGCAATGATTTTTTTTCCTCTGGGTCTGTAAATCTCCTTTAATGTCACGGCTACATGTCTCTGCCCCAGATATCAGTGAGGCTGCGAGCGTGTTGCTTTTCTGGGCCATCAAACACACAGCAGCCCAAACAGCAAACAGAGCAGAGCTGAGAGCTTCATTACAGTCACATCAAACCTTCGCTGGCCTGCTGGAGGGGAAGGTGGTCTCTCTGTGGGTGTCTCTCCGTCTCCGGATGATGTCTGTAATCCCTTGGCATTTCCTCCTCATCACACTGATGAGATGAAACCCCTCCTAGGGTCAGGCTTGTTTGGTTTCAAGGGACATTTACCCTGTCCATCATGGCACATGGTGGACACATTTGTAATTAGGGGTTGCATTAGCCACAGACAAGCTAATTCAGACAGTCAGGGTGCACAGAAATGCCTGTAAACATGGTAAATGTCTAGCGTGGTAAATATTTAAGCTTCAGAAACTCTCATGAGAAAGTATTTCATGCTAACAATAAAGGGTAGAGGTGAATCACACACACAAGTTTCACAGAATGGCTGTTACCATCTACACACAAAGTGATAATGGCTTTTGAGAAAGATCAAAATGTATTTTCCAAAATGTACCACATTAGTTATTTTGGCATTCAGTAGCAAGTAGACTAGATATCCACAAGCAGAACTAGGTTACACTTTATTTTAAGGTATCGTTGTTACAGTGTAATTATATATTTAATTACTGATTAATATTAATTAACATCATGTACTTACTATAGGGTAGGATTAGAATTTGGTTTAGGGTTAGTTGCAACTAGTTGGTTGGTTAGAGTGACTGGTTGATTAACTAATATTAAGGGATTTAAAGATTTAGATACATTCTTGAATTCAAAAACAGCTAGATTGAGTGAAAAAAATCAAAAAATTGTGAAAAAAAAAGTTACAGATGAGTTACAGATGTCCGTAAGAAGTCTCAAAAATAGTCCAAGACAAACCCATTTACAAAAATAAAATAATAAATTTCATTTAATTTAAAAAATGAAATAATACCATTATAAATTAAATTATTAAATGTTGATAATTATAAACATTACAAAATTAAATATAACAATAATTATTACTAATAAATCTAGATTAACAGACGTCACTAATTGTCTAGGGGTCCGTTCTTCATACCTCGCTTAATACATCAGATGATTTAACAGATCCCAGGCCAGATCTTCTAATCGGGATAACTGATCTCTGGTTAATTTGGTTCTTCAAACGAATTTGTGGATTGGATTAAAATATCTGGATTAATTATCTGAGATTACTGCACGTTCTTGTGTTCCCTGAAGAGGGCAGATATATCGATACTCAAAACCACGATCAGCAGTAAAGCGATTGGCTGGTGTAAAGACAGCAATGTAGGGACATCATATAGTTAAAAAACTTGACGAATTTCTTAACCTTTATAAGGAAATAGCCAAGCAACCATTCAATTTTACCTTTGAAGCAGATTTGTTACTAAAACATATCTATATATGAAAGTTTCTTAAGAGTCAAGATCAAGTTATCTGCATCTCCTGCGCTGCATCAAGCCACTTCCATTATATCTGTCACCGCTCAAATTAATGCAGGGCTCAGAATAACTGCACAGCATGTGTGTAAATAAAATGATAACATTTACATTTTAACAATACAATTATAAAGTAATTATTATTAACCAGCACAAATACATCTCTCAATGAAGGCACTGTGTCTACACTGTAAAAAAATTCCGGCCTCTCCAATTAAAAATGTTCTAGTGACTGATCACATCAAAAAAATTCAGTTGAAACTGAATTTCTGTGAATTGATACAATTTTATTCACAGAAATTCAATTTGGCCAACTAAAACATTTAGATGTGATCAGTCACTAGAACATTTTCAATTGGAGACCTGAAAGTTTTTACAGTGTATAGTATTATAGACTACACAACATTATAATTATTTTCAAATACGTTTTTATATTATTATTAGTGGTGGGCTGTTATCGGCGTTAACGGGAGACTCTTATCGGGCGATAAAAAAAATATCGCCGTTAATCTATTCTCAAAGTTGGGTTGGGAGCTGGGTCTATACTACGCAAGCTATGATGACTTTCACCTTGATATTTTAGCGCGGATGTACACCTAGCCGAATTGCACTGTAGGGAGCGAGAGAACGAGGCTTCGAACCTGTTTGTATGCCTACTAGTGTTGTCAAAAATATCCATGATATTTCGCTATGTATCGGTACTGAAATATCTGAAACGATACAATACTCATTTTCTACAGTATCGATATCAGCTGCGCTCTCCTCTTCGACCGACAGCGAGTGACACGCACCGCCTCCTCTCATTCAGTCCGTTTAATCCTCTGAACATTGCGAACGCGTGTTCTGCTGGACTTTTGTTAGTATTGGTGTGACCGGTCTGAATTTCGCACGCGGGGTTGCACATAACGTTAATTCTACTAATTCCCGCAGATTTCGCGCTCGCATCACACACACATACCGTAATAAAGCCGCCTCTGACATACAAGTGCAAAAATGAGCTCCTTTTTCCAGTTTATTAATGGTCAAGTACACTCAAAAATGTCTCAATGCCCATCTTGGTGAGTTTTAACGTAAACACAGTCGTAACCAGCTCACAGGAACAGTGTTTGGGATCCATGCGTGCATCAGGTCTTAAAGGGACAGAAGTTATTTATTATTCAAACTACAAAAAGACAAACGATCACTTACGAGCACACATATTCTGAATTCAAATGAGCCATTTTAATCTAGATTTAAAAAAATTATCTATGCCCACCACTAATTATTATTATTTTTATTATTTAAAATGATTATTGCCCCTGGTTCAGTAATGAACTCTTAATAAAGTAGCAGTGGTTGAGACACATTTTAACTATCAATGCCGCTTAAAAAGATGCAATCTAATCCTGTTTACATGAAATAAGCTGCTCCCGAGCAGGTTTGAGTTTACGGACCGGTTTCTAAGTCCAGGATGAGCGTCGAAAAACCAAACAATCCAAGATAATGCCACTCATCAACAATTAAATCCAGCTAACCGAGTTAGCGGCGTATGAAGAACGGACCCTAGGCGTTTGTTGTATGATTGGTTACAATGATCGACCAATTGTTTGAAAACAACAGATCACGGTAGTATAATTATATATCTACACCAGTCTACTTTTGTGGTAACAATGAATTAAATTATCTTCCCAGCCCTACTTGGCACATGGTGTGTTGCTTTTCTTTTCTTCTCTTTCCTTAAACAGAATAAACTGCAAATGACAGTCAAATGTAGCAATGTAAGAAAGGTTTGCAAAGGCTAACGAGACAAATATCCACTTTTATGGACCATAGAAGAATCATGCGCAAACACCTGCGAGATGTGTTTCAATAATTGCCGTTAACTCTGCGGTCTTGTTCTTACGGTTCACTGCGTCTGACTGATGCCTCTACACCCGCTAATGTCTCTGAGATTTAGTCAGGAAAGAAGCCAGATGATACGACAGTGCAGGATTAGTCCCTGTTTGATTAACTTTGTCAGGAGGAAAACCACCAGTTCCCCGCAGCACCTCAAAGCCCGAGGCTGTAAAAGCATCCATTTTTATTCTTCAAGCAGATCAATCCCTTTATGAGTTCCGCTCTGGTCAATAGACCAGCTAAATATACACACACAGAACGGTCCTGATGCGCTTTCACTCGGCTCTATTTCGAGAACATGAATCAGATGAGAAGCAATACAATATAGGAAATAATATCCGGCCTCAGATGCAGCGCATTAGAGGAGATTGGGGTCAAAACGGGGAGAAAAGGGATGATTTGAAGAGCTGAGGCTTGCTTTACAGCAAGGAACATGTACACAGCTGAAGCTACAGTAATAAAATGCACTGCTGGATGATATTAATGACAATTCACAATGCATTTCCAGTGATCTAATGAAGTTTTGATATTTTCTCGGACTCAAACCTAAGTAGAGAAAATTGCGAATTTACAATTGGTAAGTTCGATTAATTTGAATGATTCAATTTAAATCCATTAAAAAAATTTGAGTCAACTATTCACATAAAGAAAGGTTTAAAGATGCCCTCTTGCATTAAATGTTTTAATGATGATTCCTCTGACCCTTTACAGTGTCTGCACATCGCTGTTAGTTCCTGTTTTTTATGATGTAAAAAAAAAAGAAACCTACAATTACAATCTACGGTACGCATTGACACTGAAAACCGAAGTGACACACTTCAGTGTAAAAATATATATACATAAATAACTGGGAATAACTAACTGTATGCAATATACCATACTGCCATTCAAAAGTTTGGGGTCGCATGACTTTTTAAAATGTTTTTAATGTCTCTTATGTTCACCAAGGCTGCATGTATTTGATAAAAAATAAAATAAAAAGCAGTAATAATGCAAAATATTATTAAAATTTAAAGTAACTGTTTTCTATTTTAATATATTTTCAAATGTCATTTGTTCCTGTGATCAAAGCTGAATTTTCAGCATCATTACTCCAGTCTTCAGTGTCACATGATCCTTCAGAAATCATTCTATGATGATGATTTGATGATCAAGACACATTTATTATCATTATCAATGTTGAAAACAGTTGTGTAAAAAATGTCAGGATTCTTTTATGAATAGAATGTTCAACATTTACTTCAAATAGAATCTTTTGTTACATTATAAATGTCATTGCCATCACTTTTGACCAATGAAATGCATCCTTGCTGAATAAAAGTTAACAAATTCAAATTCTTTCCAAAAAAAATGAAATTCTTATCTTCTCCTAAACTTTTGAACGTTAGTGTAATGCTACAAAATGCTGTTCTTTTGAACTTTCTATTCTATATCAAAGAATCCTGAAAAAAAAAATTATACACAACTGTAAATAAATGTTTCTTGAGCAGCAAATCATCATATTAGAATGATTTCTGAAGGATCATGTGACACTGAAGACTGGAGTAATGATGCTGAAAATTCAGCTTTGCATCACAGGAATAAATTACATTTTAAAATATATTCAAAAAGAAAACAGTTATTTTAAATCATAATAATACAAGTGTGCATGTGTGTGTGTGTGTGTGTGTGTGTGCGTGCGTGCATGCGTTGGTTTTTAACAGACACATACATACATACATACATACATACATACATACATACATACATACATACATACATACATACATACATACATACATACATACATACATACATACATACATACATACATACATACATACATACATACATACATACATACATACATACATACATACATACATACATACATACATACAGTCAAACCAAAAATTATTCAGACACCAGATATATTTTTTTACTAGTGGGTTCAGGAAACTATAGATTGTTTATGTAAGTTAGGATAGCAAAATAAAGTTAACTGTGACATATTAGACCCAAAAATGTGTCATACAGTGACTACCAGTAAAATTTATACAAATTTGGGACCAAAATTATTCAGACAATTTGACCTGAACATGTTTTGCTGAAGAGTTTTTTCTTCAATTTCTAATGCGACCTTTTACACCACAGACTGAACAAAATGAAGCATTGCTTGGTCATTGGTTGACCTAAATTGGTATTATCTAATTGTGTACTTACATTTAACAGCTGACAGCTGATTGGTTGATAGTAATCCATTACATACCTTTCTATCAAAGTTATGACATTATCAAGATGAATTTGTTCTGACACAGTTTAACTCTGAGTCGTCATATTTTATTGCCATTTTCTAAACTATAGCGAATAAACTGATAATGTGAGAAAATGTTGAAGGTGTCTGAATAAATTTTGGTTTGACTGTGTGTGTGTGTGTGTGTGTGTGTGTGTGTGTGTGTGTGTGTGTGTGTGTGTGTGTGTGTGTGTGTGTGTGTGTGTGTGTGTGTGTGTGTGTGTGTGTGTGTGTGTGTGTGTGTGTGTATATATATATATATATATATATATATATATATATATATATATATATATATATATATATATATATATATATATACCAGGGCTGTACGTTAACTTTTTTTGCACATAGCACTGGTGCTACAGAGGTTGAAAGTTTTGTAGCACAGCCCAAAAAAATTGTAGCACATGTATAAAACGTCTGTTACCATGTCTGAAAAATGCAAAAAGTGCTATACAAAACAAATATTTACGAATAAAATAATAATAACAATTATTATTATTATTATATTTTACAGAAAACATAAATCATTAGAAAGTTTTAAGGTTGTATAATAAATATTAAATTATGATAAAAAATGTGACTCTAATGTCAAATTTTTGTCTTATTTTATCTTGTTTATTTTCAAGTCAAGACATTGAACACTATTACCTGAACACACTCACAGAGCGTACAGAATTACTCCAAAACCCTCACTAGTGCTCTTAGAAGCAAACAACATCTACACTATCTCAGGCCAGGAAAACAATAAAAATAGCAACCTGTCTTTACTGTAATAGCAAGCTCTGTAATGGAAATATGAGAAGGTAACTCAAGCTGCCCACAACAGTCCACAGGTGCCTGCACAAACATCTAGTATGACCGGCCGTCCTATAGTTTACATGGCATATTTGCAGTTTCATAAAGTAAAACATGAAAATGTGCCCTGGATTGAGGTGTTTGGTCACTGACCAAACCTTGAAAGTCAGGGCGAAACAAAAATGGCTTTTCAACAACCAAACCATTCCTTCACACAACACATTAAAATGCCAGTGAGGTGTTCTGCCGTCACTGTAAATGTTCATTTTTGGACACACACGTACACACATAGGCCTACACAAACTGCACTTTTTACATACAGTAATACGAGAATTTGAATGTTGTATGTGGGACTAAATGCTATGCTTTTTTATTTGATTATTAGATTAAATGCGCTTGTTATTCTAACCGCACATGTAAATGCCAAAATATACAAAAATGACACATTTGTTGTTGTCTGCATTTGATTCTTTTCTAAATCTGTGAAATACAATGCACAGAAAGAACTAGACTTAGGCCATGTCCACACTAATACGTTTTTTCGTTTGAAAACGTATATTTTTCTCTCCGTTTTGGCCTTCCGTCCACACTGAGACGGCGTTTTAGGTCAACGAAAACGTAGCTTTTTGAAAACGCTCTCCAAAGCGGATCAATTTGAAAACGCCGTATTCGTGTTGTAGTGTGGACTGTGAAGACCGAGGTATTTGAAAACAATGACGCATATTGTACCAATAGGTATTCATGTTTATACCACTATTGTTCCTGTTATGTGCTATGTAGGGCTGGGCGGTATATCGAGTTTGTAGGCTAATACTGTATATCAAAATATTTTTTTTGAAACTATATGGAATGAGGCAATACAGTTTATATCGATATAAAGATTGATACGAACGCATCTGAAAAATAGCTGAGTACGCAGAATGAGCTGATGCAGGGAAAGTGCATGATGCAACTAGTCCTAAACATGACACATGCTTTATATAAAGGGCTTCAAAATAACTGGTAAGATATAGTTAACATGTATGGTCTAAAGCAGCTTGCCCTGTCAGATGCTCTGAGAGATGGGCTACTTGTGCTGACAGACATACATACTTGCGGTGTTTAATGCGTTTGAAATGCGGTGCTTTCCTCAGTGCATAACTTACATTTCACATGTATATTCTCCATCTGTAAATGTTAGAAAGTCATGCAAATACATCCATTTTGCTGTCTGAGGAGGACAAGCAGAAGGCATGTGAATCTCCGCTAAAATTCAGGCTTCCGTGAATGAGCGCCGCCGCATGCTCCAAACAGATGGAGCGCAATAGAATAGGAAAGCAATAATTCTGACTAAAATATACATATTTCTAAAATATTTGTTGTTGGACAATAAATGTATCATATCTATGTACTGTATACTGTCCATGTCCAGAAAGGTAATAAAAACATCATCAAAGTAGTCCATGTGACATCAGTGGGTTAGTTAGAATTTTTTGAAGCATCGAAAATACATTTTGGTCCAAAAATAACAAAAACTACAACTTTATTCAGCATTGTCTTCTCTTCTGTGTCTGTTGCCAATCTGCGTTCACGACTCCGCAGCTGACGCTGCTGGCGCGATCTGGTGCGCCTGAGCTTCCATAGCTTGAATTAGGATTCCTACACAATTTTCATTTCCAAATTCATGACTCAAATTTCCAGACTTCCCTACAGATTTTTCCGACCATATTTAACTTGTTCTGATAAATTGTTTTAAAATTCAACTGCTAACAAGAATGTTACATTCAAAAAGATTTAGTATTGGCGTTTTTGCCTTTTATTAGGATAGGAAAGTAACTAGACAGGAAGTAAGGTGGGAGAGAGAGGGGGGGCGGGATTGGGAAAAGTCCATGGGGCAGGACTCAAACTCAGGTCTCCCGAAGCACAACAGCACTACATGGCGACGCACTTACCCACAATGCTATCGGCACCGACAAGTATGTTACCCTCGTCATAGTAGATCACTTAACAACAAAACACAATCTTATCTTAATGATTGAGTGCTCCCTCGATATTTTGCTTATTTGATTGTGACGCGGATGCACGTGCTCATTCAACGGCCAAACGAAGTTTTGCGAAATGGAAATACACAACTTTAATTTGTAACACTGAGAAAATATCAAAAATAACAGTAACGTTAAAAAGAAACAACACTCACGCCGCGTCACGCGAAAACGCAATTGTACTCTGTGAACGCACCTGATAAGAATGATAAATTGACCGATGTGACTACTAGCCTGGTCTTACCAGACTCTCGTACATTTCATTTGTACAGAGAGTCTGGCAACTCTCCATTGACAAGCATTTACTTCCTTGAAGGCGGGAACTCTGTTGAAGTTTAAAACTATTGGATCTGCCAAGAGTCACTCTAGATCTGCATCGCTAACGTTTGGTCGTGACGTATGTCACACGCCGTTCGCCTTTGATTCTCACATTAACTGTGCACACCACCTCAGTGTCAGTGATAAAACCTTGTGCATTCGGATTGTGATTTATTCACGGTGGAGAGGATAGTTTTGTGATCGGAACGCGCTGCTCTCGTGCTGCATATCTCGTGCAATCATAACATGATTGTATATGCTGTAAATAAAATGTCATATGCTTGGTATGATAAGAATAAATGCTGCCGTAAATAACGGCCCAATTCAAATGTTTACGTGCTTTTCTTCTTTTATTTTTTGAGCGGTGATGAAATATTTTGCTCTTGTAAACACTTGCCAGCATTTAAAGAAATACAAGTCTAGAAATGCATCCAAATTGCAGCACACGCAACCGCACGGTGCTCTGCAGGGGTCTAAAAAGGATATAAAGAGTGAATTTTGAAGTGATATATTCTTGAAAACTCAGAAATGTGGATTCGGAGAGCAATTACATTACCACACGACCTTTTTGTCAAAAGCAGTCGTTAATTCAGCCTGGGTTTTTTCGCGGGTGGTGGAAGACGGACGGCTTCAGCCAACTCCTTCCCCACTAACGGAGCGAGCTGAAAAAGACTTTTCCCGAACCACAACATCATGGCCACCAACAAAACTCAGCAGTGATTGTTCTTGCTCCGTGTAACTGAGTTCGTTTGTTCAGCTAAATATGCAGCTATAATGCATGTAGGTGATTTTAAATTAATATTTCATATCGATAAACAATGGTTAGCCTACATACTGTTAAAACTAATTGTGGTATTGATTTCTTTGTAAGATTGCCGACTCTATAGAAAAGTGGCTACTTTACAGCGCTCCGAGTGCCCCCGAGTGGTTGGGAGCATTTCCGTTGTGTTGTGGCTTTTTCGTTGTGTTGTGGCTTGATTCCGTTGTGTTGTGGCTTGATTTCGTTGTGTTGTGGCTTGATTTCATTGTGTTGTGGCTTGATTT
The DNA here is from genome assembly GCA_023566225.1 of Romanogobio albipinnatus. Lineage (NCBI taxonomy): Eukaryota > Metazoa > Chordata > Actinopteri > Cypriniformes > Gobionidae > Romanogobio > Romanogobio albipinnatus. Next base: position 9,011,409 of record CM042243.1, on the reverse strand, counting down.
CGTTGTGTTGTGGCTTGATTTCGTTGTGTTGTGGCTTGATTTCATTGTGTTGTGGCTTGATTTCGTTGTGTTGTGGCTTTTTCGTTGTGTTGTGGCTTTTTCGTTGTGTTGTGGCTTGATTTCATTGTGTTGTGGCTTGATTTCATTGTGTTGTGGCTTGATTTCATTGTGTTGTGGCTTGATTTCATTGTGTTGTGGCTTGATTTCGTTGTGTTGTGGCTTGATTTCATTGTGTTGTGGCTTTTTCGTTGTGTTGTGGCTTTTTCGTTGTGTTGTGGCTTGATTTCATTGTGTTGTGGCTTTTTCGTTGTGTTGTGGCTTTTTCGTTGTGTTGTGGCTTGATTCCGTTGTGTTGTGGCTTGATTTCGTTGTGTTGTGGCTTGATTTCATTGTGTTGTGGCTTGATTTCGTTGTGTTGTGGCTTGATTTCGTTGTGTTGTGGCTTGATTTCATTGTGTTGTGGCTTGATTTCGTTGTGTTGTGGCTTTTTCGTTGTGTTGTGGCTTTTGCGTTGTGTTGTGGCTTGATTTCATTGTATTGTGGCTTGATTTCATTGTGTTGTGGCTTTTTCGTTGTGTTGTGGCTTTTTAGTTGTGTTGTGGCTTGATTTCGTTGTGTTGTGGCTTGATTTCATTGTGTTGTGGCTTTTTCGTTGTGTTGTGGCTTTTTCGTTGTGTTGTGGCTTGATTTCGTTGTGTTGTGGCTTGATTTCATTGTGTTGTGGCTTTTGCGTTGTGTTGTGGCTTGATTTCATTGTATTGTGGCTTGATTTCATTGTGTTGTGGCTTTTTCGTTGTGTTGTGGCTTTTTCGTTGTGTTGTGGCTTGATTTCGTTGTGTTGTGGCTTGATTTCATTGTGTTGTGGCTTTTTCGTTGTGTTGTGGCTTTTTCGTTGTGTTGTGGCTTGATTTCGTTGTGTTGTGGCTTGATTTCATTGTGTTGTGGCTTTTTCGTTGTGTTGTGGCTTTTTCGTTGTGTTGTGGCTTTTTCGTTGTGTTGTGGCTTGATTTCGTTGTGTTGTGGCTTTTTCGTTGTGTTGTGGCTTGATTTCATTGTGTTGTGGCTTGTTTTTGTTGTGTTGTGGCTTGTTTCCGTTGTGTTGTGGCTTGATTTATTTGTGTTGTGGCTTTTTCGTTGTGTTGTGGCTTGATTTCATTGTGTCGTGGCTTTTTCGTTGTGTTGAGGTTTTTCCGTTGTGTTGTGGCTTGATTTCGTTGTGTTGTGGCTTTTTCGTTGTGTTGTGGCTTGATTTCATTGTGTTGTGGCTTGTTTTTGTTGTGTTGTGGCTTGTTTTCGTTGTGTTGTGGCTTGATTTATTTGTGTTGTGGCTTTTTCGTTGTGTTGTGGCTTGATTTCATTGTGTTGTGGCTTGATTTCATTGTGTTGTGGCTTGTTTTCATTGTGTTGTGGCTTGATTTATTTGTGTTGTGGCTTTTTTCGTTGTGTTGTGGCTTGTTTTTGTTGTGTTGTGAACTTATGTTTGCTTTTTATATTTCGTTGTGTTGTGCACTACTGGGCCACCGTCCGTTTCGTTTCTCAAATCTTCACTCACATCGCACCCATTTTCGCAGGGTCGGTCGAAAGTTTACTTGATAAAGTTTTAAATATGGATATTTTTTTACACAAACGCATCGATTCGCTTCAGAAGGCCTTTATTAACACCCGAGAGACGCGTGGAGCAGTTATTTGATGGGCAGATGCACTTTTTATGGACTTCAAAAACAGAGCAACTATAAATCCAATTCTACTGCTTGGATTAGCCTGGACTTCTGTAATATACCTCAGATTTTATTCGTCTGAAAGAATGTCATATACACCTAGGATGACTTGAGGGTGAGTAAATTATGGGCTAATTGTAATTTTTGGGTGAACTATCCCTTTAACGCATGCACAGTAAGGTAAATTTAGCGTTTTACGACGTATCAGTGTGGACAAGAAACTTTTGGAAAAGGCTTGATAATGCTAGTGTGGACGGAGAGCGTTTTATAATGACATTTTCAAATGCATCCGGATTAATGTACACATAGCCTTAAAGTAAAGATGTACACCAACTAGACAGACAGTTTCTCTAAAATAAACCTTTACTACTGTTATTGCAATCATTGTTTCAGACAAAAAAATTCCTCACACTATATCTTCAGGTTGTGGTGTATTGTAAATCACTGAGGGGAATAAGAGGTCACCACAAAGACAGATTAGCACAGTCAACATGCCACTTTACAGCTTTACAGATAAGAGCGGTGGAAAGGAAACTCTCTGTCACAGTATATGAGCCTGCAGAAGTGATTATGTATATTGAGTGCAAAAGAAGGCCTCCTGTACATTTCTGAGTCATGGACCAATTATCTGAGAGGACCACAGCTGCCAGACTGACCCCTAGTGTCCATGATGAGAACTGAGAAAGAACAAGCTCAGATGGTGTTGAAATAAACAATTATTTAATTATTAAATGCTTTTAATGCTTTTATTTAGTATAATAATGCATTAAACTCAAAGTGACAATATTATAATGATTTCTGAAGGATCATGTGAGACAGAAGACTGGAGTAATGATGCTAAAAAATTCAGCTTTGATCACAGTAATAAATTATAGTTTATAATATATTCAAAATGAAAACTTTAAATCATAATAATGTGTGTGTGTGTGTGTGTGTGTGTGTGTGTGTGTGTGTGTGTGTGTGTGTGTGTGTGTGTGTGTGTGTGTGTGTGTGTGTGTGTGTGTGTGTGTGTGTGTGTGTGTGTGTGTGTGTGTGTGTGTGTGTGTGTGTGTGTGTGTGTGTTTAATAAAAAAAAAAATGGAGCCTTGGTGATGAGCATAAGAGACACATCAGATTCAGCTTTGCATCACCGGAATAAATTAAATAAAAAAATATATTCAAATATAAAAAAAGTTGTTTTAAAGTGTAATAATATTTCACAATATTACTGATTTTAATGTATTTTTTATTGCATTACTGCAAATTTTAATTTCTTTATTTCAAGAAAATTGCTCAGCATTGTCACACTTCCTGTCAGCCCACGTAAGAATAATATCCAATATATTATTTACCACTTTATGAGTGCAAAACCAGTTTAACTCAAAGCAAACCATCTGAACACTGCCATCCTGAGAACCAAAAGCTCTAGTGTGAAAATGCCCTTAAACTCAGATAAAAATGTCAACTGTCACACCAAAAGACAAACTAGATCATGGCTGACAGACACAGCATCAGAGCGCTGAAGATAATCTGAGTGACAGACACTGGAGGAGGAGCCTGAAGAACACACAGCATAATCAAATCCATCGCAGCTCTGCATCAACGCGGCTTCGACCTTCAGCAAAGTCTTTCCTTGCAGATAAAACACAAGCATTATTCGTATTGCCTCCATTATGGAAATAAAGCTTTCTCGTTCTTTCTTTCTCTCCGAGTGGATAGTCTGTGTCAAATGGGGTCGAGTACAGACTGGGGACCGTTCAGACTGAGATGGAGCGATTGCTTTTTAGCTAGAGGACAGGGATCAGGATGAAAGGAGTGGAGGAAGGAAGGAAATATGGGAGGACAGGAAAGGAGGAGAGCAGGGCTGGGGAGTAGAAATGCGACATCCAGCAGAGATTTTGCAATCGTGTTAGATATATGTGCGTGGACAGGACTGTTTTAAGTTATTTGCATGTGAGTGCAGCAAAGAACTGCACTACTACGCTGCTTTTCTGCATCTCAAATGTTTTAGGCTAATATTTTCAACTTATTTTCTCTGTTTGTGAGCCGTCATTTCAGTGCATCGCTAATATTATACTGTAAAAAGTGATTCTTTAAAGTTTATTAAAGGGATAGTTCACCCAAAAATAAAAATTCTGTCAAGTTGTTTCTTTCGTCTGCTGAACACCAAAGAAGATATTTTGAAGAATGTTGGTAGCCATATTGACTTCCATAGTATTTATTTTTCCTACTATGGAAGTCAATGGCTAACGTCAACTGTCTGGTTACTAGGGGTGGGAATCTTAAGGTACCTCACGATCTGATCCCGATTCTGATTCTGGGAGTCACGATCTGATTCCAAAACGATTCTTCATCTAGGCCTACTTTGTTTATTATTATTAGTAATGAATTATTTATGTTTAATTGAAAATCTTAAACTTTTTTATTTAATTACATATGCAAGTATAAGTACTTTTTAAAATAAGTTTAAATTAATTAATTAAAACATTTGCCTAATTTTTTAAAATTTTTGGACCCACTTTATATTAGGTGGCCTTTAACTATGAACTTGTCATAAATTCCCGGTGTGTTTGTGGACTCTTTTGTTACTTCCTGCCTTGTGCCATGTGTTGTAGTCCTTTGTAGTTTTTCATCATGATTAGTTTCCCCAGATGTTGCCTATTAGGCACTCCCCCTTGTTATCTTGTTATCCTTGTTTCCTTTTGTTTATTTATATCTCTGTGCTTCAGTTGTTGTTTATCGGTCGATTGTGCTCTTGTATGTGTGTTCCTGTTGTTACCCTCCTGCCTGGTTTTGGATACCCTTGTTCTTGTATTTACTTTTGATGTTGTTTGTTATTAAATCGTTTATGCTGCACTTGGATTCTCACTCAGCTTCATCCTTGCTCACACGTTACAGTACTAACATTGAAAAGAATCATTTGATACATTGCTCTTATTGTGTACATACATGTTTTTACACAGTGCTTACATTTTAAAAATAACCTGCATGTAATTACATCTGTAATTAATTTTTGTAGTTACATTTAGAATTACACTGTTGACCTTTCCCTTACACCTAACCTTACCCCTAAACTTGCCCACACCACCACACCTGTCCCTAACTTTACCCTTAAACTTGCCCACACCACCACACCTGTCCCTAACTTTACCCTTAAACTGACCCATACCACCACACCGGCCCCTAACTTTACCCTTAAACTTGCCCACACCACCACACCTGTCCCTAACTTTACCCTTAAACTTGCCCACACCACCACACCTGTCCCTAACTTTACCCTTAAACTTGCCCACACCACCACACCTGTCCCTAACTTTACCCGTATCCCACCTCAATATCAGTAAAAGAGCCCGATCCCACGAAAATGTGAGTGTGCGATGTCGTGGAATGTATACTCCAAAATGAGTTTTGGCATGCATATGGTACGCACTTTATGGTGTATTATAAGCACAAACCCCTCACCCTACCCAAGAGCGTGTCATATACACGCCATAAAGTGCGTATCATTTGCACGTGAAAAACTGCCTACCATATGCACGCCAAAACTCATTTTGCCGTATACATTCCACGACATTGCACACTTGTACTATTGATACACATTCTCATGTGATCGTGTTGCAGTAAAAGTGTTTTGCAATACAATATGAACACAATAAGTACATTTTTGATGTAAGTACATACTAGTTAAGGCCACTTAATATACTCACCTAAAGGATTATTAGGAACACCATACTAATACTGTGTTTGACCCCCTTTCACCTTCAGAACTGCCTTAATTCTACGTGGCATTGATTCAACAAGGTGCTGAAAGCATTCTTTAGAAATGTTGGCCCATATTGATAGGATAGCATCTTGCAGTTGATGGAGATTTGTGGGATGCACATCCAGGGCACGGAGCTCCCGTTCCACCACATCCCAAAGATGCTCTATTGGGTTAAGATCTGGTGACTGTGGGGGCCATTTTAGTACAGTGAACTCATTGTCATGTTCAAGAAACCAATTTGAAATGATTTAAGCTTTGTGACATGGTGCATTATCCTGCTGGAAGTAGCCATCAGAGGATGGGTACATGGTGGTCATAAAGGGATGGACATGGTCAGAAACAATGCTCAAGTAGGCCGTGGCATTTAAACGATGCCCAATTGGCACTAAGGGGCCTAAAGTGTGCCAAGAAAACATCCCCCACACCATTACACCACCACCACCAGCCTGCACAGTGGTAACAAGGCATGATGGATCCATGTTCTCATTCTGTTTACGCCAAATTCTGACTCTACCATCTGAATGTCTCAACAGAAATCAAGACTCATCAGACCAGGCAACATTCTGTGTCCAGTCTTCAACTGTGCAATTTTGGTGAGCTTGTGCAAATTGTAGCCTCTTTTTCCTATTTGTAGTGGAGATTAGTGGTACCCGGTGGGGTCTTCTGCTGTTGTAGCCCATCCGCCTCAAGGTTGTGCGTGTTGTGGCTTCACAAATGCTTTGCTGCATACCTCGGTTGTAACGAGTGGTTATTTCAGTCAAAGTTGCTCTTCTATCAGCTTGAATCAGTCGGCCCATTCTCCTCTGACCTCTAGCATCAACAAGGCATTTTCGCCCACATGACTGCCGCATACTGGATGTTTTTCCCTTTTCACACCATTCTTTGTAAACACTAGAAATGGTTGTGCGTGAAAATCCCAGTAACTGAGCAGATTGTGAAATACTCAGACCGGCCCGTCTGGCACCAACAACCATGTCACGCTCAAAATTGCTTAAAATCACCTTTCTTTCCCATTCTGACATTCAGTTTGGAGTTCAGGAGATTGTCTTGACCAGGACCACACCCCTAAATGCATTGAAGCAACTGCCATGTGATTGGTTGATTAGATAATTGCATTAATGAGAAATTGAACAGGTGTTCCTAATAATCCTTTAGGTGAGTGTAAAGTGGGACCAGAATTTTGAACTAATATAGCTTCAAAACATAAAATCAAGAGGTAAATAATAAAGAGGAACACATTTCAACATATTTCAAGCAATAAACAAAGAGTGCTTTCAGTATTTAAGGGTATCTGAACGTTTTCCATTCAAGAGCTGAGAGTGATTTTTCTCTTTCACAGCTTTTTTGAAATATATATATTTCAAATATGTGGTTTGTCCTGTCCATTTAATCCCTTAAGACATAATTGACTGTCTTTACATTAATTTTGCGTCATAAAAGCATTTTGAGACGCAAGTACATTTAACCACTTACACGGAGTCGTGCACAGCCGCATACCCGAGTGTCTTAAGTACTGCATTTGAAATTTAAAGCAGCCTCCTGTCAGAGTGAGTTTCATATTTTTAATATATAAGCCCACTGCATTCCAAACGACCTAAATGATGCCTTCGTAGAGTATTTGTAAGGAAAATACCGGCGAGCGAGACGCACACTGCAAGCAAAGCGTATACTGTGCAATGAAGCCCACGAATGTCCTTGTAATTCGCTTCAAATTCTCAGAATCAACCCAGAATTGTTGGAGAGAGAATCACGATGCAATGATGCATCGATTTATTATCCCATCCCTACTGGTTACCAACAATCTTAAATTCTATTATTTTAATGATTCTTACAAAGATTATTAGAGTACATTTTACAAGAAAATACTATGGGCCCTATTTTAACAATCTAAGCGCATGGTCTGAACTGCATGGCATAGGTGCACTCAGGGCATGTCCCAATTCACTTTTGCTAGTTTAACAATGGTAAAAACAGTCAGCATGCCAGTCGCATGGTCCAAAAGGGTTGTACCTAGTCTCTTAAAGAGTAATGGGTGTGTTTAGGGCATAACGTGCAATAAACCAATCAGAGTCTCATCTCCCATTCCCTTTAAAGCACACCAGTTGTGCTTGCAACATGGCGGAATTTGCGAGCGGAAAGACTGAGCGGTTCTCCAGAGAGGAATCCTTTTATTTTTAATATTTAAAAATGTGTGTGTGCTGCTGCGCGTCCCTGTGTGTGTAAATAAGCAGAGTGTACGCACGTTGTGTACCAGCCTATAGGCACATATAACTAACACAGCCTTTAAATAACACAAAAAATACTGCACTATTGACTTTAGACCAGGTTTTTGTTGGTCAATGGCGCAGTCGTTTTCAGTTGCCTCAAAATATCAACGCACCAACAATGCGCCTGAACACACCTGGTTTTCAGACCAGCACACCCATGAGTGAACAGATGGGCGCATTTGATATTTAAACAATGTGGTGCTAGACGTGAAAATGATAACTGCGTCGGACTGAAACAACACTTGCGTCGCGTCTGCTGTCACATTGTGCCGGGTGTATGATAGGCCATGTGTCAGTGTTTCTACTTCAAAATGTCATGTTTAATTAAATGTGTTACTTGCCTTTTCTTTGTGATTATTGGATAAATTGAAAAGTGAAAGTGAAAATTGTTTCAAAGTAAATCCTATAAGTCTTTTTTTCAGTGTACTTTTACATGTGTTTACACTAAAATAGATAAGACCATTGAGTGCTAAATGAAAACATTACTTGTATTCAATTACTGTGTTTTGCAATGAAGTGACATCAATTGTTGAATATTCTCATATGGACTTTTGCCCCCCAAACACACACACACACACACACACACACACACACACACACACACACACACACACACACACACACACACACACACACACACACACACACACACACACACACACACACACACACACACACACACACACACACACACACACACACACACACACACACACACACACACACACACACACACACACACACACACACACACACACACACACACACACACACACACACACACACACACACAGCATCTGTTCCTCTCTTCCATCCATGGAAAACAATGAAGATACACCCACTTTGACTTCACGTGTAAAAGCACGTTTTCCTGAGTGGTCTTTCTGAAAGGAGCAGCACACACACCCTCCCAGCAGAACACAAAAAGCGTAAACATCTCTCCTCTCACAACGACTATCAGCAAAAACACGAGGGTCTGAATCCTCCTGTGGTTTGATGTCATTCTAACCCATTACATACCACCTCTGTGAGAGCCAAAGCAAACGAACAAACCATGCGCTTATCAAACTTATCTTGTTTGAAAACTCCGGAAATCCAAGCAGTTCTGTAATCTGTCTTTTTTTCCACATCATTGTGGTTCTCTGCTTGTCAAACTTTTTATGTAACGTGTTTGTTTACACAGTTTGAAAGGAATCAGTTTGAAAGGCCAGATATTCGTCAGCAGCTCACGGGTATGTTATCTCATCCTCGGCAACTGTGAGAACGCCATACTCACATAATCACCTGATATCTAATACACTGCTATTACTAATGAAAAGTGCCGCATGACTTAATAACATTACTCACAGTGATGATCTCATTTCTTTCACATTGTAAGTAAATTTTTAACTTAATACACTCTGAACAATGATTTAAAGAATGAGAAAACAAGACCATACATGTTCATATTAAGCTGTAAAGTGTTATTCAAAAAACCTTGTGAGATCTCTATGCACTTAGAATAGTGTGTGTGTGTGTGTGTGTGTGTGTGTGTGTGTGTGTGTGTGTGTGTGTGTGTGTGTGTGTGTGTGTGTGTGTGTGTGTGTGTGTGTGTGTGTGTGTGTGTGTGTGGGGCCTGGTAAACCCTACATTAAGAGGACAAAATGTCCCAATATATATATAAACACACACTCCAAATGTATATAAAGTAGGCCTATTTATATATGCATATATGTAAATAAAATATAAATCGTTGAAAGTTGAAAAACCTTAATGAGTTAATTTAGCGCTCATCTCCAATGGCTGCTGACGGCGACTGTGCGAGAGACATGTACGACGGAAAAAATGATCGAGAAAAAAATAAAAAAATTTTTTTATATATATATAATATTATATTATATATATATTCATTCAAGATGTGATCATGAGGTTTACTCATCAACATTTACTGCCGATCCATTTCTTATAAATCATATTCATAACGCTTGTTCTATTTTGAAAAATGGCTGGAAAGTGAAGTTCTGCACACAAACATCATTTGAACCCCGCAGTCACTGTACGCAGAGGAAAAGGTAAGCAAAAATTTCTTTATATTAACAGTTAACGTAGTAGTTTTTACACATTTGATGGCAAATATAAGTTTTTATTGTTGTAGTGTTTATATGTTAAGCGTTTAAAACTCTTCTGCTTCATAAGTTTGTAACGTATCGTCCTATTTTGCGCTCCCGTTGATGACAGGAAAATTCTGAGGTAACGAATGTTGGGACTGTTTAACGTTAGTTTTTTAAAATGGCAAATTCAACATAATTAACTTTCATTTTATATCTGTAATATTTTCTAAACTGTTGGACAGTTATATGTTCAGTCATTTCGACTGGAAATGAGCCAGTTAAGGTGTGGTTACATCACGTTCTTTTAGTATTATTAACGTTATATTGCTAAGAACATGCAGTATAATTTGGTTACATTCACAGTTGTTCTATGAATTGGTACATGCAAATAGGGTGTTAAATTAATGAAATATTAACTTAAAATCTACTAGAAGAAAATATTTTATGTCAAAGGGGGTTTGGCAGACAAAAAAGGCTAAACTATTGAAAGTGGACCTTTTATGCCACCATAATTGACCGCACCTTTACTGTCTTTCTTTTAGGCTGATTGCATTTATTTGTATGATTATTTTGAAGCAAGATTGACAAGATATTTGTTTTGTTTTTTTAAAGAAATATTGGCGATATCTTTATAAATTGTAATATAGGCCTAATAACTTGAAGAAATGACCCACTGTGGAAATGAAGTTTCATTTTGTGCTTGATGTTATCGTTATAGGAATTACACAGCCAGGGTTGCCAGGTTTTCACAACAAAACCCGCCCAATTGCTACTCAAAACAAGCCCAATCGCGTTTCAGGGGGGCTTGGTAAAAATCACATTTGGGGGTAAAATATGTGTTTTTTTGGCATGGTTGCCTACTAAAATTCGCATTCCCGGGGCTAAATATCACATAATTGGGGTCGCTTCAACCCGCGGACATGAAAAACAGCCCGCGGCAACAGTGATGAAGTAGCCCAATTCCGCGGGAAAACCACGGACTTGGCAACACTGTACACAGCATCCACACCGGGCCAATCCACGTTCTTCATGCCCTTCCTTTGTGTCTTGGTTTTTTGGAACCTGAACGGTGAGTGTCCCTGAATAATTGACAGTACCACTCTATGAATTTCTTCAAAATACAAACTTGTTTTCATTTTCAGTCAATTAAGCTATGTAGTTTGTGGTTTGATTAGTTCTCGACCTTCAGACCCTCTTTGGCAGCTAACTCTGAACTTGTTTTTTAAAATTTTAATATAATTATTTTAATTTCTTACAGACTATGTCAAGTTCACACAGCCGTTGGAGACATTGAGATGGTATGCATGGCACAAAAATGAAAATATCTCAAAAGATGACCAGAAAGGTGAACATCGTCGTAACATATTTATATATTGTACAGCATGAGAGAATAATATGCGTGTCCGTAGGTTTCCCGCTTACATGTTGGAATACGCTTTGGTTTTTAATATTTTATTATTTACATCACAACAGTCATACGATATGAATGATTATGCAATGTTTTAACCTCACTAGAACTCCTTAGAGTCTCAATTTGGATGGCTTTTAGAGGGCATGCTGTAGTTGTGTATAGGATCTGCTGTTTATATATTTGGTTAGGGGTGTAACTCTACACGTATTCGTACCGAACCGTTTCGGTACAGGGCTTTCGGTTCGGTGCACGCGTGTTCCGAATGCAATCTTTAACAGTTAACAGTCGTCTTGTTTTAAGCATGGAAGATACTTCAATACAGGTTTCCACACGAACATATTAAAGGATTAGTTCACTTTTAAATAAACTTTTGCTGATTTACTCACCCCCATGTCATCCAAGATGTCCATGTCTTTTTTTCTTCAGTCGAAAAGAAATTAAGGTTTTTGATGAAAACATTCCAGGATTTTTCTCCATATAATGGACTTCAATGGGCACCAAACGGTTCAAGGTTCAAATGAGTTTCAGTGCAGCTTCAAAGGGCTTTAAACGATACCAGATGATACCAGACAATGAATAAGTGTCTTATCTAGCAAAACGATCAGCCATTTAAAAAAAAAAAAAAGTTTACGTTTTATATGCACAAATGCTCGCCTTGCTCTGTTCGGTGATGCGCGTTTGTGACGTCATGTAATACGCAATTACGTTGAAAAGGTCACTGTAAAGGACTTGTATGTTCAGGGAAGAAGGAGGCGGGAACCGGTGAACATTCAACAAGTTTAATTCAAAATAAACACAAACTGAAAGTAAAAGCGGCAGTCCCTCACGGACGACTACTGTGCACGCACACATAATAAAACGTAAACAAAACACAACGTAAATTCCAGGCCTGGTCCTCTCTCCTCCTTTATGCTCCCGTCACTCTTCCGTGACATGAGACCGGTGTGTCGCGCAGCTGGCGCTCATTACCACTCGCCACCGGCCCGCTCTCACAGTCCCTCGCCTCGCTGCTTGCCACAGTCACGCTTGACTTTATCTCATCTTCTCCTTGAAGTTCCAAATCGTCCGACATCATTGTTTTACCTTTTAACTCCCTTTGTTGTAAACAGAGTTTGACTTAGTATGTGTTAATATTTGCATATTATGTGACGTCACGCACATGCATTTGTGGCGAGCATTTGTGCTTATAAAACTTAAACTTTTTTTAAAAAAAATGTATGACCGATCGTTTAGTTAGATAAGAGCCTTATTCATCATCTGGTATCGTTTAAAGCCCCTTGAAGCTGCACTGAAACTGTCATTTGGACCTTGAACCGTTTGGTTCCCATTGAAGTCCATTATATGGAGAAAAACCCTGGAATGTTTTCATCAAAAACCTTAATTTCTTTTCGACTGAAGAAATAAAGACATGAACATCTTGGGGGGCGAGTAAATTATCAGCAAACGTCTGACGAGCGTAACTGGTGTGCAATGTCGTCAGACGCAGCGTGAGCATTTTGAACTGAGAGGCGCGGGCGCTACACCTTTCCCATAAGTTGAATACGGAAGGCGATTCACCGGAAGCTAGATCATTTACTTTATAAAGTTTTAAATATGGATATTTTTCTTACACAAATGCATCGATTCGCTTCAGAAGGCCTTTATTAACACCCCAGAGCCGCATGGATGGATATAGATGCACTTTTATGGACTTCAAAAACAGAGCAACAGTCAAAGCCATAATAAAGCTGGAAAGAGCCAGGACATGTTTATATAACTTTTTTTATATAACAGATTGTATTAGTCTGAAAGAAGAAAGTCATATACACCTAGGATGACTTTAGAGTGAGTAAATCATGGGCTAATTTTAATTTTTGGGTGAACTATCCCTTTTAATGTGACGTGACTGTATAGGCGCTGTATAGACGCATTCAACTTCAAGCGGCAGCGCGCGAGTGAACGCTATCATCTCTTCCTAAAGAATAAACATAAATTAATATCTCTTAAGGTATGTTGAGGATACATTACAACTTACTGAAATGTATCATATGTCGTGTAATCGCTCAATCAGTGTTTCACCCACGGAAAGACAATAAAACTGCTTGAGAACAATGTCACGTAGCATCACATCATTTACCTCAGAAGTCATTCAGTGTCCACAGCTGTTAGTTCGCTAGATAAATCAACTCTTACTAAGTATATGCACTGTATTAGCCGTTATATTCATTATATTCTACTTAACCCGTTAGTGATGTATTGATTATTTAATGTATGTTTAAATAAATCTGTCATGAAAATGACAGACACAGTGTATAAATGATTATATTTCAACAACAAATTGGAGAAAAATATATATATAGTTAGATTTAAAAGTTAATGCAAAAACTGTCTTATGAGTGTTGATTATTATCTAAAAAATAAAAAGCAAGTGATTTTAGGCTAATAGTTTGGGCTCTGTTACCTTTAATATTATAGTAATGTGTGAGTAAGGGCTCCCTATATAGTTTACAGCATTATCTTTAAGAAACGGTTAGTTATAATTGAATTAATTTAAGGACAGACACAATTTTTCAGTAAACCACTGTTTAATAAAAATAAATAAAAAGCAATTTTGTAAAACTGCTGTACCGAACCGTGACTTCAAAACCGAGGTACCAAGCCGTCAGTTTTGTGTACCGTTAGACCCTATATTTGGTTACTGCCAAAATACATAGACCGGTCATCACTTGAAAATAACAGATACAATCCTGAAATCCAGATAGAAAAGTTAACTTTATCAGGATAGACTTGTGTTTGCACTAATCTATCATTTTTTTTTCTATCCCAAAACAGGAAGCCTACTGAATGAGACATGGAGGACAACACACATTCACAAACACACAATACACACACACACACACACACCCTATACATCTGCGTTTTAGATACTTTTTAATGTATAATTTTAATATTTGGTTTTGAATTGTTTGTTTTAAACGTTCAATTTGTATTGCATATTTTGAAAATAAAAAAAAACCTTAATTTGTATTATTTGTTTTAAACAAATAATGGGAAACGTGATCACATGAGAATATACGTTTCATATGTGATTACATTGGTTTCACATGTGATCACATGAGAATATACGTTTCACATGTGATTAAATGGGTTTCACATGGGAATTTATGGGTTTGACATGTATGTAATACATGGGAATATACGTTTCACATGTGATTACCTGGATTTCACATGTGATGTTACCTCTGTTACCTCATGTTACCTCTATCTGTAAAATTCTGTTTAAAGTAATAGCCATCTGTATATTATATTCATAGTACATATTCACCTGTAAATTCTGTTTATAGTAATAGCCATCTGTATATTTATTCACTGTACATATTCACCTGTAAATTCAGTTCTGTTTATAGTAATAACCGTCTCTCTATTTATACATATTTATATATATTCAGTACATTTCCATGTCCTGCACTTACGCAACCACTGTATATCCTGCACTTGCTGCTATTGCACTTCTGGTTAGACCTAAACTGCATTTCGTTGCCTTGTACTTGTACTTGTGTAATGACAATAAAGTTGAATCTAATCTAATCTAATCTAATGTGATACGTTTCACATGTAATTACCTGGATTTCACATGTGATCACATGGGAATATATGTTTCACATGTGATTACATGGGTTTCACATGGGAATTTATGGGTTTCACATGTGATCACATGGGAATTGTATACATGTTTCACATGGGAATACACACGTGTTTACATGGGTTTCACATGGGAATTTATGGGTTTCACGTGATAATGTTCATCACATGTGAAAATGTGTTTCACATGTGCAAATGTTCCAAAAGCACACATTTCCCATGTTTTTCACGTGATCCACATATTTCACATGTGCTTTTAACATGTTAAATTTCACATGTGCAAAATCACAAATTACACAGAGTGACAGTCTCAATTACTGTGTGTTTGTGGTTCAGTGTGCATTTATCAGAGACGTGTTAAGGACGTTACGTCCATCTCAGATGACCTACTCGTCTCCCCCTGCCAAGTGTGTGACTGGCGTTTAATTTACGAGCAGAAAGGACATTAGGCAAATGAGAGGAAAAGTGCTTCATCTTGCCCAATGATAAATGCCAGATGAAAACAGCAAGGACTGCTATCAAAATGCCAATAACCTGAAATTGATTTTAGGGTGAAAGAGAAATGCTTGCCAAGATCACATTATGTCCGCCAACCCTCTCCATGTACCAACGGCTGGGCAGAATAATGACTTTGTTTCTTAATTGCTAAATGGCAACGTGTGTATATGGAGATAGAACAATATAAGATAGCTATGCACAATTATACAACAGAAATATGAAATAATGTCTATGTCATTAGAGGCACCACAGAGAAGTGGCAAAAACAGTTACTAAGTCCTAACCGAGCGATTTCTCGCTGGAATATGCTGCAAACTGGACAAGATTTTATGTCAAAAGTCTATTGACAGTGTTCACCACGTCCTCAGAGCCTCTCATTATCACAATGGCTGGTAATATCCGCTGCTGTTATATGAAAAATCGTAAATACATCTGACCCTTTTGTCTGTGCCTATTTTGCCTCCCTCATTCTCTACACATGTCTGGTGTCTCTGTGGATGCTTGATTTGTAGCCAGAGCAGCAGATACAAGTACAAAGACATTTCTGGCCCTTCTCCAAGAAGTCTGGTCTCATAAGCAGCGTGCAGAGCAGACCATATCACCAAAATTCACCAAAATCCTTCATTGTGAAGCATTCTGCAGTGAGCCATGATAAGCGTTTGGTTTTATGGTGGCCTTGAGCCAATGTGGAAGTGGTACAATGGTCTGTGCGACGCAGATATCGAGTGCTCTGTATCCATGCTAAATGCTCATTTGACATGCATGGATTATCATTCAGAAAACATAATTTCGGACAGAGTCCGAACGTGCCAACCTGGATGTGGAAGATGAAGGCACATGGCGCAAAGATAAGATTGTAGAGAGCCTGAAACATACACTTCATGTTCTAAATGTCTCATATCGCATTCACAAAGCAATTTGCATTTACATTTATGCATTCAGCAGATGTATTTATTCAAAGCGACAATGCATTCAAAGTATACATTTTATCAGTGCATGCATTCTCTGGGAATCGCAGCCATGACTTTGGTGTTGCTAATGCCATGCTCTACTGTTTGATATATACGTTTATATATATATATTAGGGATGCCACAATTCTCAATATAATATTGAACCGTTCGGTACGGCATTCACGGTTCAATACGCGCTTGTGAATTGCTTGTGAATTTTTCAGAGTGAAAAGCGCATTTTCACTAAACGCCTGTCAAACACGTGATTACTGGACTAAGTAGTCGTTTTACTGCGCTAATACTGTCAAATACACACAAGGTTTACATAAACACAGTCGGTTATGTCTAAAGTGAAAGTAAAATCGGCGTGTCTGTATATTAGATGCACGCAGGTCTTAAATTGACAGCAGCGCAGCCTAGTGAACACGCTGCAGCTTATCCTTAAAGGGACAGTTCACTAGGGCTGTAATCTTCCAGTCGATTAGTTGATTTTTAGTCGATACGTTCTGGCTTAACCAAAATTTTGATTGGTCGATTTTTTGCCGCATTCATTTCATCAGTTTGGCCGCGTTCATTTAATCAGTTTGGCCACGTTCATTTCATCAGTTTGGCCGCGTTCATTTCATCAGTTTGGTCGCGTTCATTTCATCAGTTTGGTCGCGTTCATTTCATCAGTTTGGTCGCGTTCATTTCATCAGTTTGGTCGCGTTCATTTCATCAGTTTGGTCGCGTTCATTTCATCAGTTTGGTCGCGTTCATTTCATCAGTTTGGCCGCGTTCATTTCATCAGGTGGAAAGCACTATTTGCTAATGGGGGTGTTTTCAGAGCAGCCCTGTTTCACATGTAACAGTCTGTCTTCAGAACACCCCCCTTGTTTTTACTTATTTTGGATTAGCCCAACCCACTGGAGAAGAGAGACAGATTGAAGGAGCTCCTGTTCAAGCTGCACGGAGCGGCTGAAATGATAGTGTCTGTCAGTTATTAAAATAGCCTACATATGACAAAAACAACTGTCTAAATTATGTTGCATATTCCTCAAAAGTTCTTGTGATGATATCACTAGTTGACAACATAGTAGCCTACTATATTTTCGGAAATCATAGGCTATGATATTGCGCAGGTGCACGTGATGCAACGCTGTCAGAGCCGACAGACTCGTGTGTCAGACTCATTTCAGTGCAAAATAATCAGCTCAAAAACCTATTTAATATACTGCAAATAGCCTACTAGTTTTTATGTTTATTTATGATTCATTTAGGCAGACAACAAGGCTACCAAGTACTGCGCACAGTGCGCAGCTAATTAATTTAACATAGTTTTTTTTCCTAACGTCATTTTTAGTCGAAAATTTCAGGACTTCAGTCGACCAAGGTTTTCTTTGGTTGATTACAGCCCTACAGTTCACCTCTAAAATGATGTCATTATTTACTCACTCTAATGTTGTTCCAAACCTGTATTCATTTGTCGATGTGAGAATTTTCATTTTTGAGTGAACTATCCCTTTAATGTTAATACAACAACAAAAGACAAAGAGAAAATGACTCACTGCTCTTGACTGAAAAACTAATACAGTAGCTAAGAACCAATGTATATTTTATAGTGAAGTCTATGTAGTGTTTTATTTATACATTTATTCATTCAATCTCATACTTAAATGCTGCTGTACAGCTCTGAGCTGCCACTGTAAATCTTTATATATATTTATTTTATATTATACAATACACCAAGAATGTGTACAAGGGTTTTTTTTTTTTTTTTAAGTAAAGTTTTAAGTTTAAATAAGGGTTTTCAAGTCTTTTAAGTAAAATTCAAGTCTTTTTTCTCCATAACCTCTTGCTGTTCCTGTCGCCTAAGAATAGAATCGCAAAAAACTGATGTGACAAGCCATCAGAACCGAACCGAAAAACTGTGGTTAAAAACCGAGGTATGTATTGAACCGTGGACTAACTGTATTGTAGCATTTTTTTACATTATTGAAAGAATATTCTTATTTCACCAAGGCTGCATTTGATTAAAACATAGCAAAAACTGTAATACTGTAAAATAGACTTTATGAACAGACGGTTTTTAAGAGAGCATCATTTATTTGAAAAATAAATCTTTTGTAATATTGCAAATGTATGCACTGTCACATTTGATCAATTTAATGTGTCCTTTCTAAATAAAAGTATTAATTTCTTTCAAATGGAACTCTCTTTGGACACTTTCTTGGTTTTATATTAACAGGAGCAAAGCGGTACGCAAATCTGAGACAATTGAGCGCGAACAATCAAAGACAATTGAAGAGGCAAGCAAAGAGGCGAAGAGTCCTGATAAAGTTTGCATTTTACGATGACCCAGACAGAAATGAAGCGATTGCCCAATCACAAGTTGCAGCACCTCTCACAGTTCAATAGAGGACAACTATACAGGAGTGTGGGACAAAACAGTCCCTCAAAAAACAATTCTTGAAACCATTGATATTGAAGCATTTAATTATCTGTCTAGCAACTTCTGAGTGAAAATAGTTTTTCAGTGTACACTACTCGACTGAACCGCAACACAATTTCTCCCTGAATCCACCAGACAGCGCAGAGCGAATCCATTTCCTTCAGCAATCATCTTATAGTAAAACACAGAACAATTTAGTAAGAGCAAGTGGGACATTTATCTAAAAACACATTAATTTATGTCTAAAGTGAATGCAAACAGATCCCATTAAATATGGGATTAGTGCAGTAGGCCTTTGTGGTAGAATTGACTTTTATTGAGCTCTACAAGCTAACTGTCGAAATAGGAACAACTTAGTCATGCACACAAGCAGCTCATTGTTATGATAATCAATTGAGTGGCTGTAAAAGCACACGGTGATTTTACAACCTGCAATATTTCAAACATACCACAACCTCCAGATATTAAAGGGCATCCACTCAAGCAGAGTGTTGAGGCTGTAAAAACCTACGCGTCCTCTTAGTGATTGACGTTGTGCCGTGTCATCTGGTCAAGAACAAACAGGTAAATGCACTAACTAGTCTAAAACAATAAACATGAAAAGCAGTGGTTCAAAAAGAGGTCATGCAACTGTACTTGAGGTTGCGGTTTACCTTCCCTGTCCGGGACAGTTTAAGCGGAAAGAAGCAAAAGAAGAGGAACTTCCCCCAGTTGAGAAAAGCCGCCAAGCACCAGTTCAGACGGGCCATCCTGGTCTCCTCGTACCCTGAACGTCCTTCTACGCTATCCCAGCACACTCGATTCAATTATGGTCCTGTCACGAGGATAAAGGGAGCCAGCCTGCGAATCCAAAGTCAAACTACCAGTCCCTCTTCATTCACTCGCCCGGTTCTCTCTCAACGGGGCGTCCCTGAGACCACCGCTCGACTCAGGTTCGGCGTACCCCTGATGTGAGCGCGTGCTGAGGGTTGCTGCTGCCTCTCACTCACTGGATGCTGCAGTGCACTTCCAGCCATGAGAAGCAGAGGAGAGGAGGGGGAATGGAGCGGGAGGGGAAGGGGTTCACAGCATTCATCACCGACAGAGAAACACAAGGGATCAGTGCTTGAGACCAAAATTACCACAACACAAGTGTTGAATACAAATACAATTTGCCATTGGTGAGTAAATAAAAGGAGTTACCATGTGTCTGGTGATCTCAAATGACAAACCGATCCTTTATGATGCAAGAGATGTGCACTATTCAAATCAAACACTATTACTAGAAAATGCATCTTCTAACCATCCATCTATGTTACTAAAAAACACAGTAAATCCCATGGAGGAATAGAATAGAATAGAATAGAATAGAAAAGAATAGAATAGAATAGAATATAGAAATTGTCATAGCCTGCAAATTTGCTGTGAATAAGAAACATATAATTTTTCAATTAATATTCACAAACTATCTGAAAACAAAATGTTTATTTAATTTTTTTAAATGCCTAATAATAAGAAACATTTGATTTACTAAAGAAAACAGTAAAACCAATGGAGGAAATGGAGGAATAGAATAGAATAGAATAGAATAGAATAGAATAGAATAGAATAGAATAGAATAGAATAGAAATTACTTTTGAATCTGTTGAATTATTCACTAAAGATTCACAAACAAAATGTTTCTCTTTTTTTTTCAATCAGAAGAAAATATATATAGGTAAATATTGCTGTTTATATTGGCATATTGTATATAGCTTACTTTATGGTATATTGGCATATCTGTTGTAAACATTCAAACATGATTAAATGCAATAATGCAAAATAACCAGGTTTTTAACATGGCTTCATTACTGAGAAAAAGATATTTAATTTGTGGTATGTAATCAATTGTATATGTATACCACAATAAAGAGCAATATTTACATACATATATATTTTACTTGTATTTAAAACATTTTGCGGTGATGGTTCAAACGGTTTTCAAATCAATTCATATAAATAGAGAGTTTGAACTGATTCATGATAATGAATTGAACTTACAAACCTTTGTTTGTGTTTGTGTGTGTGTGTGTGTGTGTGTGTGTGTGTGTGTGTGTGTGTGTGTGTGTGTGTGTGTGTGTGTGTGTGTGTGTGTGTGTGTGTGTGTGTGTGTGTGTGTGTGTGTGTGTGTGTGTGTGTGTGTGTGTGTGTGTGTGTGTGTGTGTGTGTGTGTGTGTGTGTGTGTGTTCACTAAAGTAATGAATGATGATATTTTGCATCACCGTAATGGAAATTGCAGAGGAAACGTGCAAAGACTGGGTATTTATATCCAAACCTGATTACATCTACAGTTTTTCTTTCTTGTATTGTCATTGTGTGTTTTTTCAGTATCCATTGTTGGTGTATTAGATGTAAGATACTATAAAATCTTTCTGCATCCATTCGTGGCTAATATACATTTCATCTACTGCTCTGTTAGTTCTACTGCTCTGTTAGTGTATTAGATAAAGTTGCAAGAACACATGTTTATTGCCTGACTGTTTTGTGTGATTTATATTATGTCTCTGAAAAAATAAGTTGGTGGTTCCCTTCCATAAAATCAGACTTATAGCAGTCTTAGACTTAAAGTAGTTAAGGCAGTTATAAATGTACTTAACTGACATGAAAATGTCCTAATGCAAAACTGATAAATCATAAAGGTTGGAAAATTGCCTTCATTTTCTTTAAGCAAAATAAGCATCCAGTCCTATAGCAGACACGTCATTTTGATCCAAGATGCCATAACATCACATCCTCGGAAAAAATGGGAAATGACATGTAAAAATGAGCAGATGAAATGGACTACAGCACCCCAGGGAGATCCTGTTAGGACAGGAAGGAGCAGCATAATTAAGATTGACTAGCTCTAACAAATTGCAAAATGGGCTTGCTCTTGACCCTGTGGGACGTTTCTGCCTGTCTGAGTAAACGTTCTCATTAGGAATATTAAGAATAACAGATTTCACAATCACAACAGACCCGCAGTCACATCTGACGGCGGGTACATTATGCTCATGGAGACAGCGATATGAACTAACAGAGCAGTAGATGAAATATATATTAGCCACGAATGGATGCAGTAAGGTTTTATAGAATCTTATATCTAAAGGTCAAAACAAACACAGGGTTTTTATAGTAGATGAAGAATTGAGGAGAAACAGCTGATGCCTCAGTTTACCACATGACAAATACAGCCAATGACAAATTCAGAGGACGTTCATAGAACTGTGCCATCCCATAATACAACAATCGCATCAGTATTCAAAGCGAAACTATGAAATTAAGGTATCATAATTGTCTGGTGTATTATGTGTGTGTGTGTGTGTGTGTGTGTGTGTGTGTGTGTTTATTTCCGATGCAAATCAGGTTCAGTTTTTCTGCTGCTATAGTCCACTGTATCAATTTCCTCTCAGTTAAATGCAGCATCTATCACGTCTATCACATTACAAAGCTGGAAGTGGATACGGCGTGTGCCTACGATCAAACACCTTTAATCTTCTGCATGAATGCCTGTTTTATTGAGACAGAACAGATTCAGTTAGTCTCTTTTTTTGGGAACACTGGGAAAAACCGACAATGGAGGGGGTACAGTATTTGGATAGGATGCTGAGTGGACTGTGACTAATCAGTGCTGGTTTCAGACCGGACTGGCTGCGGGAGATAGAGTGAGTCTGGTCCTGTGCCAGACTAGCGCAGCCAGTGTCAATTTCACAATATGCACACTGTAAAAAATGGGGTGATACTGTTGATTTAGGATGTCACACAACAGCCCTTTTTCTGGAAGTACTCAAATCAAACAAATCAAAGTAAACCAAAGCCACAACTAAACTCTTCTCGATATAAGAGAAGAGGGGCTTGAGTTTGCTGCCCAGCCTTATTTGTTTGAACTGCGAGAGGCGTCAAAGCTTACGCTACTTCTACATCACGTCAGGGGTTACTCTTTTGGCACAAGTCAACTTGCGTAGGCCATCTGCCGGAAGCTAGTTATTTTAATTTATAAAGTTTTAAATATGGATATTTTTCTTACAAAAACCCATCACTTTGCTTCAGAATATCGTTATTAACCCTCTGGAGTCGTATGGATTACTTTTATGATGGATGGATGCGCATTTTTGGACTTCAAAATCAGGTCCTTCATTCACTGCCATTATAAAGCTTGGAAGAACAATGATATTTTTTAATATAACTCTGATTGTATTCGTCTGAAAGAAGATACAGTATGTACACCTAGGATGGCTTGAGGGTGAGTAAATCATGGGATTATTTTTCATTTTTGAGCGAACTATCCCTTTAATATACACTTCCGAAAGATGTTTTATACAGTATTGTTGTAGCCTGACGTCGTCATACTCAATTCTAGTCAGAATATGAGTCTGATGCTGCTCCATTGGGCTGTGATTATGAGGCGTGTTTCAACCGAATCAGGAAAGAAAATGCTTCTGCACTCAATTGGATAGACCTACAACCAATCAGAGCAACGGAGTAAGAGACGCATGTTGAGCAACAAGTTACCAACAAGTTCTCCGTCTAGGATTAGAACGAATTCAACCCAAGCGCTCTTTGGTGGCTCTTTGGTGGCCACAACGGATCAAGTCCAGACCGAACTTCCCAAACTCAAATGTTGTGGGCGGGGCTAAGTTCGGCTGGCATCCAGGCTACTATTGTTGTGCTGTAGATGGCAGAATTTATAGCTGTTATATAACTAAGAGTAAGTAAAGTATTGTTCAATGGCTTATAGAGTTTGATAAAAATGATTTTGTATAAACATCGCATTTGTTCCCTTGCTTGAGAGAAAAACTAAATAAAACATCCTAGGGCTGTAACGATTTGACCAAAAATAAAAACCTCGATTAATTGAACATTTGACCTCGATTACGATTAATGAACGATTATTTTGCTCTTTTTTTTGCCCTAAAGGTGGATTTTTTTTTTCTAATGAAAAAGTGCATTTCTTTGTGATTTTAAAATACTTGAAGGAAACGGTTCACTTTCAGCAGTTATTGTCTATGGGGCAGATTTCTGTTTGTTGTACATCAGATACAGATAAATTAACACTGTAGGCCTACATTACATTTATTTGAATGCATTAATGAGAGAGTGATTGTGTGTGTGAATTACTCATACTGTCTCTATTCATTATGAAGCTGTGGTTTGTACTTTACTTCAAAGGTATTAAAATATATGCCTATAACGGTTGAGTTTCTAAGCTACTTTAGTGACTTTACTTTAGTCACAGGACAGCGTTGATCCTGCGTTTCTGTGCTCCTCTGCGCGCGATCTTCACGTGATGTGCGAGCTTCTGTCTGACTGTTCGTTTGTCAATAAATCAGGCATTAGTTCAACATAATACACATCTGATGGTCGAAACTCGCTTTAATGTTCAAACTGACAGGGCTTAAACGACATACAAATGACAAAGCTTTGCGAGAACGCAGGTGAAAGAGGTCTGCCTTCAGGGCGCGCGCGTTGTCGCGTTTAACCGCATTTACTTGACAAACTTTACGAGCAAGAAAGTGAAAGCGGCTTCGGGGCTTGCGCGCGCCGTCTCTCTCTGTGTGTGTGTGTGTGTCAGCGCGTAGGCTATAAGAACAGCAATTAACTGACCTGTATAAACTGTGTAAAACATGCAGTTACTTTAGTGATTCTGGGTATCTATAAACACAGATAACCGCTCCTGCATCTCTGTGTGCCTGCAAACTGCACTTGATGTGACTGACGGGGCGGAGTCACGTGAAAACCGAAATAACCGACATGGGAAAAATACGTCGGTTAGAGGTTCTGAATGTCGGTTTCGGTTATTTTTCGATTAATCGTACAGCCCTACATCCTACGGTAGTTTGCACATCATAGCTGGTTTACTGTAAGCAGCCAAGTCAAACAGGTGTTTAGCTGGTCACACAGCCTTGACCAGCTTATAAGTACAGAACTGGAAAAACAGATGAGCCTAACCAGCTTGGACAGGCTGAGAGACTAGTTTATCCAACCTAAACTGTATTTTCCAGTAGGTTTCCATGGCTAAAACCAATCCCTATAACCTCCCAAAAATGTGCACCATCTCAACACAAACCATGTCACTCCCTGCAGATGTCCATATTAAATTAGTTCCTCACAAAAAGTAGCTTAACAAATTTCCATCAGTGGAGATAGATATCCATCAGATGCAACCCTTCGCTCAATGTCTGTATTACTCATAAAATCATAGAGGATGAGGCTCTGCTCGCTTTATGAGGGGGAAATGAAAAAATGAAATCGGGGAAATCTGCAAACGTGTGGATACATAACCTCGCCCTGGGTGGGTCTCTGCTGTGTCCTGTTTTCCAGGGAACACTTCACACTTTCGTCCAAAAACTGGAAAAATTGCCATTTTGACAGCTGTGTTATCTTCCATTACAGAAAGAGAAATGATACGCTGCCATCTCCACTGATAAGTGGATCACATGACACACGAGTGAGCCTGGAGTGATCCGCGCTTTCTACAAAAGCCCTCTGATAGTGTCGGACATGAAAAGGCAGGAGACAGCTGGGTGGGGAACGGAGAAGCTTCCTGTTTGGGCTGAAAAAAAAAACCTAGAAGTGGGTTGGTTCCTCGAAACCAGGGTTTTTCTGGGAAGTCAGGAGAGACACTGTGCTTAGTTTTCATTGTTTCCTGGTCATTGTTTAGGATAGTGAAAAGGAAAGAGGAGGCCCTGAAGCGAGCGGTCAGTCTACCTAACACTGTTCCTGAGCTAATAATTAAACCCACATCTGCACTGTGCATGATATTAAAATTATCATGAGTTAAAGGCATTACAACAAATACTACAATAATTAATAAATATTTCGTGTTTTAAATTAATTAAATGTTTTAAGGCAGCAAATTATTAATGTATTTATATATTATACAGTATAGAGCTCCGGAGGTTTAGGCTTTAACTAAGTTTAATGGTGCAATGCAAAAATATTTAATAGTGCATAAGTTGTAATTTAGTGCCCATTTACATCAAAACTATAGGCTAGTTGTAACTTGCGCACAGCTGGTGCAACAGGTGTCCTGACAGGAAAGCTATCCGTTCCTTTATCGATACACGTGAAAAGCTCACAGGGGACATCATAGGGATCTGTTATGTTTAATATATTATGTTTCGCTATGTACAAGTCTATGTCTTTTGAATTAAAGTGCGCAGTGAACTCCGTTGCCTTGAAACTCACGCTGGCAACAGCTTGTTAATATCTATATTAGCCAATCACATGGCAGCTACTCAATGCATTTAAGCATGTAGACATGGTCCGAAATCGCCCTCTATACCCTCATCCACTATCCCCTCCACTAATATAGTCCACTTGCAGCTCCAGTAGTAATGAAAAGATTTTCTTGAACTCTGTCATGGAAACTAGCATGTATAAACCTTACTCAAATAATATAATAATCAATTAAAAAGGAATTTGTTCCTGTATGATATTACGCTGTAGCCACATTGGACCAGCGGTAGAGCCACATCTTTAGAAATAAACCTCACGCACGCCGAGGCTCGGGCTGCACTGACCGGTCGGCCTTCAACATCACCGACCCCCAGTACTGCATCTCACCCACAGCGGAGTTGGTAATAAGGAGGAAGACAGACTCGGCGTGACTGAGACTCGTGTTTCTTCAGAACTCTCAGATACAAACAAAATAAAATCGCGCTGACAGCGCTCTCACAACTCAGTACAATATCACTTTGTTAGCAATCTCTCCGTCTCTGGTCCATTGATGTCCGGTTGGCGAACAAATCGTTCTTTTGAACCGGTTCTTTTTAGTGAACCGGTCGAACCAGTTCACCAAATCCAGTGTTGGGAACGTTACTTGAAAAGAGTAATTAGTTATAGTTACTTCTTACAAATAGTAGAGTTAGTAACTGAGTTACATCATTATAAAAGTAACTAATTACCAGGGAAAGTAACTACTGTTACTTTTTTTTTCATTTTTTTTTTTCAAATGTTCAAATATGTCAAATAACTTGGATGCACCCAATATTAAATATGTTAAATGAAGGAATTGGACACTAAATAGAATAAATTATTTTTATAAAACATTGTACATTAATGTAGGCTACACTATTGCTGTGGGACAATGTGAGAGACACCTATCAAATTCAATACATTATTGTAAATATTATCTGTAGACCTACTATAGTGTAAATATTGTGTAAATATTATCAGTACTACTCCTTTGGTAGTGGAGCTCACGTTATCACCTGGGTTTTAGCCACTCATTTTGTGGCGGCATGTGATGATGTGAGGCGCTTCATTAGATTATAATTACTTGCCACAGACGTGGAGAGACTTTCTTCCTGGGCATAAGTTGCACGTTACATAAACATTCTTACCTTTCACCTCAACGAGGGAAAAGTAGCTCTTACACTTCCAGTTTGCGAAAGCTACCTTTGAAGTAGTTGGACTTGCCATCGCTCTGACTCCTCCTGGTCGTGTGTGACTTTGCATATATGCATGTGCGTGTTTGTGTGTGAACTCAACCTATCAACCTCAACCTTGTCTCCCACCCACCAATCATCATCAGATATGTGTACCACCCCATCCACCCCCCAACACGCATGGCATGGCATGCACGCACGCCCACCCGTACGCACACACACACACACACACGTTTCACTGACAGAAAGCCTGTTCAGATGAAAACCGCTTCAGTGAGCTCAATTATAGTAACGCCACGTTTTATTCTCAGTAATGCTAACGGCGTTGTAACGGGAGAAACAGTAATTTGTTTGATTACTCGTTACTGAAAAAAATTATTCCTTTAGTAACGCCGTTTATCTATAACGCCATTATTCCCATCACTGACCAAATCGGACTGAATCGTTCTAAATGGTTCGCGTCTCGAGTCAGCGCTGATCCATAATTTACTAAAGTTACTAACTTTCTGACATGAGTGACAGTCCCTCCAACTAGAAATAAACTAATAACCTGAAGTATATACTAGTAACTACAACAGTTCACTGAACTGAGACGTGCTGAGAGAACTGATGAGAAGTGACATCCGTCTCTCTGGCACAGCCTTGTGCCTCGTAGACCTTGTTAAACCACGCCCCCTCCGCTCATTTCAAATGCAAAGATGTCAGCCAATCACAACAGTGGGCATTTTTACTGAAGTCTCACAGCGGACAAGCCCCTTGAAACAGGGCATTCAGCCAGAGGGCAAACATCAGTGTGGAAAAAAATGCCTTTTATTTCTAAATTATGACATTTTATGATGTAAAAATCATACTAACAATATAAGTACACCTCAGAATACATTATAAAATAAAATAAAAAATCCATGCCATGGGACCTTTAAGGGTTTGGGTGATTTCGGACACAGCCATGGTCAAGATGATCTACTGAATTTCAAATTGAGCAGAAATAGAGAAGAAAGGTGATTTAAGTGACTTTGACTGTGGCATGGTTGTTGCTGCCAGACGAGCTGGTCTTAGTATTACAGAAACTGCTGATCTATTGGGTATTTCACACACAACCATCTCTAGGGCTTACAGAGAATAGTTTAAAAAAAGTTTTTAAAAATATGGTTCAAAAATATCCAGCGAGCAGCAGTTCTGTGGGCGAAATGCCTTGATGCCAGAGGTCAGAAGAGAATGGCTGGTTTAAGCTGATAGAAAGGCAACAGTAACTCAAATAACCACTCACTACAAACCCGAGGTCTGCAGAAGAGCATGTCAATGCACAACACATCCAACCTTGAAGCAGATGGGCTACAGCAGCCGAAGACACACCGGTGACACTCCTGTCAGCTAAGGACAGGAAACTGAGATTACAATTCACACTGGCTCACCAAAATTGGGCAATAGAAGACAGGAATGTTGCCTGGTCTGATGAGTCTGGATTTCTGCTGCAACATTCAGAGTAGGGTCAGAATCTGGCGTAAACAACATGAAAGAATGGATTCATCCTGCCTTGTATCAACGGTTCAGGCTTCTGTTGGTGGTGTAATGCGGTGAGGGACATTTTCTTGGCATACCGGGACCTTTAGTACCAATTGAGCATTGTTTAAACACCACAGCCTACCTGAGAATTGTGCTGAACATGTCCATGGATATCACGCCATGTCGCAAAGCTCAAATCATCTCAAACTGGTTTCTTGAACATGACCATGAGTTCACCATACTTAAATGTCCTCCACAGTCACCAAAACTCCAATAGATCTGCTTTGGGATGTGGTGGAACCAATAAACAATTCATAACCATCTATCACATATACTTGCATATAAACTACAGACAACATGAAAACAAAAATACCGCAGCGACCAAAAAACTGTGATAGCAGATGAAGTATTGCACAGCCCCATGCCGCACTGCAGGTTGTGGGGAGATATAGGCTACGCATCCTCACTTGGAAGCAGCGATACTGAAACCAAAGCTCTCATTAGCATTGCAATTTAGCCCAATTTTTTTTGCTTAATTGAAATCAACTAACAAAGACAAGAGGTAAAGAATGTGAACAGCCTTTAATATCCATCCGTTAAGCTTGCTCAGCATGCTGGGGGAAAACGGAGAGAGTGGCTGTGCTTAATCAAATTAGATTTTGTGCGTGCGTGCGTGCGTGTGTGTGTGCCCTACGGCTGATGTTTTTTATAGATACTGCACCATGAGCCAGTGCTACACTCAGTCCCATACATGCCATACACTGTTGAAAATGAATAACTCCCTCTAGAATAACTTTTTTCAGACCCGTTTTCTGTGCACAGCAAAAAGGAGGTTTAATTTTGCATTTTAACTCTCTCGCATATTTCATAACTAGGTCAGTACAAGAATGTTGAGGTCTGGCGAACCACCATGAAATCATATGATACGCCGAGTGACTGATTTGAAACACTTTATGCAGCGTCTATAGGATTCCCTTAGCCATAATGCTCAGTTTAGTGTATACTGCAGTGAGAATAATATTAAACCAAAGCAATACGACTATCTGCACATTAATACACCTCTGTACCAGTTTTTACATATACAAATAGATGCAAACCTCAACATAACATCAGTGACTGATGAAATCAATTACACTTTCACCTCCTCCTATTGATCCTAAAGCCATTCAGAGGATTGAACAGTCTACAAATGGCGACACATGACAAGCGTCTAACTAATTCATAGAAATGTGTCATTCAAAGGACCCAGATTCCATCAAAGAGCTGCCGTTGAAAACCTTTTACTGCATGCATGCATAAAATACAGTAACATACGCATGAGTATGTAGAACGGAGAAAATGCTGACACTCACACTTGTTTGTAAGACAAAAAAGTAGTGGTGAGATATATTCGATGGTCTTTAAACACTAGCATTAGATTGATAAATGCTTTTCAATGGCCGATACCTTTGAAATGAGAGTAGGGAGGATAACAGGGCTAGATATTAAATATTAGCAATCATTTCTCAATAGACTTTTTTCTGAATTTATTCATTAAGCATACACTAAAAGAGGTTCATTTTTGCATTCATTAGATGTTAAATATACGAATGCCATTAAATTTAGGATGAAATAACACTAAATAAAATATAAAAACAGCTGAAAAACTTAAACTTAACAAACGAAAATGATTACCATGTCACCAAACTGAGAATGAATAAAATAAATAAATTCTGAAATAAAAATAAACTAAAGCTAAATAGATATATTTAAAGAAAAACTCAAACTAATCAAATGCGCAAAAGCACACAAAAAAGTAATAAATTATTAAATATTTTACTCAAATTAAAATGAGCTAAAATATAAAAGCCAATTCGAACACTTATAGAATATAAATAATAGTAAAATAAATGTTTCAAAAAAAAAAATTAATACTAAGATAAATATTGAATGACAAAAATATACTCATTTTATACTCATTTTTTGTTATTGCATTATGTAATTTAAGATACAGCAATTATCACATCACTTATTTTAAACAATATTTACTCAAATTCACACGCACACACACACGCACACACACACAAATAATATAAACATGCATTATTCAACTGATTTTGAAATGCATGGAAGGGGGAACTACTACTTCTGTTAATCGGCCTAATGGACGTGTGTTATCATCAGCCAATGCCGATTATCCCGAAGAGGCAAAACATAATTTTATCACCACTGAACACTCTCAAACTGAGAGAGGGAGAAAAGAAAATAGGAGGAGGGGTAGCAGGATTAGCCAAAGTATCCTGGGCCGCACTAGCCCCACAATGAAGCTTTAATTGGACTCCTTTTGTCTCGAAATTGAACATTTCTGTGTGGGCCTTTAAGAACCTGCACAAAGGAGGGGAAAGGGAGGGAAAGAAAAGGCAAAAGAGGAGGAAAACAGTGAAGAATATCCTCTTCAACTCTCTTCACTCAGGATATTTGGTGCCAGTGTCTTATCAAAGCTCTAAGATGGCTCATGGGGTCTCTTCCTCCACCTGAACAAGCCCGCTATTGAATGAAAGCTAATCAGAGAGAGTGTGGGAACTCAAGCATACAGCCTAACGGAGATTCATCCTCAATAAGGAACCTTCAGATATGCCAGGCAGCGTTTCCTGCCCATATTATGATCATTTACAAGTTCGTCGTTTTATTTTTAGTCTGTTCGAATAAAATTGACAGGATTTAAAACATAATTTTGCTGCAGCACCTCTTTTCACTCTCTGCTCTCTGCTAGACAGTTCCTGTCTCTTTAAGGCCAGTGTAGAAGGATTCACAAATTAATCTGTTAAAAATCTTAATCCGTTAAAAAAAAAGGACTCACAAGTTAACCGTTTGAATCTATCTGGAGAATTACTCACTGGATCTGTCAGAGCAGATACTGAATTAGCATCTAGCTCAATTACTTTCTTGTTTTTGACAACATGTAAATAAAGAAGAAACAAATCAGTTAGAACCAAAAACGCAGCAAAACATTTATAAAATCCTTACACTGATGCCGCATGCCGTATGTAGCATCTTCAAAGCAGATCTGTTTTTAAATCGTCATGTGGGACGTTGTAATCGCTATTTTTAATGGGTGTTTAAAGTAATGAGTGTTTATAATCAGCTCCTAAGAAATGAAAATAAAATGTAATAAATGTAATGTAATAAAAAATAAAAATATAAAATACAGAAAGAAAAAAAATCATTACACGGAAATTAAATTGAAATTAAACTCAAATAATGAAATGAAATAAAATAGAAATAAATATATAAAATATAAAGTTAAATAAAATTAAATAAAAAAAATTTAAAAATCATTCCACATACAGTATATGTAGCATTTTGAAAGCAGATTTGTTTTTAAATTGTGGTGTGGGATGTTGTAGTCCTTATTTTTATTGGAGAGTGTTTATAATCAACTCCTGAGGAATGAAAATACATTTAATAATAATAATAATAATAATAATAATAATAATAATAATAAATAAAATAAATAAATAAAATATAAAGTTAAATAAAAATAAATAAAATAAAAAATAAATCATTACAAATTCCACATACAGAAGCATTTTGAAAGCAGATTTGCTTTTAAATCGATGTGTTTATAGTCAGCTCCTGAGGAATGAAAATACATGTAATAATAAAAAATAATAATAACAAAAAAATAATAAGTAATATAATAAAATAAATAAATATAAAAATTAAAAAAATTATAGATAATTATAAGATAATATAATATAATAAAATATATAAAATATTAAGTTAAATAATAAAAAATAAAAAAATAAATAAAAAAATAATTCCACATTCTACATACAGTATACGTAGCATTTTGAAAGCAGATTTGGTTTGTAAATGTCCGTGTGGCTGTTGTGACATGCTGTGGCCCTTATTTCTAATGGAGGGTGTTTCTAATCAGCTCCCGAGGATTTCCCCACAGGGACAATGCTTGAAAGAACGGGGCATAATGGGGTCATGCAGGCTCGACCCCCAGCCTGCCATGTAATCATCTACGCGTTTAATGAAGGTTGTGCTTGCACATCCTCTCCATTAAGAAAAAAGGGAATGAAGCAGTAAAAAGCCATTGAGGGTCTCAGGGAGTAAGTCTCTCTCATCCCTCATTCAAACAGCATCCATTGTTGAGGGAGGTCTGGCTGTTCCTCATGGGAATCGGTGAGGTGTCAGAAGATGCTGACAATTACTTGCACAACATACTTGGGCTATAAATGCAAACACACACTGCTTTGTTGTTATAACATTCAGCAACTTTACATTTCTTAAAAAGTATCATGTTTGTCAAAATTGAAATTTGAATGAACTCTAAGCAGAATGTTTGAAGATCATCAATAAATACAGTGCCCGTGAAAACACATTGCTCTTCTGCGCTCTAAACTCATTTAACTGCACCGCTATGAGATCTGCGTTTGTTCTCTAGTGCATTCTGGTTCCACTGTATTCATAACTGCTGTGTCTTTCCACATTGATGAATGGCCGAGGGGCATGCAGGGCTGCCAGGGGAGCATTTTATGTAAGAGATAGCTAATCCCATTACTCTCCTAGCTGGAACATAGCAGTGTGCCGCACTGCCAGAGGCTGAGAGTTTTGGCCCGTGACAGAAGCATTAAGCCGAGAGAGGGAGGGAAGAGCCCGTCCCACTATAACCTCCATGGATGACTTTGAATCACACAAACAAATATCATATTAATGCTATTATGAGAGATGATACTGTGTCTGTCCATCCAAGAGAAAGAGCAAGACAGTGAAGAAAATAAACATCTACTGTCTGAAGTCGGAGATAATACTCCACTCTTTGAATGAATCAAATCGATTTTTTCTGTTCCGAAACAAATAAAAGTCTCAGTGACAAATAAGGATGTCTAAGATTAAGAATAGGGAAAAAAGGATTTAATGAGAAATGTTTAGTGTTATCATCATCAATCAATAAAATAATACTAAAATAAATAAGTTTTAAATACATTTTTGAATCATATTAGGTTTTCTTGGGATTACTTCATTTGACATGGTAAAACCTTGCCATTAAGCTTGCCATGTCATAAAAAAATATCAAAATAACTGAAATAAAATATATTCTTGATATTATATAATATCAGATATTGATATTAATAGATAAAATAAAAATGATGTATGCTGTTAAATCAATTAAATCGCATCTAACATAAAAGTTTACATACAGTAGTGTGTGTGTGTGTGTGTGTGTGTGTGTGTGTGTGTGTGTGTGTGTGTGTGTGTGTGTGTGTGTGTGTGTGTGTGTGTGTGTACACACATACATACATACATACATACATATATATACACACACACACATACACACACACACACACACACACACACATACATACATACACTAACCTAAAGGATTATTAGGAACACCATACTAATACTGTGTTTGACCCCCTTTCGCCTTCAGAACTGCCTTAATTCTACGTGGCATTGATTCAACAAGGTGCTGAAAGCATTCTTTAGAAATGTTGGCCCATATTGATAGGATCGCATCTTGCAGTTGATGGAGATTTGTGGGATGCACATCCAGGGCACGAAGCTCCCGTTCCACCACATCCCAAAGATGCTCTATTGGGTTGAGATCTGGTGACTGTGGGGGCCATTTTAGTACAGTGAACTCATTGTCATGTTCAAGAAACCAATTTGAAATGATTCGAGCTTTGTGACATGGTGCATTATCCTGCTGGAAGTAGCCATCAGAGGATGGGTACATGGTGGTCATAAAGGGATGGACATGGTCAGAAACAATGCTCAGGTAGGCCGTGGCATTTAAACGATGCCCAATTGGCACTAAGGGGCCTAAAGTGTGCCAAGAAAACATCCCCCACACCATTACACCACCACCACCAGCCTGCACAGTGGTAACAAGGCATGATGGATCCATGTTCTCATTCTGTTTACGCCAAATTCTGACTCTACCATCTGAATGTCTCAACAGAAATCGAGACTCATCAGACCAGGTAACATTTTTCCAGTCTTCAACTGTCCAATTTTGGTGAGCTCGTGCAAACTGTAGCCTCTTTTTCCTATTTGTAGTGGAGATGAGTGGTACCCGGTGGGGTCTTCTGCTGTTGTAGCCCATCCGCCTCAAGGTTGTGCGTGTTGTGGCTTCACAAATGCTTTGCTGCATACCTCGGTTGTAACGAGTGGTTATTTCAGTCAAAGTTGCTCTTCTATCAGCTTGAATCAGTCGGCCCATTCTCCTCTGACCTCTAGCATCAACAAGGCATTTTCGCCCACAGGACTGCCGCTTACTGGATGTTTTTCCCTTTTCACACCATTCTTTGTAAACCCTAGAAATGGTTGTGCGTGAAAATCCCAGTAACTGAGCAGATTGTGAAATACTCAGACCGACCCGCCTGGCACCAACAACCATGCCACCCTCAAAATTGCTTGAATCACCTTTCTTTCCCATTCTGACATTCAGTTTGGAGTTCAGGAGATCGTCTTGACCAGGACCACACCCCTAAATGCATTGAAGCAACTGCCATGTGATTGGTTGATTAGATAATTGCATTAATGAGAAATTGAACAGGTGTTCCTAATAATCCTTTAGGTGAGTGTATATTATATAAACCCAAACTTTTCTGTTAGATGCATTTAATCGATTTGACAGCACCAATAAAAAGTAGTTGTAATAATAATATATATACATATTTATGTTATCATAATAAAATAAAAGCATTCAAAAAAATATATAAAAATATAATAAATAATAAATTAGGGCCTTTTAACAAGGTCATTTCTGTAAAGGTTTTCTTCTTACATCATTTCCTGAATTTTGATTACATCAAAACTACTTAAAAGTTTGTTTTCCCAATATTTTTGACTTTTTCAGTCTCCAGACTGTTACACCACCCAGACATTTTTTACTTTAACATGTTCATCATTCAGCAAATTTTAATATATTTTTGAGTAGCTCAGAGAGCATTGCATCATTGTTGATCTGAAAATATTTGCGTCATTGTTGATCCAAAAATATTTCCGTGTCAGATCTCACAATAGAGGAAACAGAAGCCGTACCACCTCTTTCCCAAGAGCAATTGCAAAGGTCACTGTTTTGGCCAGTAGCTCAGCAATACCATCCAGTGACTTAGTGAAGGGATCGAAATAACAGCCTCTTTTACACAGAGGCAGAACCTCCAGCAGGACCCGACCAAGGAGACATGCCTCGCTTGTGCAGACACGCTTCACTTGTGGGCTCCTATAGTGTGTAGTGCACATAAAGACCATCATGAGGGTTAAATAGACCCTCTGAATGACCTGCAGGCACTGTGACCAGGAATTCCAGACATTCACAACACAAAGCCATCAAGATACATCAAAACAGTTGCGTAGAAGCCGCGCACGGCACCGTCAAAGCCCTCCGGCTTTTCATGGATCTGTCATCTGACTCTTTGTTATGGTCTGTGCTTCTAACCTTTGCCGGTGAACTCTTGTACATTGGCAGCTTATTTCCTCAGACCAACCAACATGACTAGTGGCAATTGATGTTAATGGACTAGGAAGACAATGTGGGGAAGAGTCCTAATGACAGGACTGCTGCTTACAGTTCCTTCCACCCATGTAAAAGGTTTTTGTTTATCCTTCACACGGCACAGCAATTGCAATGTATAGAATGGTAAAACACACCAATTATTAGGACTAATCTACAAATGATCCACCAATCTACACTCTAAAAAAAAAAGGTTCTATATGGCACCAAAAATGGTTCTTGGCTCGTAATCATAGGGGAACCTTTTTTAGTGCTATATAGCACCAATTTTGGTGCTTCAGTGGTTCTTTAGCGGTTCTTCAGAGGTGCTATATAGCACCTTAGTCAAAGAACCAGTGAAGAACCTCTGAAGAACCGCTGAAGTACCACTGATACCCCTTTTCCACCAAAGCAGAGCCAGAGCTAGATTGGAGCCAGAGCCTAGTTCCAAATCGGTTCTTTGTGTTTCCACACCCAAAGCTCCAGCTCCGAGCCAGGAAAAGTGGTTCTTAAGTAGCACCAAAACATTGCTGGGCTAAAACAGGGCTAGAAGTAAGAACCGATTACGTCAGGCACTGGGGGCGGGGTCAACAAGACGAACACAAACTTGAGATCCGCCATTGTTGAAATAGCAGCTAATGGAGCTAACAGCTGCTGCTCGTTTGTAATCTCCGTCTATGCAAATTACGGCGAACTGCACGAATGCGTTGGATTCGCTGTGTTTTCGTTGTGTTTTGATGCCGATGTAGGATCGTAAAGCCATGTGAATCAATAGTAACGCAACATTTGCAGTGTTGATGGAAGGCTTGTTCGCAGCGGTGCTGTGCAGAGACCGATCGGCGATCGCCGTATGATAACGAGTCCAGCGAGAGCACACGACTCCTTATGCTTTTGATTCACTCATACGTTTTTTTAAATATTATACGTGGATCGGTCTGCGCAGCGCCGATGCATCTCAAACAAGCCTGGTGTGTGTGTGTGTGTGTTTCCCGCTAGCGTTGCTGAGAAAGATGAGACGTATACAGTGACGTAAGACCTGGCTCTGTTGTGGCTCTCTAGCCTGTGGAAACGCAAACGGTTCTTAGCAGGCTCCTCAGTTGAACCAACTATGAACTGGGACTAGCTCTAGCTCCGATCTAGCTCTAGCACTGCTTTGGTGGAAAAGGGGTATGAAACACCAAAATTGGTGCTATATAGCACTAGGGATGGGCATTTCAAGCAAAAATAATATTCGAAGATCGCTGGGAATTATTCGATTTTTATTCGAAAATCGCAACTCCTCCCCCGCATGCGCATGTAAAGGCTACACGCATATAAACAGAGAGAGAGAGGGAGAGAGACCATTTACACTCTCAATCTGTATGATAACAAACTGTTTAATTCATTAGGGAATAGGCTATATCAACTCAAGCCATATAATTAGTGTAACATCCTGAAACATATGACTGTTATTTGACATAGCCCCAAGTTACGGCAACCGTTAAATGCCTAAAGTCTACAGTGTGCGCGTGAGGCGATGTGTTCTTCTTATGTTGTCTCAGGGTGTTTTTACTCTGGCAGTTTAGTTCGAAATGGAGCACGGTTCGCATGAAAAATTGCTAATGTGAAAGCTTTCATACAGAGCTTGGTGTGCACTGAGGTACCGAACCCGAGAACACACAACCGGAGTTCGGTTGCACTCGAAGCTGTGCCGCGATTGACGTGCATGCGAAACAACACTCGGGTGTTCAGGAAGAAAAGTAACCAGCGCATGCGTTTTAGCCGATTGCAATGTCATTAGTTCAATAACATACACATAAGTGATGATAGTGTTGATGATTTACCTGAGATACGATCGCGAGTGCGAGCCTGCAGTGTATTCGCGCATAGAGTGCAATCAGGGCGGCAAATGAATGGCAATTCACGTGTTCTCAAAAGAGTCAGTTTGCAAGCAGCAAAGCCACCTGCGAGCGACACATACGGTAAACCCAAGTGTTGTTTACTCAGCTGCACATAATAGCACCAAATTAATTTAAAAAAGCCCAATATATTTGACCCGCGTTCTGTTTACTATCATGCCCGTGCACGTTTGTGATGACGTTAGATGAACGCAAACGCACTAGGGTTCAAGTTGAGTGTGAAACCAGACCAACACTGCGGAGGCGGAGGGAAGAATCAGCTCGGACCGCATCAAACGTGCCCAGTATAAACACCCTGAGAGCAGACTGACAGCTTCAGGTGCGTTATTGGCAGCGCCTCCCTCTCGTTACATGAACGCGTCACCACCACACCGAAAACATGGGGATTTTTTTGAGGACGATAATCGCACAAACTATTCGATAGTCTATAATTAAACCAACTATCGAATATTCGAAAATCGCGACCCATCCCTATATAGCACTAAAAAAGGTTCCCCTATGATTACGAGCCAAGAACCATTTTTGGTGCCATATAGAACCTTTTTTTTTTAGAGTGTACAGTAATAATCAAATATGACTGTATAACCTACACTGTAAAATAAAAATTACCTAACTTAGTCAGCCTATACAGTCAATTTAAGTCAACTAACAACTTTTGAAATTCCTGTCAAAGCAACTAAAGATTGTTTAGCATTTACCAATGCAAGGCTGCAAACCTTTTTATTTTATCATGTTTGATTTTAAAAACCCACTACATGACATGGGCATTTTTTTGCATCTTAAAGGTGCAGAATGCAATTTCTCAGAATCATTGTTTAACACTGTTGATATTTGAAATCAGCTATAAAAAATTAAAAAAACACCCCTCCCTTCACTGCTCCGCCCCCAAAATGCACAAACACAGTGGATATATCATCATATTGGAAGCTAAGCAAAACAATGCTTCGTGAAAAATAAAGGGAAGATGATGAATGAACGACAAGTAAGCACAAAAAAATGAACATACATTACACAAGAGTATTTACAAGCAAGAGTTGGTTGTTAGTCGCCATCAACACAGCATCTCTAGACAAACAATGACACTCAAAACTGTCCTGTTACTATAGCTAACATTACAACAATAGCATATCTTGGTTCTGTGAAACATTGCAAAACGTCCATTTTTAGGCCTTCCTGCTTAGGTCTCTCCAGCGCGCAAAAGCTTTTCGAATATTAACGTGAGTCCTAAAGCTCTGGCCTGATCATAACCTTGTTTTTCCAGTGATATTCCTCTGACCTTTTCTGTTTTGTAATGTCTCTCAGACATCTCTCTTTCTACAGTCTTTCTTTAAATCTCCCTCTTGCTCACTCTCTCTCCTCCCATATCATGAGTGGACACGCCCCCTACTGCTGATTGGCTACAAGTTTGTTATGGTGCTCGGTCTAATCCACTTTCAACAGTTTTTCAAAAATGTCTTACTGCACCTTTAAAACTGTCAAATATCACCCTGATAGGTGAATATATTAAACCCCTACGATGCACATATACATCAACGCAAATCTCAAACACAATAGCTATGTTTCCATCCAAAGTTGCGAATTTAACTTGGAATATCGCATAAAACATTTGCGAATAAAGCAGCGTTTCCATCCAGTGAGTCGAAGAGAACAAAATCATCACTTCCTAATAAACTGGCACTAAATATCACTATGAAAAATGGAAGCTGCTGTAGTAGGAAAAGCCACTGTGTATAATAATTTAGTATATTATAAATTACTTGCGCCTCGGAGCGTGCAGGAGAAACACTATAAAGTCACCTTGCTTTCTGAGGTGATAATTGATTCGGTAAATGTGTAATAGTTTATGCGCATGTTTTCTTATAAAAAGGTCAATTGAGTGCATCCGTTTTTTATGCGCATTTTTAGAATTGATTCGCTTCTTGGCGTTTCCATCCAGCGTTTTTTATCTGATAACCCAAAATGCGCATAAAAATAGGTGGATGGAAGCATAGCTAATGAGATCAACAAATTCAGTAAAAATATGAACTCTGAATTATATGACAGCTATACTACAGAGACAGCAGCATAAATTAAGCCAGTAAAATGTAAAGCAATGATAATTTTTTAATAATTTTCACAATTATTTCAAGGTGTTAAGCATGTTAGGACCTTGCAAAACATTGTTTAGATGGCTCAATTTGGAAAGTTGGGAATTTGAACAGGTTTTGAACAAATACCTATATATATATGCTTTATTGACCTTATATATTTTGTTAGCAAAATGTGTGGAAGTAAAATATATGCCAAATAAATTTGAAATAAAAAAGCTTGTTGTATTGAAATGAAAGCCCAGACAGACCAGAGCAAGAGATTACAGATTTTGAATTGAAATATTCACAGCTTAAATAAACAACAATGTTGAATTTCAGCCCATAAAAATGCAAGCCCAAAAAATACAATGCATTAAATTGCAAGCACGGTTAATGCAATGCATTTTTTTTTTTTTTTTCAATTAGTGCAACTCAACAATTGTTTTGCATTTGGCATCCATTTTCTTCCATAAACATGCTTCGAGTATTCTTGATTCCTACTAAATCTTTTTTGTTCAAGCTACTT
The DNA here is from genome assembly GCA_023566225.1 of Romanogobio albipinnatus. NCBI lineage: Eukaryota > Metazoa > Chordata > Actinopteri > Cypriniformes > Gobionidae > Romanogobio > Romanogobio albipinnatus. Next base: position 8,970,802 of record CM042243.1, on the reverse strand, counting down.
TTTACATTTGTTAGAAGAACATTTTGCAGTGTATTGAAATAAATAACATCATAAATCATTATGATTGTTATGGTGTCATTTCTGCGGGTGCATATGCTCAGGTGCTAGAAAGCAACAACAAAACCAAAAACAGTTTACAAGTCAAGAGACTGAAAACCTATTATTTTATCCTAGAGGCACCATTAATTCAACTTGAATGGTTTTGAGAAATCCTGTCCCACTTAACAGCAGCCAGAAATCAATTCTGAGTAACTTGGCAATCTTAAGCTGACACCAGAGTCACCCCATTCACAAACAAACGCATTTAGACAACACAGGAAAACTGTGAAAGACTCATGTCCTCCAGCAAAAAATGATATAAACAATGATTCCAGACTGATGCAATCTGTACAGGATTGGTTGTAGTAAACAGGAACATCGTCACTGGTTTGTAGTTCTACATGTCCCGTCTGACAAGTTGGGACATGGACCCGTGTCGGTTACACTTTGTACTTTGTTTTTCCTAACCCATATTCACAGTCAGATAAGACAAGAGCTGAAAAACACAGCCAGAGGGGCTGTGATATAAATACGTGTATTAACGCAGGTGTAGCCTTCCTTTTGTAATGTTATAATACTGAAATAACACTACGTGAACCATTACCACTTCAACCCTAGTCTAAAATTATTTCCATAAACTTGATTAAACTTAAAGTTAATACACTACTATTAAACCTAATAATATACATTAAAATACAACAACATTTCTTTCCGGTCCTTATATCAGCCTTAATAAATCTATTCTCTGAGACTATAGTGGGGTCCAAACGTCTGAGACCACTGATAAAAATGCACCTTTTCTACACTTATTGAATCTCCATATGGATTTTTTTAAAATATGTTTGATTAAGATTAATGCGCTTGTGAATCATTTTGACCAATTCATAGCAAAAAACGGCTCTGATCACTCCCAAATATGTCAAATTTGATTCAACACAATAACAATCTCTAGCGGATGGAGTATTTTACAGCAGAGCAGAAGCAGGACATTTTATTCTCACTCTAGAACTTTATAAACGTTTCCATGATTTAAGAATGTATTTGTTTCCATGACTAGAGAAGAAAAATCAATAAATACAAATCTGACATTTCCATGTTTTCCATGATCGTAAGAACCCTGTTTCTAATTTAATGCAGCAATTTTCAATACAAATTATATTATTAAAAAAACGCAACCTTTTAAAGGTTTGGGGTTGGTAATCATTTTTTAATAAATGTAAAAAAAAAAAAGCTCTCACTAAAACTTCATTAATTTGAGTAAACATCAGTTTATGTTTTTTATTTTAAAGTGTAATTTATTACGTGATGGCAAAGCTGAATTTCAACTCTGCAAGAACATCTCATAACCTGTATAAAAAAATGTAACAATCATTTTTAGACAAGTGATCTAGAAATCACGCAGATCATGAAATATTTATTTTCTTTATTCGTTATGATTACAAAAAAAAAAAAAATCTAGATTTTCAATATAGTCTTAATGGACCAATAGAATAATGCATGAAGTAAACGTCTTTTTTGGTTACACTTTATTTGACAGTATGTGTACTTTCAATGTATTACCCAAGAAAGTACTGGTAATACAAGGCATCTACATGGATTAAGGTTAGGTTTAGGTGTAGGTTCAGGGTTAGTACCTAGTTATTGTAATTGTTATAATAACATAGTATGTAAATGTGGAACAGGACTGTAAAATAACGGTACACATTCTGACATCAATTCTCACTAATCTTAAGTCTGTAATGCTCCATGTCGCCCATATGGAGAGTTAGAGAGGTCAACAAGCAACTCACCGTCCAGAGGGACATCGCACGGCCTTCTGGGAGGATTGTCCCACCGCAGTCTAAGAAAAACCTCCAGGTGTCAACAAGTCCAGCTTCACTTTTATCATACAGCTGAACTGGATTCATGCATATACAGTCACGGTTCTGCTCATGAGTGTATCCCAGCCCTCCTCAGCAGTGAGCACTGAGAACAAGAGCCTGGATGTCTGGCCTTTGTTCTGACATATTTCCTGAGCTGCATTGTTAGCCATGGAAAGGAAACACATGCATTCTCGCACACACTTTTCGGCGAGATTCTCCTGGGGGGATGCGATCGTCGGACAACATGCAGCGTGCTAGGAGCCCGACATTGTTTTTCTTTCCTTCACGCTTTTTCCCAGGTCAAAGTTTAACCGGTGCCTCACACAGGGCTACAGTTAAGGAGAAGACTCTTAACATCCATGTTGATCATTGACAGAAGTTTCCAAGTTGTCTGACCAGACCGTCAACCCCCCACCTCCTCCCTGGCTCTGACATGACTTTATTAGAATAGGAGGCCTTATTTACAAGTTCTTCAAAACAGTGTTTGACTCTAGGAGGTCAAAAGCCAAGGTGTGTAAAATATAATTAGCTGCTGTCACAACACAACTCAATAAAAGTGAGGTACTCTCAGCTCCAGTCAACACATTTTAACATGTTTAAATTCATTCTGCATATTTCCCCCCGAAATTAGTGCAGAAAAGGATTTTTTCGGGATTCTTTGATGAATGGAAAGTTCAAAAGAACAGCATTTATCTGAAATAGAAAGCTTTTGTAACATTATGAATGTCTATTTTTCATCAATTTAATGTATCCGTACAGAATAATAATTTCTTTAATATTTTTTTTTTAACTTAACTTTTGAACCATAGTGGATAATGTTACAAAAGCTTTCTATTTCAGATAAATACTGTTCTTTTGAACTTTCTATTTCATCAAAGAATCCTGAAACAAATCGTACACAATACATGATAATAATAATAGTAATAAATGTTTCTTGAGCCTCAAATCAGCATATTAGAATGACTTCTGAAGGGTCATGTGACACTGAAGACTGGAATAAAATCCTTTGCATCACAGAAATAAATGACTTCTATATTCGAATAGAAAATGTTTTAGTTGTACAAATATTTCACAATATTACTGTTTTTGCCGTGTTTTGGATCAAATAAATAAACCGGTATAACATGTATATAAAATAAAACAATAAAAATCTTTAGTGTGTGTATGTATATACTGTATCGTCGTCTGTTTGATCAGACCACACGAGCCAGCCTTCGCTCCCCACGTGCATCAATGAGCCTTGGTCGCCCATGACCCTGTCGCCGGTTCACCACTGTTCCTTCCTTGGAGCACTTTTGATAGATTCTGACCACTGCAGACCGGGAACACCCCACAAGAGCTGCAGTTTTGGAGATGCTCTGACCCAGTCGTCTAGCCATCACAATTTTGGCCCTTGTCAAACACTTGCCCATTTTTCCTGCTTCTAACACATCAACTTTGAGGACAAAATGTTCACTTGCTGCCTAATATTTTATTTATATTATATTATATTATATTATATTATATATATATATATATACAGTGAGGAAAATAAGTATTTGAACACCCTGCTATTTTGCAAGTTCTCCCACTTGGAAATCATGGAGGGGTCTGAAATTGTCATCGTAGGTGCATGTCCACTGTGAGAGACATAATCAAAACAAAACAAAAAATACAGAAATCACTATATGTGATTTTTTAACTATTTATTTGTATGATACAGCTGCAAATAAGTATTTGAACACCTGTCTATCAGCTAGAATTCTGACCCTCAAAGACCTGTTAGTCTGCCTTTAAAATGTCCACCTCCACTCCATTTATTATCCTAAATTAGATGCACCTGTTTGAGGTCGTTAGCTGCTAAAGACACCTGTCCACCCCATACAATCAGTAAGAATCCAACTACTAACATGGCCAAGACCAAAGAGCTGTCCAAAGACACTAGAGACAAAATTGTGCACCTCCACAAGGCTGGAAAGGGCTACGGGGAAATTGCCAAGCAGCTTGGTGAAAAAAGGTCCTCTGTTGGAGCAATCATTAGAAAATGGAAGAAGCTAAACATGACTGTCAATCTCCCTTGGACTGGGGCTCCATGCAAGATCTCACCTCGTGGGGTCTCAATGATCCTAAGAAAGGTGAGAAATCAGCCCAGAACTACACGGGAGGAGCTGGTCAATGACCTGAAAAGAGCTGGGACCACCGTTTCCAAGGTTACTGTTGGTAATACACTAAGACGTCATGGTTTGAAATCATGCATGGCACGGAAGGTTCCCCTGCTTAAACCAGCACATGTCAAGGCCCGTCTTAAGTTTGCCAATGACCATTTGGATGATCCAGAGGAGTCATGGGAGAAAGTCATGTGGTCAGATGAGACCAAAATATAACTTTTTGGTCATAATTCCACTAAACGTGTTTGGAGGAAGAAGAATGATGAGTACCATCCCAAGAACACCATCCCTACTGTGAAGCATTGGGGTGGTAGCATCATGCTTTGGGGGTGTTTTTCTGCACATGGGACAGGACGACTGCACTGTATTAAGGAGAGGATGACCGGGCCATGTATTGCGAGATTTTGGGGAACAACCTCCTTCCCTCAATTAGAGCATTGAAGATGGGTCGAGGTTGGGTCTTCCAACATGACAATGACCCGAAGCACACAGCCAGGATAACCAAGGAGTGGCTCTGTAAGAAGCATATCAAGGTTCTGCCGTGGCCTAGCCAGTCTCCAGACCTAAACCCAATAGAGAATCTTTGGCGGGAGCTCAAACTCTGTTCCTCAGCGACAGGCCAGAAACCTGACTGATCTAGAGAAGATCTGTGTGGAGGAGTGGGCTAAAATCCCTCCTGCAGTGTGTGCAAACCTGGTGAAAAACTACAGGAAATGTTTGACCTGTGTAATTGCAAACAAAGGCTACTGTACCAAATATTAACATTGATTTTCTCAGGTGTTCAAATACTTATTTGCAGCTGTATCATACAAATAAATAGTTAAAAAATCAAACATTGTGATTTCTGTCTCTCACAGTGGACATGCACCTACGATGACAATTTCAGACCCCTCCATGATTTCTAAGTGGGAGAACTTGCAAAATAGCAGGGTGTTCAAATACTTATTTTCCTCACTGTATATACACACACATACATACATACATACATACATACATACATACATACATACATATACATATACATATACTAGTGGTGGGCATAGATTAATTTTTTTAATCTGGATATCTAGATTAATCTAGATTAAAATGGCTCATTTGAATTCTGCCGAAGGCATTCAGAATATGTGTGCTCGTAAGTGATCGTTTGTCTTTTTGTAGTTTGAATAATAAATAACTTCTGTCCCTTTAAGACCTGACGCACGCATGGATCCCAAACACTGTTCCTGTGAGTTGGTTACGACTGTGTTTACGTTAAAACTCAGCAAGATGGGCATTGAGACATTTTTGAGTGTATTTGACCATTAATAAGATGGAAAAAGGAGCTCATTTTTGCACTTGTATGTCAGAGGCGGCTTTATTACGGTATGTGTGTGTGCGCTTCAGATGCGAGCGCGAAATCTGCGGGAATTAGTAGAATTAACGTTATGTGCAACCCCGCGCGAAATTCAGACCGGTCACACCAATACTAACAAAAGTCCAGCAGAACACGCGTTCGCAATGTTCAGAGGATTAACCGGACTGAATGAGAGGAGGCGGTGCGTGTCACTCGCTGTCGGTCGGAGAGGAGAGCAGCTGATATCAATACTGTAGAAAATGAGTATTGTATCGTTTCAGATATTTCAGTATCGATACATAGCGAAATATCGATATTTTTGACAACACTAGTAGGCATACACACAGGTTCGAAGACTCGTTCTCTCGCCCCTATAGTGCAATTCGGCTAGGTGTACATCTGCGCTAAAATATCAAGGTGAAAGTCATCATAGCTTGCGTAGTATAGACCCAGCTCCCAACCCAACTTTGAGAATAGATTAACGGCGATATTTTTTTATCGCCCGATAAGAGTGGTCAGAAATGTATTGCTGTAAAGTAAATAAAACCTACGCCTTTAAAGCCAACCCACTTAACACAGTTTCCTGTGGTTACCAGGGTGGTACGTCTACAAATTCGTACCCAGGACACAAAATGGCAAAAGGATAGCCTGTGGGAGGGGGTTAAGCACAGAGCCCAGGCCTGCATGCATTAGCTCTTCAAACCTCCCTGCATGCACCACCAATGCAATGAGCAGAATTATCAGGGGTGAATGTGTCAGGGGCGAGAGCCGCTTGAAATTTAAAGGCCAGACGGGTCACAACCCCATAACCAGCAACGGGGGACCGCTTTAATGAATGCCCTGAACACCTCAACATCATCTCCTATTGTTTTCAGGTTTAAATTAAAGTGAATGCATAGCGTCTAAAGACAAAAAAGACGGATGAGGTGAGATATAAGGGAGAGGCTGTTCTTTTCTATGGACCGACAGGTATTAAATAACAGGTCTGTGGGCAGACATGTCACAGGACATTCTGTGAACACGTCCTCCATTAAAGGAGGTAGATTTACTGTCCCCTTGAGCGTCGACCATGTTTTCATTTGGCGAAAGCTGTGTGACATGGAGCCCTGAGGAGAGAACATCAAACTCCTGCCTCGCCGAGACAAATTCATCTGCGCCAGCGCACACACACACACACACACACACACTTGTATGTGTCATATATGAGCCAACATACTGTTATTGTACAAATTGGTGTATGGTTTCTACACTGTAAAAACAATTCAGGTCTCCAATTGAAAATTTTCTAGTGACTGATCACATCTAAATTTTTCAGTTGGCCAAATTGAATTTCTGTGAATTGATGCACAATTGATTCACAGAAATTCAATTTGGCCAACTAAAAAATTTTGATGTGATCAGTCACTAGAACCTGATTTTTTTTTTACAGTGTAATTGTTAAAGCTTTTAAGCTACATCCACAAACTCAACTCAGTCCTTCAAGAATTTCTGATTTATATAAATCTGAAATAAATCGGAATCTGAAATACTTGAAGGACTTAGATTTAGATTTTGTGTAGCCTATCAGATTCACAGTTTATCAGAGAATGATAAAAAGTTATTATTCCCAATTATGATGAATGAATGCTTAATGAAAAGTCACATGATACCTTTGGTTGAAGAACAAAATAAATGTAATTATTTTTTGCAACTCTCTAATTTCATTCTCCATTCCACATATTTGAGCTGGCTGCCACATTCGGTTATAACAGACCAATGGCATTTGCTGTCAATGACATCAATCCTGGTGTGACCATCAATGCACCATTTCTGGATCTAAGCTTTGCCGGGGGGAGGGATTATCAGTGAATATCAACTTTCCTCACACAAAGCCATACAGAAATTTGTATGACTTCTATGGACATTTCCAAAATTTCAAAGATTTTTCAATTTCTCATCTTGTTTTACAAAATTTTTTGTTGTTACAGGATAAAAAACAAACAAATGTAATGACAGATAGAATAATAGGGTGATCAACAGATTGAACATTAGAGTGATAGAAAGATAAAACGACCGAAAGAATGCTCGATAGAGCAGACCGTCAGACATACTGACATACGGATGGACAGAGATTTGTTAAAACAAATAGACTGCAATTTCGTTTGGTGGCACTAGTGGCGCAGAAATCACACACGTCATCAATAAGATAACTACGAAATCTGTGTGTGTGATGGTGTGCGCATGCCTGATAGGACTTGAATTCAATAAAGTCCTGTGAAGGAGGGTATAAATAGAAGCACTCTCTCAGAACAGACTGTTCCCCGGTGCTGGTCAGCTGTGAATGGGCCGGATGTCAACCTGGGTGCTGACTGTTAGCATCATGAGAAAATGCACACACACACACACAGCACAGGAAACACAATGTCCTCACCCACAGGAAACATTCCAGCTAGACAACAAAACAACCTGCTATAGCTAACTATAGTAACCTCTGGCCCAGTCCTCCTCCTCTCGTAACTGTAAAAGAAGTGCTGTGGGCAGGACCACATGCCACTATTGACACTGGGTCCTGAGGGACGCCATCACATTGCATAACAAACAAGCAAAACAACAGTGAACCAATCACTAGTAGTCAGCTGAGGCACTGGCATGCATCTGTTGTATTGTGTCCAGTTCTATTCAGATTTCAAGAGGAGTCTCCCTAATATAATGACTATATACATCAGTTACTAATTGGACAGACAGACAGAGAGAAAAGACGACAGAAAGACAGATCGATAGAAAGACTGGATGGCTGGATGGATGGATGGAACGACAGACTAGATAGATAGATAGATAGATAGATAGATAGATAGATAGATAGATAGATAGATAGATAGATAGATAGATAGATAGATAGATAGATAGATAGATAGATAGATAGATAGATAGATAGATAGATAGATAGATAGATAGATAGATAGATAGATAGATAGATAGATAGATAGATAGATAGATAGATAGATAGAACGATGTAGATGGACGGATGGAACGACTGACGATGGATGGATGGATGGATGGATTGAACGATGTAGACAGACAGACAGAATGATAGAAAGGACGATGGATGGATGGATGGATGGATGGATGGATGGATGGATGGATGGATGGATGGATGGATGGATGGATGGATGGATGGATGGATGGATGGATGGATGGATGGATGGATGGATGGATGGATGGATGGATGGATGGATGGATGGATGGATGGATGGAACGACAGACTAGATAGATAGATAGATAGATAGATAGATAGATAGATAGATAGATAGATAGATAGATAGATAGATAGATAGATAGATAGATAGATAGATAGATAGATAGATAGATAGATAGATAGATAGATAGATAGATAGATAGATAGATAGATAGATAGATAGATAGATAGATAGATAGATAGATAGATAGATAGATAGATAGATAGATAGATAGATAGATAGATAGATAGATAGATAGATAGATAGAGGCTTTAGACAGATTTCATCATTGAATGAATGAATGAATGAATGAATTTTTTTCAACCTCCCATAATAAAGACCATATGACATGTCAAATGACTAAAATAAATACACAAATAAATGGATAAATAAATAAATACAACATGACATTTCAAGCCAAATGGTCCTTTTTTGTATTTTTTGTAAACCCCCTATAGTGGATCGATTGATTGATAGCCCTATTAAATCTGTCAGATGTGCCGTAACTATAGCGAAAACAATTCAAAATAAAATTGAAGTCCTGTGCAAAATTGCGGTTCCAATAGTCTGACCAATGGCAGACCAGTATTTGGGGAACTAGTAGAGCAGAAATTACACACTTCCCCTTTAATGAGGGTAAAATTTCCAAAGCAAAACATAAACACACACACACCAAACTCACGCTGTGGAAAACACTGAGACAATTACAGCCTGCACTGTCAATCATCGGAAACAGCGTTTTACGTGTGAAGAACATGCAACTGCAGCATTAATGTATTTATCTGTGAATCGTCAAGTAAATTAATCGTTTTTCCAAGATAGTGTGATGCCAAACGGTTAGCGCTTGTAAATATTTATTTGTATTGCGGTCATTGAGTCCATGATAACTCAGCTTTGTGTCGGTTCGGTGAGGTGAGGGGCAGTTTTGGCTGTGAAGCTGCCGTGTCTTGTTAGCTAGGAGATGGGTAAGGAGGGCTCGGCTGACGGAGGGGAGGCCGTGGAGCGTGTGAACTCTTTAGGGGATTAGATATTTCTGCCCCTCCTGTGGAGATGTGTGTGAGCAATTATCATCCCACATTCTCACAGAGGACCAAACAACAAAGAAAAAAATTCAGTATTATAGGAACTGTGGTGGTCCATGGCCAATAAAATAAACATTTATGTAATGATATGACAGGGTTAATCAAGTAATGTGCAACAATACAAATATGTCAACTGGTAGATATTTGTATACACTGTGGTAGATATATCTGAATGGGCACGACTGCTTATTTGTGCAAATAAACATGAAGTACAGTGAAAATACACAGTGGGATGTGTACCAAACAAGTCAAGGTGAGGAAGAACGTGCAATTAAGGGATGTAAGACAAAGCAGAAATTAACTTCATAATTAATATACAATCCAACAGGTGGGCGCATTTTGGCTGTTTTACAGTGGCTTCAAATGTGGCTCATTCAATCAGAATTTATAAATAAATACATTATTATTATTATTATTATTATTATTATTATTATTAAATGAGAATTATATTCAATTATAATTTAATAATATAAACAATAATAAACAAACATTGATATAATAATGATAATAATATTATTATTATTATATAAATAAATATATAAAGAATTATACAGTATATATTATTACATTTTAGTTTATTGGAATGTATTATATTTCTTCCATTTATTATTATTATTATAATAATTATTATTTAATGAACATTTATTTATCTATAATTTATTTAATAATAATAATTAATTATAAAAACACATGATTCAATGCGCATTTAATTATAATGTATTTATAAATAATAATTATTATTGGTCTTATTATTATATAAATAATAAATAAATTATCATTAAATACATAATTATATATTAAATAATTAAATTATATATGCATAAAAAATTATACAGTATATATTAATACATTTTATTGGAATGTATTATATTTATTATTATTATTATTAATGCTCATTTATTTATTTATAATTTATTTAATAATAATAATAATAATAATAATAATAAACACTTCTATTATTATGATTATTTAATGAGCATTTAATTATAATTTATTTATTAAATTGACCATTAAATTGATATAAAATAATAATATAAAATTTGTATTTAGTATATTAGTACATAATAAATATATTATATATTAGTATATTTATTAGTGTATATACCAGCATGTGTATCATGATATCTGTCATCCATCCAATCCAATGAGACATTCAATAGAATCACTGAAACTGGCTCTGAATCTTGACCAACAGCTTGACCATAACAATGGTGATTGTACTTTGTTTTAGCAATACCTCCACCTTGTGGCCAGTGACTAATGTCTTGTTGTCTTAAGTAGAACCACTGAAAAGGCTTTACTGACACTATAAGGTGAAGGTGATTCCAATACACGCATATGTAAACACAAGCATCAAGTATAAATCTTGACTGTGTGGTCGGGCTGCAGTAGGAGGTGTAGTGAGTGACTTCTGCCTGATGTCATTCAGTAATTACAGAACAATAACATATAATCATCAGTTTTCACCGCCTGCTTCTCATTCACTCCTCACCTCTGCGTCATCAGCTACTGCCTGGCATACACACACAAACTAGCCGTGCATGTTAAAACACACAAGATGATGTTCTTAGCCGTGTTCCTGCATTAAACTGAACAACAGTGAGGAGCGCCACAGCCTGTTAATGCCTCATTCCTGTTATACAGTATGTTAAACTCTGAATACTAAAACTTTATGAATTATAACTTGATTGTTTACACAATAGCCTAAAAGTAAAATTTTAAAAAGTGGAAATATAAAGCTAGTTAGTCATTAGTATGCAGCTAGTCTTAGACATCACACCCACATACCACTGGCTGAAAGTCTGATGCACAAGGCGCACACAATTGGAAACATTTCAGAAGAGGTGGACAAAGTACAACTCCATTACTTGAGTAAAAGTAAAAGTACTACTGGATAAATATTACTCTGTTACAAGTGAAAGTTGTAAAAACTGATTTTTACTTAAGTAAAAGTACAGTTTTAAGTATGAAAAGTACATTTCCTTTTTTTATGTCAATGCATTATTGTATTATTGTTACATTGTTGTATAAATGCACACTGTGTCAACAAGGTGGTTTAAGCCAGTTAGTGATGCTCCATCGAACATGCTAGCATACGACTACCTTGAACTAATTTCAATACTTGTTTAAAAGTTACAAAGCTCTTTAAGGGCGAATGCATGGATCCAATACACTGATACACATCCAATATTCTCCCAAATGTTTATGCTCACTTAGGACGTAATCGACTTTACGTGAATACTCTGCAAAACATTTTGACATCATTTTGTGTGTATTTGTCTGTTCAAGTGTGACAAAAAAAAAAAAAAAAAAAAGTTTTAAAGAAGAAAAAAAAAATTAATACACTGATTTCAAAGCTGCTACAGAAACGACTTTCGACTTTGAGGGCCTTGATAGAATTGTAGTGGAGTGAAAAGTACGATATTTGTCTTTCAAATGTAGTGAAGTTAGTCATAAGTTTCCAGAAAAAAATAATACTCAAGTAAAGTACAGATACTCAAAAAGTGTACAGTACTCAAGTAAATGTACTTTGTTACTGTCCACCTCTGCATTTCAATTCAGCAGTTTCGAATTCGTCATCTGATTGGTTGAATTCTACAGAATTTCGGGGAAACTTGTGTATCGCAGTCTTATATATGTATATATATATATATATAAACATACAAGTTAATTTTCTTGATTAAATTACTGATTTCTGTAATTATCTTTTAAAGTGAAACAAACCTGTTAATAAATCACAAAACATCACAGAAAAAATCAAATCCATTTCTAATACTCGCTAATATTTTTGCTTTTGTTTTCCCTCCAGAATGATGACAAAAACTTCCCGGGGTATATGTAAGATTTTTGGATTAAAATATCCAAAAACCACTTGAACAATGTTATATATGTTGTTGACTTGTAATTATTATACCAAATGTTTCCAAGAATGTTTAAATCCAGAGAAATAAGCCATTTTAACCAGGACACGCAGTGCTTTAAGTGGGCCGGTACGGGCCGGTACTCAGTACCGCCACTTCCAAATATAGCTCTTGAGCATACCGCCACCTCTCCGTGCGCCCAGAACGTGCTTTTAGCGTACCGGTACGCTCATTTGCGAGCAGAGACTACATTACCCATACACCCTTGAGTTTTACAAGTGAAAAGCGCATGCGTCGCTTTTGCCGCTGTCAGTGTCAACAACTCAAAGTGGTCCGGAGAGAGGGTGTGTGAAACGCCACGCGAGACTGGGTTGGAAATGCGCAACCATAGCTGCTCGTGTAAAATCTATGGTAAAAATACAAAGCACTTGTGCCGCGGACGAGGACGAGAGTGGCACCACTTCTACCGATGACAACAGCCGCATGTTGTAGCTGGGTCGTTCCTGTTATACAGTGACTTTTCTGTCTTTATGATTTACTTACTCATATTTTCTATAAAATGAGTCACATAAGAAAAGGCTTAAATTATAAATGTAGGTCTTCTTTATCACTTAAAAAGATATAATAGGTATTAAAAATACTATTTTGTATTTTGCACACCTTTTTATTGATATATGCATTACATTTTATCATGTCCTCAGTGCAAAGTAATCAACTAGCCTATACAACTACACAACAACTATAAACCATGAAATGATGAAATATTCAAAATACTCAAAATATTTTTAGATTATGTTATAGAATAGGCTAAACTACCTCTAGTTATACATATAACTCATGTGAAACTACAGTTATTTTTATTTTTTACAATTGTCTTCATTTACTGTGTCCCTGAAGTCATCTTCCACCCTGTTAGTATGTATTTCTCGACTTCCAAAAAAGACCACAATTTCATTGAGACAATTTTCAGGAAATTACATAATTAGTTTTTCCTGCTGGAATTCAACCGTACAAAATTAAGTAAGCTTCAACTCTCACCTCTACCTTTTTTTGTAGTTTTTGAAATGTTATCCTGCTTGTCCCACTCTTAAAGTTCCACCCTGTTAGGCTCTGTTATGAAGAATGTTTGTCCGGTCAAAAAAATGTTAAAACATACCTGACATAGTTATAAAAGTTCTGTTTATCTGTAAAAGGTTAGTTAGCTAAACGTTGATCCCTCAAAGAGCTACGGCTAACTTATCTTAAAATTTCCCACCCTGTTGATTCCGCCCTGTTAGATCTATTAACTTAACAGGGTGGAAATTCTAATAGAATAAATCGTATTTTGTGTATATTGCAAATTCTATAAACACATATATGCATATATAAATATTATATATAAAACCATGTTATATAGGTGCAGTGGCAAATCATGCAGGACAATGAGGGAAAACTCATCCACTGTTATGGTCTTCCACCCTGTTAGGCAAGTCCTTTTTAAATAATAATTTGACAGCAACGTTAAATGTTTTGCATACTTATGTTTCATTTTGGGAGGTGAGGATCATTAACAGCCTATACAATATATGTTTTTGAACACATTTTTTATTATTTACCATCCTGTTGGCAAAAATGGGTACAAAAAGTACCTGTTCTTAATAATCAAGACATTTTATTCATCAATAATAGTTTTGTTATTGTTTCAAGAATTAAAAAAAAATACCATGATGGCATAAGGGACATATACTATCCAAGAAAAACTTATTGTTTAACTTTTACATTATTAACATTTTGTGATAACTATGTATATGTCCCTAACAGGGTGGAACACCTTCACGGCCCGTGTCTGAACAATTAATCTACCCATAATTATTATTTTTTTAGTCCCTGAGCTTGACCAATATGTATTCCGACTAGTTAAACATGTCACCATTTTGGTAGAATGCTAAAAGCATGAAAATCATGTACTTTTTTTTCAAACATTTATGAAGCCAAAATGTAACCGCATACCAGGAATGACCCAGCTATAGTTTCTAACTGTGTTGCTATTTGATTAGAAAAAAGAAAGAAAAAAGTGAACATTGGCCTGCATGGTAGCCTAATTAGGTGCCGTCAATGGTCTTGCTTTGTAAATAAACCCTTATTGTAACAAATTATATATTTACACAATTACAAGAACTATATGTAAGTTCTAAGGCTGAGAACAAGTTAGAAAGAGCTTTAAAATACGGACCTTCTTGAATTATTGACTAAAAAAATCCCCCCATAACCACGCCCCCAACAAAGCCCCGCCCCCTCTGGTGAGTACCGGCACTTTATTTTTTCCACTTAAAGCACTGAGGACACGGACCGTGTCTGTGCGTCGCCTATCAATGACGTCATACCCGTAATGAAACCTTATTGTAAAGTGTTACCGTTTTATTGTTTAATTCTCGTTTTCTTGATTTGCTGCAAGTACCATGTTTTACCATGCCTAATATCGATCTGGTTTACTGCAGTGTGCAGTCTCATAGTAGCCACAGAGTGAACGCACAGAGTAGCATTATAACATAACTTTCAACACACTCAAATATATGTAATATGATAAAACATGCACTGCGTTACCCCACATACAAAAGCGGATGCGCTCGTCTGAGGCAGAATAAAAGCTCTGCAAAATCAAGGCATCATCAAGCTATGCCTGTTTTGAATAAGCGACCTCTAGTGGCAAAAATTACATATCATGGCTTTAACCAAACTGATGACTTAAAAATTATCAATTAGACCAATTTTTCCAACAAAATTTGTTTAAAATGTTTATTACAGAAAGAAAAAAAAAACATCTTTAATCTTCTTGAAGGACCTGCATTACTAGTGGCACCAAATGTTAAAGAAAAAAATTACTAAAATTATGACGAAGTCAGTGTTGTTACTGTTAACCAGTGTTGGGCACGTTACTTTAAAAAAGTAATTAGTTATAGTTACTAGTTACTTCTTACAAATAGAAACTGAGTTAGTAACTGAGTTGCATCATTATAAAAGTAACTAATTACCAGGGAAAGTAACTACTGAGTTACTTTTTTTTTTTTTTTTTCAAATGTTCAAATATGTCAAATAACTTGGATGCCCCCAATATTAAATATGTTAAATGAAGGAATTGGACACTAAATAGAATAAATTATTATTATAAAACATTACATAGTACATTAATGTAGGCTACACTATTGCTGTGGGACAATGTGAGAGACACCTATCAAATTCAATACATTATTGTAAATATTATCTGTAGACCTACTATAGTGTAAATATTGTGTAAATATTATCAGTACTACTCCTTTGGTAGTGGAGCTCACGTTATCACCTGGGTTTTAGCCACTCATTTTGTGGCAGCATGTGATGTGAGGAGCTTCATTAGATGTGTGTGTGTGTGAACTCAACCTATCAACCTCAACCTTGTCTCCCACCCACCAATCATCATCAGTTGTGTGCTCGTACGCACACACACACAAACACACGTTGCAGGTCCGACTGACAGAGAGCCTGTTCAGATGAAAACTGCTTCAGTGAGCTCAATTATAGTAACGCCGCGTTTTATTCTCAGTAATGCTAACGGCGTTGTAACGGGAGAAACAGTCATTTGTTTGATTACTCGTTACTGAAAAAAATTATTCCGTTAGTAACGCCGTTTATCTATAACGCCGTTATTCCCATCACTGCTGTTAACTGCAACTAAACTATTAAAAACTGTTTTCGGAAGCTGAAGTAATCTGAAACAAAATTTAAGTTGAATAATTAAAATTACTAAAACTAAAATAAAATAAATTGAAGACTATTCAGAACAAAATACTAATAAAAAATTTTTTTATATTAAGAAGTATTAGAATAGTATATAAATAATACTAAAATAACATTGTTTAAATTTTGAAATTATTCTAAAAAAGCAAATATATTGCAATTCCATTACCAGTGGTTCAAAAACAGCACACTTCCAATTTAATAAATAGGAAATACATATAATAATAAATACATATATTTGCCAAACAAATTGCCAGTTTTTAATGCTAGATAGTTATTGAAAACATCCACTCAGTCTCTATCAGTCTCGATTTAATATTCCCCACTATGCTCACTATGCCAACTAAAATATGTCTAAATTGTGCAATGAGCATTTTATCCAATTTATTAAATCCCATATGATGAGCACATAAAATGTAATGCATACAGTTACAGTGTCACCCATGAACTAAGAAAAAAAAGATTAAAGAAAGAGGTGTTTTGACTTTGTGGTACCACAAAAAAAGCTGGAATGGAGCTCAGTTTATTTTGCTTCATAGCTGGAGAACTTTGAAGTCTCAAGACATCAGATTAACACTATATACTACACCCATACATCTGGAGATGACTAAAAACACTATGGAAAACATTACATGGGCCTCGCAGACCAAAGAAAACTCCAAAGAAAGCACTTTATACAGCACATGCTTTACTGAAATTAGTAAAGTAATCTCCTACATTCAAGATTATAATTACAGTACAGCTACTCAGACACTTCATTAACCATTTTAATCATCCGATATTGAGCATTCGCAGTCTCGGTCCTGGTGATAGATCACAGGCCTATTCTGCTTGACAGATTCTATTAAAACAGCCGTCAGTCTTATTTGCAGTTGCCATTCAAAACCAAAAGTCCCTCTCTGAACTCAATCACGTGTTTGGCTCAAAGACTCGAGCGTCTGGCTGAAGGTGACATTCAGTGATTGTGAAGAAATAACAGCGAGCGCTGATCATACGCTTGTCAACAGATCTGACCTTCATCACAGTAAATATCCTACAAATCTTACATGAAATGATGAATCAGAGCAGGCTCAGTATCAGCATATAGGTTAAAAAAAATATCTTTCCCATTTCAAATACACTGATGAGACAAATGTAAAAATGAATCTTTGTGGATGCACAATATATCGGCCACCATATCGGTTTCAGAAGATACATATACAGTGAGGAAAATAAGTATTTGAACACCCTGACCACCTTTGCAAGTTCTCCCACTTAGAAATCATGGAGGGGTCTGAAATTATCATCGTAGGTGCATGTCCACTGTGAGAGACATAATCGAAAAAAAAAAAAATCCAGAAATCACAATATAGGATTGTTTAACTATTTATTTGTGTGATACAGCTGAAAATAAGTATTTGAACACCTGTCTATCAGCTAGAATTCTGACCCTCAAAGACCTGTTAGTCTGCCTTTAAAATGTCCACCTCCACTCCATTTATTCTCCTAAATTAGATGCACCTGTTTGAGGTCGTTAGCTGCAAAAAGACACCTGTCCACCCCATACAATCAGTAAGAATCCAACTACTAACATGGCCAAGACCAAAGAGCTGTCCAAAGACACTAGAGACAAAATTGTACACCTCCACAAGGCTGGAAAGGGCTACAGGGAAATTGCCAGGTATCTTGGTGAAAAAAGGTCCACTGTTGGAGCAATCATTAGAAAACGGAAGAAGCTAAACATGACTGGCAATCTCCCTCGGACTGGGGCTCCATGCAAGATCTCACCTCGTGGGGTCTCAATGATCCAAAGAAAGGTGAGAAATCAGCTCAGAACTACACGGGAGGAGCTGGTCAATGACCTGAAAAGAGCTGGGACCACCGTTTCCAAGGTTACTGTTGGTAATACACTAAGACGTCATGGTTTGAAATCATGCATGGCACGGAAGGTTCCCCTGCTTAAACCAGCACAAGTCAAGGCCCGTCTTAAGTTTGCCAATGACCATTTGGATGATCCAGAGGAGTCATGGGAGAAAGTCATGTGGTCAGATGAGACCAAAATATAACTTTTTGGTCATAATTCCACTAAACGTGTTTGGAGGAAGAAGAATGATGAGTACAATCCCAAGAACACCATCCCAACTGTGAAGCATGGGGGTGGTAGCATCATGCTTTGGGGGTGTTTTTCTGCACATGGGACAGGGCGACTGCGCTGTATTAAGGAGAGGATGACCAGGGCCATGTATTGCGAGATTTTGGGGAACAACCTCCTTCCCTCAGTTAGAGCATTGAAGATGGGTCGAGGCTGGGTCTTCCAACATGACAATGACCCGAAGCACACAGCCAGGATAACCAAGGAGTGGCTCTGTAAGAAGCATATCAAGGTTCTGGCGTGGCCTAGCCAGTCTCCAGACCTAAACCTAATAGAGAATCTTTGGAGGGAGCTCAAACTCCGTGTTTCTCAGCGACAGGCCAGAAACCTGACTGATCTAGAGAAGATCTGTGTGGAGGAGTGGGCCAAAATCCCTCCTGCAGTGTGTGCAAACCTGATGAAAAACTACAGGAAACGTTTGACCTCTGTAATTGCAAACAAAGGCTACTGTACCAAATATTAACATTTTAACATGATTTTCTCATGTGTTCAAATACTTATTTGCAGCTGTATCATACAAATAAATAGTAAAAAAATCTTTTTTTTTTTCAGATTATGTCTCTCACAGTGGACATGCACCTACGATGACAATTTCAGACCCCTCCATGATTTCTAAGTGGGAGAACTTGCAAAATAGCAGGGTGTTCAAATAATTATTTTCCTCACGGTATGTTTATCTGCCAAATAATAAAATGTGTCCGATATATTAAAGCTGATAAACAATGGATTATTTCCTTCAGCAGAGAAGTTTTTGAATGGCTTGAAATATGATTGGAATCACTTCGAAAAGGAAAATACAATTGCAACATGCAGCGCATGTCTGTCGTATAGGCTACATATAATTAATCATAGGGGAACCACTTTGAGTGCTATATAGCACCATCTTTAAAGGTGCAGAACCTTTATCAAATGGTGCTATGCAGAACCATAAGAGGTACATTCATTCAAAGACTACAGCTAATAACCATCTTTCTCTCATCCTTCAATTGTATTCCTCCTTCCACATCATTTAAACTGCAACTGGCCACCATCATTGTCCTCCTTAGATTTTAGATATATTACTCCACTCTCATATGTTTGCTATGAATGAGAATTTACAGCAGTGGCAAAATCTGCTTTGAATCACTTTTATGTTTTTCTGAGGTCAAAAAGTCTCATGTGGGGTCCCTGGAATATTTCCTTATAGGGCGGCATTCACTCTAAAAAATGCTGGGTTAAAAACAACCAAAGTTGGGTTGAAAATGGACAACCCCAGCGATTGGGTTGTTTTAACCCAGTACATTTACATTTAAGCATTTAGCAGACGCTTTTATCCAAAGCGACTTACAACTTGGGGGTACATGAAGCGATAGGTCATGAAGAGTCGAGAAGCGCAATAAGAGCCTGAAATCCTGAGACCGTGTACATTGCTCAGTGTAGCACAGGCTAAAGTAGGGAGGGAAGAAGGAAGAGAAAGAGGAAAGGAAAGTTTTTTTTATTATTATGACAGTTTATTAACCCAGTAAATGGGTTGTTTAAACCCACCGGTTGGGTTAAATGTTTGCCCAACCTGCTGGGTAGTTTTATTTAACTCAACTATTGTTTAAAAATTACTGTATTGCTTGCTTAAAATGAACCCAAAGTATGTCGGAAATTAACATTTATTAAGTTTAATGAATAATAATTAGAAAATATAAATTATTAAATTGCTTAAATGGTCACCTTTTGATTATTATTGTTGCTTCTAGTAATTATGTATCTGATTTTTGTTTCATTTTAAGCCAGCCATATACAGTGGCAAGAAAATGATGGTGGTATCAGTGGTTAAATTGGCTTTTGTAGGGAGGGGGAGCCCTTATTTACGGTGAAAAATCACGCCGGAAAAATTTGTTTTTACACCAAAGGGGCTCTTTTTCCAGTAGGCCTATTAAATGTGTAAGGTAGGGTTGAATAGTTATTCAAACAAAGAGAAATACTTTACAGTTCACTTAGGGTCATTGGCAGAGTTTTTAAAATCAGCGAGGTCCCAAATGTGAGGTAGTTAGGGGGGTTCGGAGGGAATTCTCCCCCGAGAAAATTTTGATTTCCCTGATCTACATATGTGCAAGTTTGAAGGCCAAAAAATTTATAATAAATAGCTATCAAAACCATGTCAGTGGGCAGTAGATTATTTGACAATACCCCCTAAAGATGAGCTTTGACTGTAGACTTTTCACTTTTTCATCTGTGTCCCTGAAAAGAGTTGGGAACTTTTTTTGACCAAGAGCCTTTTTTTTTTTTTTCATTTTTGGTAAATGCATTTTTCCAAAAGAGCCACAGTAAAAAATTATTTAAAATTATTATTAAAAAACATTTTTTTTCAATAAAATGTCAACAGTAGTAATTATTAGGTCCATATTAGGCATCTTTTAAAAAAAAAAGTGTTTTGTATAAATTGTATTTTAATTTTTTGATCAATGTTTAATCCACTATTTGCCTGTATATTTAATAAATAAGAAGCAAACCAAGATCATCGGGAATGGATTGACGTGCGTAACTGGGCTGTTTCCGCGGCCTTTGAGTAAGGCTGAAACTATAGCGTCTTTCTGTTTTAATACTTTGCTTGAATATGTCTTATTACAGTAGGCCTATAGATAGTTATGATATTTGTGGCAGCACTGGGGTCTGTCATTAGCCTATAGGTTAAAGTTATGCCACTGCCCTTATTATAAAATATATGTCGTTTTAACAACATAAGATCTCGTTATTACGACATACTTGAGTGGAAAAAATAATATGTAGTAATATGTGGGAGCAATGCGTGACCATACCAGGTGACCTGAATGCAAAAAAACTGTTTCCATTGCAGTTTTGCGAAAATGTCCTTTTTCGAATTGCCTGAAAAACCACCTCGTGCGAGCGTAAAAACTTTGTGATATATGGGAGTTTTTGCTAAATTGACGTGTTTCTATTGGGCGTATTTTCAATTCGCAATTTCAATTTGCGCAATTTGAAGGGTAATGGAAACACGGCTACTTGAATTGTAAGGGTTTTACCTTGATGGCTGTGGGCACGGTGCTGAACCAGAGAACGCAGCGATTAATGATTTATGACGCCTGATAATAAAAAATAAAAATAAAAAAATATATATTTTTTTAAAACTCTGAGTCTGTATCAAAATAAAATAAAATATAAAACTCAACAGTACCAGCAAGAAAAGAAAAAAACAGTTTCAGATAAATAAACAAACACAAAATTAAATAAAATGAAAATTATGAATTTTTAGCTCATAATTGGGTTTCGTCTATTTTTATTTGTTGCTCTTACGCAGAAACAGGCTTTCATGGCAAACAGCCCAGAGTTGAGGGAAAGGTCATTTCCAATCAGATTGTTGTCTTGACAGTGCACACATTGTGCATTATCTGTCTGTATTATGCCTATGTTTATTCATATTTATATTCAGCCATTGTAGTATAGATAATTGGTGAATGGGAAGGCACTGCCACACCACCTTTTGGCTGCCGACTCAGGTTTGTCATCTCAGCTGTGAGGTGGGTGAGCAGAAGATTCATATAGTCTGATAAGCCCTTTTTATCACTCATAGAAGTGTTAGATCAAAGGCACACAGGTGTAAAACACAATGAATAGGTGCTATAAAACAGCACAAATAATCTTTGTCTGTCTGGCATCAACAGCCATGCACATGTCTGCATAAAAACAGATGTTCTTTCTTCACAGATCATATCTGCATCATCTCCAGATGAACTGTGTTACAAAAGTTAAAGTATGAACTCACGATGAGCATAGGTACAGGACTACTCGGACATGACTGTAATTATAGATAATAAAAATACATTAATTGAATTTAACAAATATTACTATACTATAGTTATTTTAATATACACCATCTTAAAAAAACATGACAGTCATGGAATGAGACCCTGAAAACGAATCATCCAAACCATCCCAACCCAAAAGTCCATCTGATGCTTATGTACAATTACAAAAAGAGTGCAAAAGGATGGTTGATTTATCTGTACTCAAGTAGACAAAATGACCAGAATCGCTAATAAGGCCACATTCACACAAGTTCTTCTGTGAACTGTGTCTTTGGGTGAGAGTAAAGCCTGCGGCAAGTACAGCACAAACACAAAGAGCATGATCTTATGCCGTGCACTCATCAGGCTATTTTGAGTTCCTCAAGGCACATTATTACAAAGACTATAATGCCCTTAGAGATTCACAACTGACCAATGAACAATGCTTTGCTTTGTTCACTAAACAATTGCCGCTATGCGAATGCGAGATAACCTCACACATTTCACACACATGCAAAATAGATGCTCCTGCTCATGTTACATCCAGAGCAACATGTTAGGTCTATAAAGAGAGATCAGGATGAAAACACGACACATGTGTTTTAATTACAGAGGTGTGGCACACATGTGTTTTCCCTTTGGATTGCATGTACTGCAACTTGATTCAGTTTGGGTAATCCCGGTTTGCTCACCCCTATAGTATGCAAAGAATAATGGCAAAAATTCAAGTCTTTCAATGAGTTTCTAAACATACAGTGCAACCAATGTAGTCCTATTCATTAACAAATGACTTTTAAGAGACTATTCTTTATGAATCTCACTTTCACAGGTCTGAATCAGTCTAATGAATCAGTTCACTGAATCAGTCAGAGCAACTACTGAATCAACTGACTCCCTTAATGAACTGCAATCAAGTATGCCGCACAAGTCCTGAAAAGTGAAGCCAAAATGGTGTCTATGACCATCCGCCCTAGAGGTTAGATTCTCTGCCTGAGCCTGAACTTGACCCGACCGGCCGATATTTCCCGTCACTATCCTCAGGCTGGGTTGAGCTGGGCCCTTGATCAAGCATTTGTATTTTTTTTATCATTATTTTATTAGCCTAATTGGGTAGGCAGAAAGCTATGCCATAATCAGAAATAATAACATATTTTTAGCAAAGTAAGAACTAATACTACAACTAAGAAACAAATGTGTACAAAGTTGCACAAGTCAGGATTAGTCTAAAAATATGCGTGTTAAAACTCACAGCACATGCAGTGATTCTGAACAGAAACGCTCTGAGATGCCAGTCATGAGTTGCTTGCGTGAACACTGTGCTTTGCTTAAATATTTATTTTCGTTTCGAATTGTTTCTTTTAAAAGTAGAAATTTCAAGCTTTCTATACACATATTTCTCATGTCTGTGAGGCAAGTAGCCTGCTGAGTTTCGGTTAATTTATGAGATGCGCTCCAGTTCATGTGCAATGAAAGTGATCGCTCCCGTGCCTTCATGTCACGATTATTGTCTGCTATAGACTATTTGCTTCTTATTTATTAAATCCAGGCAATTAAGCTGACAAAACCTTGATTACAATTAAGATACAATTTATACAAAACGAAATTCACTTTAAATAAAGACTATCTACAAAACTTAATGAAGTGGTCAATCATTTCTGACCCACTCACATCTTTGCACTTTTCATAATCAGATGAAATTTAAAAACATTATAATATTTAAACATAAATATGAAACAAAATACATAGTTTAATGTCTACAACAAGTATAGTAGGCTACAGTACAGATAAATGTCATGTCTGAGTGGGATTTTGAGTGAACGCCGTTTTACCGGTGAGCATTGTTGGGGAAAGTTACTTTGAAAAGTAATGCATTACAATATTGCGTTACTCCCTTAAAAAGTAACTAATTGAGTTACTTAGTTAGTTACTTTTTAAGAAAAGTAATGCGTTTTGTGTTACTTTTTCTCACCTGGGCTTGTTTTTGTTTTTGTTAATAACAAAAAAGTTATATTTTTGTGCAACGGTAAAGACCTCTTCATACCAAAATTGAAATAAGAAATTGAAATAATAAGCCCCAGGCTGAGGTAAAAATGCTCTACCATTCTGGATAATGGAAGAATAGGACACCAATAAAAACAAAAAATCTAGTAATTTATCATCATCAAAGGTCATCAGCAAGACATTGGTAAATTAAATATAAAGGTAGATTATGCATAAAAATAGTTGTTTTATTTAACATTTAATTATTGGAGGTTTGCCCTAACCCTGACTCGGGCTCGGGTAGGGTCGGGCGTGATTTTTTGCATTCAGGTGGCTGGATGCAGTATAGGTTATAAACCCCACCCTCTCCATGCAATATAATGGCACAAGAGATACACTAAATCAAATAACACTTCAAATTAATTTTCTCCAAAGATTTTTTCCAATGACCATTTCCAAGTCATTTTAGGTTATCATGCTGATGTAAGTCCGAGTGTTTTTATTTTATTTTTTTTATAAGGTAATAAAGCTTTATTAAACCTTTTAATAAAGGTTTTTGTTATTTGATGCTATAAAAACAGAGTGTGATGTCATGATTGACAGCTTTTCTGAGGCACCAACTGATTTTTTTGTTGTTGTTTTTTTGGCTAAAATCTGATCTCAAGGGTCGTTAATCGGCGGTCTGTGAACATGTCCAACTAGCGATCAAACACTTCAGAATTTGGCTTAGGATCAGAGGAATCTTTAGGATTCACAAAATTTGTCTCAGACAACCAAATCATGGCCAAAATTGTACAGTGTGAACCTGGCTTAACTCATCTGGAAATGAAGATGTGTCTACTTAAGGTTTGTTACCCTTAAAGGGTTAGGGCCTTGTTATGCTTCAAGCTAAATCGAAGAACGAACTGATGTGACGTCCTTTCAAACAAAATCAGGGCAAAACTAACTTCGTTTGGAGTTCGATACAGCTTGCAAAGCGAACTTTCCAGAACTTTTCACTCTGGATGCTAAACGCCTTTGTATTTGTCCAGTGGTAATGATGTAATAGGTAGGTGTTTGCGGAGGCTCCGCCTTCTTTCACATAGAAATCTTTTCGGCTTAATTTCTCCTGTTGAGTGCGTCGAGGTCAGATGTCTGCAAGTGAAACATGCACACACCGGAGTGCTGCTTTATAGTAGAAAATGAAGTTGTCCTTCTGATGAAATGAGACACTGACACTTTTGTGTTTAGTACGGTAAAGCTGCTTGATTTAAAGCAATCTGTTATATAAAGTGCTATATAACTAAACGTGATGTGACTTTACTAGAGTGCCAAATTGCAGAGCTTGTGCAAACATATCCACGTTGCAATGATCAGATGCTTTTCTTGCGGTTTTCTCCATTTTGTTGAGTGTTTATTTTGTTATTGAGGGGAAAGCATGCAGCACATATTTACATATTCATCTAACCATTGCTCTCAGCATTGTGGCCGCCGTCGGATGTTCCTTAACAATATATCGAAAAAGAACTTCGCTCCAAACCTGTAAGACTTTCGTTCATCTTCGAAACACAAATGAAGATCTTTTTGATGAAATCTGAGAGCTTTCTGTCCCTCCATTGACAGCTACACAACTACCACTTTCAAGCCCCAGAAAGATAGTGAAGACATCATTAAAGTAATCCATGTGACTCCAATGGTTCGTCCGTGAGGGGCTGCCGCTTTTCCTTTCAGTTTGTTTATTTATTTATTAGAGTCTTATTTGAATGTTCGCCGGTTCTCGCCTCCCTTCCCTTAAACAACTGTATTACACTATCATTACTCACTGTTACACAACATTATTAACATTATAAAAATATAAAATACAAAACAATGTCCAAAAATAAAAATAAATATACAAATATATATACAAATAAAAATATACAAATAAAAATAAAATGTTCCTTTGCTAAACAGTAACTCTAAATTTGCCTCGTTCTGCACTTCCGAATATGCATTTTAAAGCAGTTCTGTGAAATGTCAAAATAAAGAATGTTTGAAAAGATCAGTATTCCTTGGGATTTCTCCACTAGGACTCAGAATTCCACTGTGCATACTTTCCTCTTTTACGGAATGTGGAAGTCTGCAAGCCTATCCTTTAAAAACAGTCCGTGCAAGTCAACTAAAATTATCTGCCTTGGCTTGTTACAACATTTGGCGTGAAATGGAAAGAAAAAAGTGGGGCTTTCTTCCTGTGCGTATTCAAAGTAAATGCAGCATGTCAGACCAAGGGATATATTATGATCCCTGAGAAAAACAACCCTCTCCCAGAGTTAAAAAACACACACAGGAGACCAACCTGGATGGCCATGCCCCTTTAATTACCTCATGACTCAACAGTCGTCTCTTCTACAAGAACAAGAAGGCTCTAGAACTGGGTGATCCCCAACATCAGCAATGTGATGAGCTTTATGAAAGCACTGCACCCTGTCCATCACCCAACAGGCCTTTGAGAAGCACAAAAGCAGACGAGCAGGACTTCCTAGGAGTTCCTGGTTGCCAAGTGCGATTGACTCAGCTCTTTGCCAAGTATTAGAAAGCCTACAAGAAAATCCCTCCAGCAGGAAAGTGTCAACAAAAATCAAGAATAAAAGCCACATTCATCAACAGACAAAAAGACAGAGTCGGACGGAAGCGACTGCGTAGAATCTACATTCTGTCCATCCCATGCAACAGGCTTGAGCCCAAAAGAGGTGTTTAAGTCAGACAAGCCTTGTTATACCCCCACAAAGAGAGCATGCAAGCGTAACTCTGGGAAAAAAAATACAGTTACCCTTAACCCTTAATCTATCATGTGGACTGTCATTTCATTCTCAAAGCGATGCCCGCGCTGCATTAAAGTAGCTTTAAGTGACTGTATTAAAGTCTTTTGTACTCCATTATCTTCTGTTGACAGAGTCTTTGTGAAGGGGTTTCTGCCTCAGTGGGTCTGTAATGTCCTGAAAGCCAGACTCCGAAAAAAAAATCTGACCATCCCATTCATGGGAGTTCTGATGCACGTATGCCTCACTCATACCGAATCACTTTGCAAAACCCGACCTGAACTGGGACAAAATAATAAAATAAAATAAATAAATAAAATAAATTAATTAAAAATTAAATTAAATAACATTTAAAAAATCTAATTAAATTAAAATAACTAAATACAAAAAAAATACATAATAATATAATAAATTAAATTAAAAATACATAAATAATCAAAATTGTAATTACATTAAAATTGAATTAAAGTTAAAAAAAAAATAATAATAATAATAATAAATGTAATAAAAAAAAAAATTAATTTAACTAAATACAAAAAATAATAATAATAATAAATAAATAAACAAAACAAAACAAAACCCTGACCTTAACTGGGACATGACGTTTTATGGCTTTCAATTTAGCACATTGAAAATAAAATAATTTAAAAAATAAATAAATTACAAAAAACCACAAATTAAAAATTAAATAAATAAAATAATATAAAAAATAAACACAAAAGCACGTTGCTAGGTTTTTGTTCAACGATATAGAAATAAAACAAACATATTGGCAATATTTAAACAATATATGCATTAAATTATGTGTGTGTGTGCGTGCGTGCGTGCATATATATATATATATATATATATATATATATATATATATATATATATATATATATATATAGATAGATATAGATAGTGAGGAAAATAAGTATTTGAACACCCTGCCATTTTGCAAGTTCTCCCACTTGGAAATCATGGAGGGGTCTGAAATTGTCATCGTAGGTGCATGTCCACTGTGAGAGACATAATCTAAAAAAAAAATATCCAGAAATCACAATGTATGATTTTTTATCTATTTATTTGTATGATACAGCTGCAAATAAGTATTTGAACACCTGTCTATCAGCTAGAATTCTGACCTTCAAAGACCTGTTAGTCTGCCTTTAAAATGTCCACCTCCACTCCATTTATTATCCTAAATTAGATGCACCTGTTTGTATTCGTTAGCTGCATAAAGACACCTGTCCACCCCATACAATCAGTAGGAATCCAACTACTAACATGGCCAAGACCAAAGAGCTGTCCAAAGACACTAGAGACAAAATTGTACACCTCCACAAGGCTGGAAAGGGCTATGGGGAAATTGCCAAGCAGCTTGGTGAAAAAAGGTCCACTGTTGGAGCAATCATTAGAAAATGGAAGAAGCTAAACATGACTGTCAATCTCCCTCGGACTGGGGCTCCATGCAAGATCTCACCTCGTGGGGTCTCAATGATCCTAAGAAAGGTGAGAAATCAGCCTACACGGGAGGAGCTGGTCAATGACCATGAAAAGAACTGGGACCACCGTTTCCAAGGTTACTGTTGGTAATACACTAAGACGTCATGGTTTGAAATCATGCATGGCACGGAAGGTTCCCCAGCTTAAACCAGCACATGTCAAGGCCCGTCTTAAGTTTGCCAATGACCATTTGGATGATCCAGAGGAGTCATGTGGTCAGATGAGACCAAAATAGAACTTTTTGGTCATAATTCCACTAAACGTGTTTGGAGGAAGAAGAATGATGAGAACCATCCCAAGAACACCATCCCTACTGTGAAGCATGGGGGTGGAAGCATCATGCTTTGGGGGTGTTTTCTGCACATGGGACAGGGCGACTGCACTGTATTAAGGAGAGGATGACCGGGGCCATGTATTGCGAAATTTTGGGGAACAACCTCCTTCCCTCAGTTAGAGCATTGAAGATGGGTCGAGGCTGGGTCTTCCAACATGACAATGACCCGAAGCACACAGCCAGGATAACCAAGGAGTGGCTCTGTAAGAAGCATATCAAGGTTCTGGCGTGGCCTAGCCAGTCTCCAGACCTAAACCCAATAGAGAATCTTTGGAGGGAGCTCAAACTCCGCGTTTCTCAGCAACAGGCCAGAAACCTGACTGATCTAGAGAAGATCTGTGTGGAGGAGTGGGCCAAAATCCCTCCTGCAGTGTGTGCAAACCTGGTGAAAATCTACAGGAAACGTTTGACCTCTGTAATTGCAAACAAAGGCATGAATATATATATACCTTTTTTATTATTGAGTCCTCGAAAATAATTTTGAAATCCCCTCATTTAATGCTTTGATATTTATTAGCATATAATGTAATATTTGATTAAAAGTTTTAACCGATTGTCAACCCTAGATTTTTTTTCTCCTGTGAATGAAAACAGTAATGTGTAAACCCCTTTCTCAGCTTTCAGCGGATTGTCAAGATTTTGACGTCAAGAAACCTATAATTTCCTTCTGGTCAAACCAAGCGTGAGCATTGGGAAATTGGAAAAACGATATCCTGGAATAGGCCTTCAAGTGAAGGAATGAAGTAATCTGAAGCGTACAGTCCTTTGTGTTGGCATTCCCTTCACTGGCAGCTTAAACATCACTCTCACATGTAACACTAGCACATATTTGTCATCCTGTAATCTAAAAGTCAGCTAAACCTTAGAGGATCTAATTTAATCAAACACTATCAGATGCCCATTATTATCTGCTTTTGAATTTGCAACTAGCAGAGAGAAACATTTTAAACACATTAATACATTGAGGATTTGCACTGGAATCTTCACTGGTTCAGCTGGAATCTATTCAACCCTCATTCTGAATATCATCAAGTATAAAAAGTCATCTTTTCTCACCATAGTAGCCACAGGTATTTCTTAGGGATTCTCACAAGTGTGTGTGACTTTTGTGTGTGACAACTATGTAAGGCGGGGAGTTGTTAGGGAATTTATCCAATTTCATGTCCTGACAAGATGCTAGACAACAATTCAACACAGAAACAATATTGTTCTGCATAATGGATTATAAACAGCGCTGCTCACCAATGTTTCCTCATTTCGGTCATTTCAGTTTGGGTTGCTTGCCACAGTCGCCTCTGGCTTGCTAAGTTGGGGACACTTAATATTCAGCAGTATTATTGACTCGACTGCGCTGACACTGTTGGATGAGAACTGAACTGAACTGAGCTGGATGACGACGTCACTGTTTTCTGCAGAGATGCTGTATAGACCTTACAGCCCCGCCCCTTTTCTTCTGGTTTGTATTTCCACAGCATGAAGATAAGAGCTTACGGATGTATGAATGAACATTTGTTATGACATCCGCTTCAAACTAGGGCTGCAATTATCGATTATTTTGATAATTTTGATAATTGATTAATCTGTCAAAAAACAATTCTTCAATTAATCGGATGAAAAAAACTACAAACTTTTTCTAAATAAAAAATTTATTTAAATTCATTATTTTAAACAATATTATTCCACATCCTACCCAATGCCGTCCTCCAAACAATGTGTAATATAAAGCCTAACAAGTAATTTATGTAGGCTATGTTGTACATAAGCAAAAAAGGGTTAAAATAAATTCTAAACCTAAAAAACAACTGATTGCTTAAAGTCTTGAAGCAGAAATTAAAATGACTAAATTAAACACGATAATAAACAAAAACAAAAGCACAAAATGTTAAGGTATGAAGAACACACATTCACTCGTAATTATATTACATTAATGGGTTATTCCAACATTAGTGCCTTTAGTTTAAACTAGAGTTGTTCCGATTCCGATACTAGTATCGGAAATATCACTGATACCACAACAAATTCTGGCATCGGTATCAGTGAGTACTTGAACCCATGTACCGATCCGATACCATTTTCTTAAACAAGACCTAGTTATGACCGCCAGCTTTGCCTAACCACTGCACGGTTCTTCTTTGCTGCTCAGAATGAATTGCAAACACAGGAAGTTGTGCTGCGTTGCCAAAAGCAACCACTGTTTAGAGCAGCGAAGAAGAAATGAAAATGCATTAGCAGTATGTCTGCTGTTTAGCAGTATTTCACGTGCGTTTCAATCAGCTCCCTAGTTCAGTAGCCAGGGCACTGATAAGGACATAAGTCAATGGGCTGACTCCCTGGTCAGTACCCTGACTACTGAACTAGGGAGCTGATTGAGATGCACTCTTCGTCTCTGTGGATAGCGGGCGCCCGCGCGCACACACACGCGCGTGACACTCGCTCGCTGTATTTGTAATCTCTGCCGTGTCACTATCAAGCGGCAACCTGCCCCAGTTTCTCTACGTCCATTTTTTTTTTTTTTTTTTTTACAGTATATGGTCAGGTATCGGAATCGGTATCGGGAAGGGAAAAAGGGTATCGAACACTTAATTTCTGTCAAAAAGTTGTATTTTAAATCAGAATTATTGTGCTTCTACTTTACTGTGCTCCATCTGTTTGACGCGCACGTGCGCACCTGGCGCTCGTTTGTTGGAAACTAAAGTTTAACGAGTTGCTTGACTTGTCAGAATATGCTAAATGTTAACACTCACGGTCACGGGTCATTCTAACATTTACAGATAAGGATATAACCATAAAGTAGTTATGCGGTAGTTACACGAAGAAAACACGTGTCAGAGGCGGTAAACAGCACACGCATCTGTCAAAGCACGACAGGACAAGACGTGGTAAATGCTTATACCTTTGTTTGAAGCGCTTATAAATATAAAGTATTCTCGTTACGGACAATTTGGATCATGTACCTTTCCTGCAGCAGCTCACTCTGTGTTCTCTGCTATATTCCATATGCGTTTTGTCCAAAGAAATGGGTTATTCACTACTGCACCGCGACGTGACTGGATGATGCTTTCCGTCCACAGCACGCAGACGCGACTAATCGATTACAAATCCATTGTCGATTATTTTCATTATTGATAATAATAGATTTTATCGATTTATTGTTGCAGGCCTACTTCAAACATTACAATACTCATGATCAGTGATGGGAATAACGGCGTTATAGATAAACGGCGTTACTAACGGAATTATTTTTTGCAGTAACGAGTAATCATACAAATTACTGTTTTCCGGGGTAAAACCCCAGGAGATAACGTGAGCTCCACTACCAAAGGAGTAATACTGATAATATTTACACAATATTTACACTATAGTAGGCTTACTGATAATATTTACAATAATGTATTGAATTTGATAGGTGTCTCTCACATTGTCCCACAGCAACATTACAATAGTGTACATTAATGTACAATGTTTTATAATAATATTTTTTTCTATTTAGTGTCCAATTCATTCATTTAACATATTTAATATAGGGGGCATCCAAGTTTTGAAAAAAAAAAAAAAAGTAACTCAGTAGTTACTTTCCCTGGTAATTAGTTACTTTTATAATGATGTAGCTCAGTTACTAACTCAGTTACTTTTTGTAAGAAGTAACTAGTAACTATAACTAATTACTTTTTTAAAGTAACGTGCCCAACACTGCTCATGATAACTTTTGTTAACTCTACAAGGAGTAAATCTACTTACTTATTACCAAAGACTTTAGGAAGACGATGCACTCCGATTACTTATGAATGGGAGAAAGTGCAAAGCCCAATATGGTGAATAAGCCCCGCCTTCTAAATTTGAGCCAATTGTTAATTAGTAAAGTCATCCATCACTGCAGCTGAAGCTCCGGCTGCTATAGAAACAGGCAGTGTTGCTTTTAGGATTGCGCATGTGCATTGTCCAGGCTGAAAAAAATATTTTTTTGTCATGATTCAAGCATTTAGAAAACAAATTTATGAGATCAGATTTCATTGGTGATTTCAAAATATTAAATTTAATTGTAAGCTTGGTGAACAGTTTTGGAGAATTTGATGTTACTCCATTCAAAGAGATAGGAGCTGCACTTGCATGTCCGAGAGGCATTTCAAAGATGGCCGCTGAGTGAAAATAATGATTCAACGATGCAAACAGAATTCAGTTCAGCTGGAATCTGTTCAGTGTCGATTCAGTTTGGTTCAATAACAAGTTCATCAATTATGGAACAAGTTCAATTCGGCTTAATCGGCTATAAAGCAGCTCTGCAGAAAACAGTGAAGTCATCATCCAGCTCAGTTCAGTTCTTGCCCGGTAGTGTCGTGCAGTCGAGTCAATAATATTGTATCCCCAACTTAGCAAGCCATTCCATAATTAATGAAATTTACAGTTATTGAACTGAATCAACACTGAACATCCTTGAAATCAAGGGTTAAAAAAGACTTTGTTTAAATGACATGAATGCATATTCACTAAATAACGACGTGAAAATATTATTTTTGAATTTAGATACGTTTGCATTTTAATTATTAGACAAAACTGTTTAACAAAGACTGTAAAGTAATGAAGTGTGTGCTCAATTTCTTAAATGTTGTCAAAATAAAAGTCCTATGTATGACACTTAGCGGACAAAAACTATATATACCTTGAAAATATAACTGGTGACCACTAAAGGCAACCTAAGATGCCAAAAAAGGTATTTGATTAACTTTGCATGAAGAAGTTTGCATTGATTGATATTTTGCTGTTTATTGTGAAGCTTATTCGAAACATCTAGTATTGTATAAAGCATTATCAGGGTTGTTCCTGGGTCAAAAATGGTCTTCGGTGGTGGCTGACAGACATGGTCATCCACACACACAAACACACGCACAGTAAAAAGTACCCTATCCACGTGATCTGCAAGCGCAATAGTGACAATACATTTAATATAATTCAAAGAGACAGTTTCTAATTTTTGCTTATCTTATTTTGATACCTTGATGTTTGTTTTTGTTCCTAATTTTTTTACACTATTATAATATAATAGGGTATATAATCATATCAATATTAAAAAAGTAGTATTAAAAAAAAATTAACAAATAGCCTAATTTTCTGCCATATACAATATCATAAAATTATCAGCTAGCTAATAACTTTGTTCTGGTTTCACCTCACTCTAGTCTAAACTAAATGATTTTAGGCTATTTATTTTACTACACATTGTCAACGAAAATAAGCTGAAAGTCTAATTCTTACTAACCACTCTTGCTAAATTGGATAAACACACGTGTTCTCATTTCAGATGTGTTCTGAGTAAATGAAACTGATTCGTGAGTTCAGTGTTAGACAGATCAGTTATTTTATCCAGTCGTTAAAAGGATTCGGTTCAAAGGAGTCATTAGGTCGCGAATCGGACATAAGCAGATGCGTTGTGTGCGAATTCCGTCTGTTAGAACATTGCAAAAGATTTGTCAACACAGAAAACACTTCATAACTGGATAGGATTTGTTTCTCGTTTATTGAAAGTAGGGATGGGCATTTCAAGCAAAAATAATATTTGAAGATCGCTGGGAATTATTCGATTTTTATTCGAAAATCGCAACTCCTCCCACGCATGCACGCATATAAAGGCTACACACATATAAACAGAGAGAGAGGGAGAGAGACCATTCACGCTCTCAATCTGTATGATAACAAACTGTCTAATTCATTAGGGAATAGGATATATCAACTCAAGCCATATAATTATTGTAACATGCTGAAACATATGACTGTTATTTGACATTGCCCCAAGTTACCGCAACCGTTAAATGCCACAAGTCTACAGTGTGCGCGTGAGGCGATGTGTTCTTCTTCTGTTGTCTCAGGGCGTTTTTACTCTGGCAGTTTAATGGAGTACGGTTCGCAAGAATAATTGCTTATGTGAAAGCTTACATACAGAGCTTGGTGTGCACTGAGGTACCGAACCCGAGAACGCACAACTGGAGTTCGGTTGCACTCGGAGCTGTGCCGCGATTCACGTGAATGGGAAACAACACTCGGGTGTGCACTTGTTCAGGAAGAAAAGTAACCAGCGCATGCGTTTTAGCCGATTGCAATGCAGGGCTCCAGACTGCGACCAAATGGTTGCATTTTGCGACTAAAATTTGAGAATGTGCGACTGAATTTTACATCCAGTCGCACATGTGCGCCCAGTAAATTTGCCTGCTGTCGGTACTGGAGAAATTAAGAAAATATACTTACTATTTATAATTGATAGACGTTATATCTGGAAAATTCTATCTTTTCCAGCCGTTTCTATATGAGATAATATTAAACCATTTGTCCGTGATGCATTTTTGCTATTCGCAATCCAGAAGAGAGAGAAAGCGAGCGAGCTCTCTCACGTGGAGCTACAGTGAACAACACCACAGTCAACTTAATGAGTGACGATGGCCAAGAGAACTAAACTAAAGTTTAGTCTGCTTAAACTTTAGGGATGTGCTGTGATATTAATCTAATTTTGTTTTAGATTTCGGCTTCCAAGAATTATAAAAAGATATGAGGTACAACTATTCCCATAGCCGTGTTCCGTCGAGCGCGACTTCCTTCCCTTCACAGTCTTGCGCTGTCATTTCTCCCTAAACCTAAATTTAACGTCAGAATCAGTGATTGTTGTAAACTGCAGTCTCTACTGTTGCTAAACTGCGGGATGTGTTTGATAATAAAGAGCTATTAAATTCACAATAATGACGCAAGAGACGCTGTTTCCAACTTCAAGGCGGCTTAAGTGTGTGTGCTGCGAAATGGACCGACTTGCACTTTATATTTTAGGCTTTGTGTGCTAAACCATCAAATAAACAACAAATAGCCTGTGTCAAAATGACTGGATTGGAGAGTAGTTACTTTAACAGTTTATATCTTAAATGGGTGTAAATAGTTTGGAGAAATAGGAGAATATGATATTATTAGTTCTGCATTCGGTCTTAAAGGGGCAGCGTCTAATAAACCTGCTGACGATTGAGCCATTAATTCAAATCGAACAAAAGGCAAATAGAAAATATTCACATCTCTTGAACGAATAACTTTAGCTTTTATAAGCATTAATCTATCAATTCATACAGTGAAAACTATGCAGTGTTATTTTACATTTCATTACTTTATTAGATTTCTTTGTAGGTTTGTTCTTTCTAAGTAATATTAATGTTAGCAGACCTTCCGAATGCCAGCACACTGGTCCATTTACAAATAGATGTTTTATATTTTTGTTCAAACATTGCTGTTCTTTTTCTTTTTATAATAAAAAGAACCGATAAGAATACCGTTAAAGTACCGGATCGATAAGCAGTATCGGAAAGAAATATAAATACCGTTAAAACCTTAACGATACCCATCCCTATTAGTAATACAGTGGAAATTAGTAGATTTGGTTAGCATGTTGATTTACGGTGTGCGCCCCTACATTTTCTGGTTGTGCCCCTAAAATGGTCAGTTGTGGGCCACTGTGCTCCTAGTGAGAAAAGTTAGTCTGGAGCCCTGCAATGTCATTAGTTCAATAACACACATGTAAGTGATGATAGTGTTGATGATTTACCTGAGATACGATGGTGAGAGCGAGCCTGCAGTGTATTCGCGCATAGAATGCAATCAGGGCAGCAAAATAATGGCAATTCCCCGTCTCCTCAAAAGAGTCTGTTTGCAAGCAGCAAAGCCGCCTTCCAGCGACACATATATGGTAAACCCAAGTGTTGTTTACTCAGCTGCACATAATAGCACCAAATTAATTTAAAAAAGCCCAATATCAGGGATGTGATTTTTCCGGATTAATCCGGAATTCCGGATTTTCCGACCTGAAAATGTCACCTACGTGAATCATGCAGATCTGTAAAAAAAAGGGGGGGAGGGGAGGGGAGGGGGGGTTGGCCATCATCTCACAGCCATGGTAACCCGGGACGGAACCACAATCGCGGGGTGCGCAACAAGGACTGTATCGTGACAAGAACATCGCCGGATCGGATGATCTGGTTATGTATTATTGCTTGTGTCTATATATAACCTATAAGTTACTAATTTGACTTTGTTGTCGATTGATTAGATGATCGATTTTGATTGATTTTCCACTATGGCAGGATGTTTAAGCTGCATTTAACATTAACTTAGCGGCTAACGTTACTTGTATTTGCTAGCAAACAGCGCGCTTTTCGGCGCCCCCGCTTTTTCACGTCAGTTTGGGTGACAAAGTCATCTGAAGCCATTCCATAGCTTAACCCTTAAATGCATGTTTCGCCAAACATTCTTACATATTGGAGTCGTTAGCGACCCGGATCTATATTTAACATGGATAACTTAGACCTCTACCTGTCGCGATAATATGTAAAACTCCTGATGTTAGAGTAACAGCTACAGGAAAATAAAATAAAACGTATTTCGTTACCTTTTGGAGCTTGGAAGGGTTAACTTTCTAAGCTATAGCAAGTGTTATTCCATTCTGCGCTCGCGCACCTCTGCTCTAGTTTTCAACCTTTCTGAAGAGCGGATAGACATACAGTACATAGTCAAACATGTAAAAATTAATATATTTTCTGATATGGATTCTTACATTCTAATGAAAATGTTCCATTATTTTTGATTTCCAGCATACACAGACTCATGGCCAAGCTAGCACTGAACAGCCCTGAATTAATGTCTATCGAACAGGGGGTCAAGAATCGGTTAAAATGGAGCTGGTTGCTGGAGACTGTCCAAGTTGAGGGAAACACTTTCTCACTCAATTGCTTTAGCAAAATTAGAGAACCAGGCAAAGCTATTTGCAACATTTGCAACCATCCTATTAACTATGGTACAAGTGGGAAGATTGCACTCCGGAAACATATGATGCATCCAAAACATGTGAAACTGTGGAAGATCCAACAGCAGAACATGCACATTGAGATCGCACGAGCGAAAATGTGCATGTTGCCATGTGCATGTTGCACATTTAGCTGTTAAAGTTGGGTAAAAATGCATCCACCAAATAATTTATTTTTCATACTGTACAAAAAAAGTTGCACATTGCACATCTAGCTTTAAAATAAAATTTATTTTTTTGTTCAAATAAGTTGTTATTGGTCCTGCTTTACTGTCCATGATCCGCCACCAGTTTGATCGGTGTGGGGGGTGGGGGGGTCTCAGTATATTTTCCTGCTTTTTTGTCCTTAGCCAATCACATGCCTGCAATATATTTGACCCGCGTTCTGTTTACTATCATGCCCGTGCACGTTTGTGATGACGTTAGATGAACGCAAACGCACTAGGGTTCAAGTTGAGTGTGAAACCAGACCAACACTGCAGGCGCAGGGAAGAATCAGCTCGGACCGCAGCAAACGTGCCCAGTATTAAACACCCTGAGAACTGACTGACAGCTTTAGGTGCGTTATTGGCAGCACCTCCCTTTGGTCACATGAACGCGTCACCACCACACCGAAAACATGGGGATTTTTTGGAGGACGATAATCGCACAAACTATTTGATATTCTATAATTAAATCAACTATCGAATATTCGAAAATCGCGACCCATCCCTAATTGAAAGTATGGTTTATGTCAGCTGGTCAGAGAAGAGTCAACGTTTTTTGAGTGCAATTCACACCCAGCGGTAGTCAAGGGAAAAAATGTCCGAATGCGCCACGTGCAACATGGATTCTGTCTTATGAACTTTTGATTTTGATTAACGTAATATTTGTCATATGCGCTAAGACTGCTTATTTTGAAGACAGAGAGAGTGCGAGCGGGGGGGGTCTCTGATCACTCCGTTAACATGCGCCCTGTCACAAGCGCAGCAGTCATCTACATCACTCATAAATCACAATAACTCATCAAATAAGGCTTTGGCGGGACAAAAATTTGTTTTGGCGGCAGGCAAAAAAATTTTAATGTAGGAAAAACCCTGATTATATGAATAAAGGTGACTTGACTTAAAATGCTGTCTGTCGGTAGCTCACTAGGTTTCATGTTTACACTGCCTGGATCACAGAGATGAAAAAAGCAAGACATTTTGACCTTAAAAACTTAATCTTAACTTTAACTTTAAATAAATATTAATGCGGTAGGACACCGTCAGATAACCTCCGGTAAGCAAGTATGCACAGAATATGCATGTGTGCTCAGAGAGGTCTGCCAGGGGTCAGGTATAGTTCCTGAAGCATTGATACTTTCATTAAAGCATGAAGGGAGTGGCGCAGAGGTCAGTGGTACTCACAGGCTCTGCACAGAGAACACACTGTTTTCTGCTGGCCAGCAGGACACTGGAATGTTGGGAGGGATTGTGGGTAACTTTCACTCCGCCACATACCTTATTAGATAATTACAGAGCGGAGGCGGGAGGGGAATCGCTGCCGGCGGTCTGTCACAACGCAAACGGGGCGGCACTGTGTCCAACAGACCTGTGCTGTTGTCCCAACACACATGCATAGGAAGTGACACTTCATTCAATGGAGTGATTCAGAGAATATGAGCTTGGTTCAAAATAGCATACTAGCGTAAGACTCGTACTATTTATATTAGAACAGCAAAATAATGGCAAGAAAACACATTGTTCTATTTTGTTAATGTCACAAGCCAGGGTTATTACAGTTAACGGAAAAAAAATATTATAAAATAAAATAAAACTGAAATAATGTATTAAAACTATTTAGGCCTTTTTTAGACATTTAGACACAAAAACTGACAAAAACACAACAATATAAAAAAACAAGTTGCATGCAAAAACAAACCTGAACAGGAATCATACTAAAATTATATATATGATATTGTGTTTAATACACATACATAATATAGCCTATTTTATTGTATTTCATTGTAATTTAAAATATAGTCTGCTATGTAACAAAATTTGTTTAAAGGGTTAGTTCACCCAAAAATAAAAATTAGCCCACGATTTACTCCCCCTCAAGTCATCCTTGGTGTATATGACATTCCTCTTTCAGACGAATAAAATCTGAGTTATATAAAAAAAATTCTGGCTAATCCAAGCATTATAATGGTAGGGACTGTTGCTCTGTTGAAGTCCATAAAAAAATGCACCTGTTCGTCGAATAACGTTCTCCACACGGCTCCGGGGTGTTAAAAACGGCCTTCTGAAGCGAATCGATACGTTTGTGTAAGAAAAATATCCATATTTAAAACTTTATCAAGTAAAGTTCCAGCCGATTGCCTGGATTTCTGCTAATCTCATGTTAATCTTCAGTACCTATAGAGTAGTATTGCACCCTTCATATCTCCAGAGAGTCTTTAGTTATATCATATTTATAAAAGATAGATACACTGTACCGATTCCTTCTGTAAACAGCCGAGCTTGTGCAGGCGTGCAGTGGATGGAGCTAAAGAGATATACGCGCACACACGCACGCAAGCACGCACGCACGCATGCATCTTTCACCGCCACCATTACTGAACTACAACTCAAACTAGCGCACAACATCAACATCATCGCTCTCAGCCACTCCCTCTGTTCGCTGATTGGACCTGTAAAAATTGTTCGGGAGAAAACCTAAGCATATACAGCAGTCCCAGACGTAGTACTGAAGGAAAATGAAAATTGAGCGGAAGTAGCCATTTTGCTATGAATAAAAGCAGAATAAAGTTTTGAGAGGAACATAAGAGCACCATGCCTAATTCTTCTGATTATATCTAGAACATAAACTAACTGACTGAAACCCACTAGGCTTCAATTGTTCAAATGATGTAATAAATTTCACAGTTTGTTGGCTTGCATCCTATCTGCTCTTTGGAACAGGCCAAGAAAACAATGTCAAAATGGAAAGTTTGTGATCGGACAAGCAAATAATATTTTACATGGACTTCAAACGGACACAGGACCAGTATCAAATTTGGCTTTCAGAAATGCAGTGCATATGTGCTTCTCATTAGTAACTGACACTAAATACATTGGAATAAAAATAACTTGGTTGCTTATGAGTTTAAAAGACAATTAAATATGTTTTGTTTTATCATAAATCTGATGTTAATTCTTTTAAATGACTCTATAACCCTCCGAGGGTTATATTTACTTTGAGTGACTCATTGTTAAAATGATTGTCCATGTCAATACTCTACAAAGCAACAAAAATCCTTCTTCCGCTCATGCTAAGCCTGGCATTGTGCTACACTTCTATTTCCTCTCAGCGTTAACAAGCGTGGCATGCTAGTCCACAAAGAAGACTCAAGCCCAGGTGTTACACAACATGCGTTCTTCAGAACAACACTTCACAGACCCTGAGGGGAAGGGCTGAGAACAGGAGGACTTTCTTTCTATCTCTCACTTCCTTTACCAAATCTGCCACCAATGAATCTGCAAAAACAAGTCAATCCAACACAAAGGGCAATACATAAGGCTTCAACCATGATAAAACATTAAAAAAAAAATCAATTGGTTTAAATGCTGCAAGTGAATTTAGGCATTGCAACACTATGATGTACAGTTTGAAAATGGATTTTCAAATATAGATTTGCTAGATATCACATTTAACATTATAAAATTAATGTTTTTAAAGATCAACTTTAAATTAGCGTTAGATTAATTCACGTTTTTGTAGTTTACACAGAGATGATCATGCTATCGTTTTAAAAAAACTTGCACTTTGAAATTGAACATTGAAAGTTGGTAAATTGCCCCCAAAACAGCATTTTTTGTGAAAATGAACAGCCAAAACGCACACACAAAAAAATCTGTTTTATAGTTGAAAACAGTGTTGTACAAACGCCCCCTAAATGTAAAAATAGAAGAGATAAACATCATAATCAATGACGATATGAGACCCCAATGAGGTCTTGGGTAAAAACCCAAGGCAGAAAATATGGCATCAACTGTCTTTCATGCCAGACTGTGCTCTTTACATCTTCCCAAACTTGTTACCAGTCCAATTCTGTTCTGACATTCTCATTTACATCCTAAAAAAATGTATGATTCCACACACACCAAAGTAAGCCTTTGTGCTAATGTCAGCAAGAAAATGTTTTGCCTAAAAGTAAAAACTAATTCAGAGTCTTCTCCAAAGCAAACTCAAAGCACTTTTGATACTATGAACATCATGTGCACATAAATCAAGTGTTATTATCGTACACCTCAGGACATTCTTCACAGGAGTGCTTCTGGGAGAAAGCCAATAACATACCATAATGAACATGACAAACACAAACAGGTCAATGACAATCGATTAATACATTCAATAAAACTCATAATTCATCATTAATAGTCATAAAAATGATTTGAATACACCTCTAATATGGTAAATGAATGATAAATGAATAATACAACATTACATTTTGTTGGGCATAAAGTGTGTGTATGTGTATGTGTGTGTGTGTGTGTGTGTGTGTGTGTGTGTGTGTGTGTGTGTGTGTGTGTGTGTGTGTGTGTGTGTGTGTGTGTGTGTGTGTGTGTGTGTGTGTGTGTGTGTGTGTGGGGGGGGGGGGGGGGGGGGGAATTAATAAATCTTTAAAATGTGCACATAAAAATAATATGATATTTATATTGCATTTGATACAGAAAAGCTAGGATCAAGTTAACATTTTAACTGAACAACTCTCTATCCTTCTTGGAAACAAACTATCTTTAGCTAGT
Source organism: Romanogobio albipinnatus (assembly GCA_023566225.1). NCBI lineage: Eukaryota > Metazoa > Chordata > Actinopteri > Cypriniformes > Gobionidae > Romanogobio > Romanogobio albipinnatus. The sequence goes on along the minus strand of CM042243.1, from coordinate 8,928,452 downwards.
TTTTGATTAGACAGCCTGTGTAGGAGCAGGACTGCAACCCAAAACTCCATCAGATGCTAAGATCAATCGCAAAGCCAATTAATCAGTCAGTACACTGAGAGATCCAAGACTGGCCACTTTCTCCCCTAGACAACAAATCTATTACAATCCCCTAGATTTTCCTCAGCTGCCAAAAATCGTACAGCACGCACCCAGTGAGAGCGCTCTGACAGGTAGCCTTTGATCTGCTAAATCTACGTGTAGCTAGATGGTCTAAAAAGGCATTCATCTGGAGAAACAAGCATGACCTTGACCACAAAGTTAGAGATGAGAGCTAGGATAAAAAGCGGGACGGGGTACGACTGAAGATGACTTTTTAACCAGCACATGTTCCTACACCTGACTGGCCATGTTTTTCACTCAGGAACCTTTTGTGTCCTGCACAATCGCTCTGCGATAGCACAAAAGCCCAGGCAGCCGTGTGTGGAATGGCTGAATGGCGTTATTGGGGAGAGAAGCTCGGCCCTTTTGAAGTTCTCTGCCACAGTCAGACAGCAATACTGCGAGCGAGCGCTGAGATAAGACCAAAACATTGAGCTGAATCCCTGACAGGAGGGAATGTGTTCAGCTGGGCGTTGACAGATCATCCAGAATATCCCAATGGGACGGGAACGGGGTATAAAAACAGCAGACACTTGCCAACAGTCATCTGAAATCTGAAAGCAAGCCCGTTTCAAAAAGAGACATGAAAATTGTGTCATTATTTACTCACCCTAATGTCGTTCTAACCCTGAAGAATCTTCACGTTGTTCTTTTCCATACAGTGACAGACCAAAAATTCTCATTGTAAGACTCAAAAGACTAAAATCTTATAAGCCCTGTTTACACCTGGTATTCAATCGATCCAATCACAAGTGGACAAGGAAGACACATTCCTATTTACACCTGGTGTTTTAATCCATCTCTTCTGTTCACTTTTAACCACTTCTGTCCTGAAATGTATGGGTTTTTCAGATCTTTAGAATCCAATGGATGACGTAAGCTCACGCTATTTACATATGAATGCACCAAAGATGGCAGAAAACATACAGAGAGCATCAGCTTTAGTTTCTGCTCTGACAGCCGCAAGATCACGCCGAACGCTGTGAGTGTTAGAAATCGAATGGTGAGAGAACATTGTGCTTGCTATGTTTTTTGTCTTTTGTCTTTTTTTGTAAAACGTGATGCGTAACACGAGAATGAGCCTCATCGGTTCTTGTGAAGCTCAAACGTGCTCCATAACACGAGAATGAACCTCATTGGTTCTTGATGAAGCTCAAAAGTGCTGCGTAACACGAAAATGAACCTCATTGGTTCTTGATGAAGCTCAAAAGTGCTCCATAACACGAGAATGAGCCTCATTGGTTCTTGTGAAGCTCAAACGTGCTCCATAACACGAGAATGAGCCTCATTGGTTCTTGTGAAGCTCAAACGTGCTCCATAACACGAGAATGAACCTCATTGGTTCTTGTGAAGCTCAAATGTGCTCCATAACACAAGAATGAACCTCATTGGTTCTTGTGAAGCTCAAACGTGCTCCATAACACGAGAATGAACCTCATTGGTTCTTGTGAAGCTCAAACGTGCTCCATAACACGAGAATGAACCTCATTGGTTCTTGATGAAGCTCAAAAGTGCTCCATAACACGAGAATGAACCTCATTGGTTCTTGATGAAGCTCAAAAGTGCTCCATAACACGAGAATGAGCCTCATTGGTTCTTGTGAAGCTCAAACGTGCTCCATAACACGAGAATGAGCCTCATTGGTTCTTGTGAAGCTCAAACGTGCTCCATAACACGAGAATGAACCTCATTGGTTCTTGTGAAGCTCAAACGTGCTCCATAACACGAGAATGAGCCTCATTGGTTCTTGTGAAGCTCAAACGTGCTCCATAACACAAGAATGAGCCTCATTGGTTCTTGTGAAGCTCAAACGTGCTCCATAACACAAGAATGAGCCTCATTGGTTCTTGTGAAGCTCAAATGTGCTCCATAACACAAGAATGAGCCTCATTGGTTCTTGTGAAGCTCAAACGTGCTCCATAACACAAGAATGAGCCTCATTGGTTCTTGTGAAGCTCAAACGTGCTCCATAACACGAGAATGAACCTCATTGGTTCTTGATGAAGCTCAAATGTGCTCCATAACACAGGAATAAACCTCATTGGTTCTTGTGAAGCTCAAACGTGCTCCATAACATGAGAATGAAACTCATTGGTTCTTGCTGAAGCTCAAATGTGCTCCATAACACGGGAATAAACCTCATTGGTTCTTGATGAAGCTCAAACGTGCTCCATAACATGAGAATGAACCTCATTGGTTCTTGCTGAAGCTCAAACGTGCTGCATAACACGAGAATGAACCTCATTGGTTCTTGTGAAGCTCAAACGTGCTCCATAACATGAGAATGAACCTCATTGGTTCTTGTGAAGCTCAAACGTGCTGCATAACACGAGAATGAACCTCATTGGTTCTTGTGAAGCTCAAACGTGCTCCATAACACGAGAATGAACCTCATTGGTTCTTGTGAAGCTCAAACGTGCTCCATAACATGAGAATGAACCTCATTGGTTCTTGTGAAGCTCAAACGTGCTCCATAACATGAGAATGAACCTCATTGGTTCTTGCTGAAGCTCAAATGTGCTGCGTAACACGAGAATGAACCTCATTGGTTCTTGTGAAGCTCAAACGTGCTCCATAACATGAGAATGAACCTCATTGGTTCTTGTGAAGCTCAAACGTGCTGCATAACATGAAAATGAACCTCATTGGTTCTTGTGAAGCTCAAACATGCTCCATAACACGGGAATGAACCTCATTGGTTCTTGTGAAGATCAAACGTGCTGCGTAACACAAGAATGAACCTCATTGGTTCTCACACATCAAGAGAACATGCTTGAGCTTCTGTTCACCACGTCAAAGTAGTAATTGTTGCGTAGCTGTATACAGAGGGACAGAAAGCTCTCAGATTTCATCTAAAAGATCTTAATTTTTATGTTCCAAAAATTAACAAAAATCTAACAGGTTTGGAATGACATGAGGATGAGTAATTAAATGACACAACTTTCCTTTTTGGGTGAACTATCCCTTTAAGACATCAAAGATGTTTAGATGCACTAAGTGGCATTAAATATTTCACAGAAGTGTGCTTGGAATTTCTTTCCTCCTAATACAAGTAGATGCTATGACTGAAGAGTAAGCATCTTTCCATAACCCCTAATCAGCCCTAGGATTTATAAACTCAGTCAAATCATGACCACAATTTATAAAATCCCACATTTTTGTCCTGACAAGTTTGAAAGAGGAAGTTTGGGGCGTGCCTTGCTGCATCCTATTAAGGGAGCGGTGCTCTATTACGCCGGGTTAAGTGCCCAAGCTGTGCTCTTACAAGTGGTCTGATAAACAAGTACCCATGGTTTCTCCCTACGGAGCTACCTGGAGCAGGTAACCGTAGTCAGTCACTCCCATCCAAATCCCTGGAATTTCCACCACCCTTCTCCTGACGGCCTTCCCCACCCCTCTCTAATCCCACCACAGACCTGTCTGTGTGATTAATTCCCACTGGAGGGATGAAAGGAAGCTTAATGCACTGAAGATTTGGGCTCCGCTGGTTAGTTAGGAACAGATGAGAGAACGCAGTGAGCGGTGATCTTCATCAACCAGTCAAACAAATCTCAATCTCAATTTCTTGCAGTGTGATTTTTCCTTCATATCAACAGTAATGCAGCTTATAAAATGCTGTGAACATTGCAATGTTATCTGAGGTCTTCTTTGGAATTCGTAATCATGGCATGCGTCCAAGTGATTTTGGTTCAAACAAAATGGATGCATTGGGCAATTTCATCTTTTTTTGGGGGGGTTTCAACAGCAAAACGAGCAAATTATGTACATTAGGTGTGTAAATGATAAATCATGTCTATTTGACCAATCATGTGCAGCCACACAGCATGATGGAAATTTGTTTCCCATTATTCTGTATACAAACCTGTCGGCCAATAAACCTGTACACTCTAAAAAAAAAAGGTTCTATATGGCACCAAAAATGTTTTTTCGTCGTAATCATAGAGGAACCACTTTTGGTGCTATATAGCACCATATCTTAACATGTTATGTATATGGTAGCGGTGCTATATAGCACCTTAGTTAGCGGTGCTATATAGCACCTTAGTCAAAGAACCGGTGAAGAACCTCTGAAGAACCGCTGAAAAACCACTGAAGCACCAAAATTGGTGCTATATAGCACTAAAAAAGGTTCCCCTATGATTACGAGCCAAGAACCATTTTTGGTGCCATATAAAACCTTTTTTTTTTAGAGTGTATATTCTAGCCGGCATGTGTTATGGAGGCCAGCTAGTAGTTGCTGTGCGACTAAACCTCAATCCTCTTATCTCAAGAGACGCTCTAGCGACTGATGCTAGAGGTTGCAGCCTTTAGCCTCCTTGTTAGAGCGTCCGACTCTCATGCCGGTGGACCTGGGTTCAAGTCCCGCTTGGAGCGTTGTGGTTCGAACAGGAGAGGTTACATTGGTGCTGTGACCTGGATGGGAGTGCGGTTTAGGGGGGTGAGTGTAAAGGAGGCCAGCTAGTAGTTGCTGTGCGAGTAAACCTCACTCCTCTTATCTCGAGACGCTCTAGCGACTGATGCTAGAGGATGCAGCCTTTAGCCTCCTTGTTAGAGCATCCAACTCTCATGCCGGTGGACCCGGGTTCGATTCCCACTTGGAGCGGGGCGATTCGAACAAGAGGTGTTACACATGATCACTATTCTTCATCAACAGAACAAAAAAATTGCAACAGAATCTCATGCAAATGTTTAATTATTTTACGTTTTGGCAAATTTCAGGCTAATTCGTATGACTTTGAATGCTTTCATTCATATGTTTCGTATAATCTGCTTATGCCCCAGTGACAGTTATGTGTGTAAAGGTGGGGTTAGGGGTGGACTTTAAGGCTTACTTTTTCACACAATTCATATACCAATTCATACAAATATCGCTACCTCGTAAAATACGTGTTCCCCTAAGTCTCTGAGCTATTCTTCTCATAATGCATTAAGCATGTCAGGCCTATATTTCTTTTAATGAACCTTATTACACACACTGCTCAGCATTTTAAACATAACACGTTTCTACAGCACACTGATTTCCCTCAGGGAATCAAGTTCTATCTTATCCAAACGTTAATGGAAAAAATAAGACATGCTCAAGGATAATTAAAAGTATGGAATGATATTGCATTAAACCAGCAGTAGAGATCTCTAATCTCACTAAAAAATGAATGCACAGTCTTCTAATGAAATGAATGCCACAGGTTGATCATCACATGAAAGTAATGCAACATGGATGTCAATGGAGTACTTTTGAATGCACACCCTTGTGTCAGTGAGCAAGTAAACACCATAAAAGTAGTAGAAAAAAGCCATGTAAGGACATGTCTGTGTTGCCACAGAAAGAAATCAACAGCATACAGTTTTTGATTGAAATGAAATGACAGAATTAAATTTTGGGGGGAATAATTCCTTGAAGTCTCTGACATTTGGGCTTTATTTGCTTATGACTGCAATTGCAACCAGAGATTTTGGCTGAACCATTTTGAGTGGTTCACATGACAGAAGCATAATTCAGTAGCTCTGATGGACCCTGTAAACCACAACTCTGATGAAAGATAAACTATATTACTAGGTATAGAAAAGTTTATTCTGATTATTATTTATTAAAGGGTAACTCAACCCCTGGTCAGAGCATAACTCCACCCACTGGCAATATTTGAAAAATGCTGGGAAAGTGGGCAGAGGGGATGAACCGAGGGCAGGGTTGACCGGGGGGCATGCACATGAGACCCTTAGTGACGGATTGTTTGACAGCTGTCAGACTCGCAAAGATGGAGAGTGACGCCAGTAGCTTTGCAACAGAGCGGTCATTCGAAGTAGAGAACTTTCCTACCCCACCTTCACCTGAAGTGGAGGAGGGTGAATTGTCTGTGTACACAGGGCCAGAGCCTTATCAATTCAAGCCGCTGGTCGCTCCCGATGCCGACGATGCTAGCGAAGCAGAAGCGCAAGAGAGAATGCCACTGATCTAATTTATGAACAGTCACATTTTTATTCTGAAAATACTGCAATGTATTTTTATTCAAATTAACTGAATAAAATCAATAGGCAGCGCAGGACCAAAAAGTTCAAACCTAATAGCCTATTATAAACAGATTTCCTCAAATAAAAGTTAAAGTATATACGCCATCATGTTACAGTATTGTTGTTCGTTACCACGGCAACCAAACTTGTCAGGGTTTGAAAGTGCATCTCATGTATGAAAAGTATCTGTGAACATGACAGCCGGTAAAAATATCACAACAAAAGCCTGACGTACTGACAACTGCATTATTTAACCGTATTTTCTTAGAATGTTTATAGCAAGTGTCAAGTAAGTTTCATTTATAATGTTTTTACTTCATGTAACATGAGAGTTCATACTGGATTGAAGCCGTTCTCATGTGATCAATGCAGAAAAACATTTCTTAGGGCATGGTGAGCTCGTGCCAGGGATGTGGGTAGTGAGCCAACATACGTCACAATGGCAAACAACGTCCAATAGAAAAATTCAACTGCAGTAGCCACCGTTCAACCTTAAGAGGGCAGCGCTCAGACGTTTTTACACCATATACAGTAGAATTAAAACACTTTATACCCAAATGTCAAAACATTTACTCAAATCAATGAACAGCACTAATAAAGCCCCAGAACTTGCAGGTCATTAACTAAAATAAGTTGTCTTAGGGTTTAGTTACCCTTTAAAGATGACATTTTACAAAGTCTTACATTTATTTTTGGGGTCAGCTTTTCATTCTTGAACATTCAAAAAAACATAATTTTCCAACATATTTTACATTATTGCAGAACCTCTCTTCCCAGTCTATCAGTAACGCTCTGTTAAAGGGTTAGTTCACCCAAAATTGAAAATAAAGTCAGTAATTACTCACCCTCATGTTGTTCCAACCATGTAAGACCTTCGTTCATCTTCGGAACATAATTTAGTATATTTTTGATGAAATCTGAGAGCTGTCTCACTCCTCCATAGGCTTTCAGAGGGACTGAAACTTGATGGCCCAGAATAGTAAGTAAAAACGTCATTTAAGGAGTCCAAATGGCTACAGTGGCTCTGTATTAAGTCTATCATGCGACGAAAATACTTTTTGAGCGGAAAAACAACAAAAATAACGACTTTATCCCACTATTATTGTTGTTCAATTTGAGCCTCTGACGAGAGTTCGCGGGAGTGCCACGACGCATGCGCGAGAACTGAGATTAGTAGTAGTAGAAGAAGAACGCCGTAATCTCAGAAAACACTTTTTGAGCGGAAAAACAACAAAAATAACGACTTTATCCCACTATTATTGTTGTTCAATTTGAGCCTGAGATTACGGCGTTCTTCTTCTACTACTACTTAATCTCAGTTTTTTGCAAAGTTTAGTGCACCCAGTAACTTTGTCATAGATACAAAAAAAGATTTATTTAAAGTGCCCCCAGTGGTGGTTTGTGCCATCAGGTAATAATAATTTACTTGTTTTGTTATGTTATATACTTTGTTTAAATATTTGTATTCAAATATTTCCTATCTGAAATATCTAATAGTAAGTATCTGATATTAGCTACTAGTTTACCAAGCAAAATGCATTAGAAATGCATGCAAAACTCTGTAAAGCATATTGTAAATATTAGAACAACACAGTCCAGTGTCCACAGATTTGATGTAACACAAGAACAGAAAATAATTATTGTAATAATTAATTGTTAAATCAATTAATAGATAATACACATACAAAATATTATAAGAAGTACAAAGAGATATTTGAAATAATCCAACATAAATATTACCTGTCTACGCCTCTAGACTGCTTATTTTAACATTCTATAATCAAAGATATCACTGGTAGGTTTCCGCCAAGAAATATCCAGATGATTCTGAACAACTAAATGATTCTACTATTATGCCAAGGTGATAAATCATCTCTTGCCTGCTAATATTGTCTCATATAGTGAACAACTAAATTATTAGGCCTTTGCTAGCTGCGTTTAAATGTGCCTCTAACTAATTACAGAGACATTTCAAAAAACGACAATGTTGTTAGCCTTAAAAAATGCTGCTTTTCAAGCCATGGTAATGCATGTTTTTGAAGGATTGGATATCAGTCTGTTTATGAAGATATTCATCTGTAAAGTTATCTGTTTAACGTGTTAGTTTATGCTGCCTTCATGTGCAATCGGAAATTTGACAATTCCCACTTCTGAAGTCGTGATTACGAGCTCATCCCATTCAAATTTCGAAAGTGGAGGGCGTTCAAGTGCAATTTTTACCTAGGAAACTCGTGTTTACGATAATTCCGAGAGCACGTGAAGGCAGCATTAGTGCAGGCGCACAATTAATGAATTCAGTGTTTTCTTCACGCAGTCTTACCTCTGGCTTTTTCGGGTTTTTCCTTCTCTTCTTTTCATTTTTTTCTTCCTTGCGCACCAGATAATTTATGAGGTCGTTTTGACATGTCGCCAACAGTGTTAATTTTGACAGCAAATTTTTATTTAGTTTTAGTCATAGTCTTTTGACTGAAATGCCATTTAGTTTTAGTCATATTTTAGTCACCTGAATTGTTTTTAGTTTTAGTCGACAAAATATCATAAGATTTTAGTCGACTAAATCTACTGTAGATTTAGTCTCCTAAAATCTAATGAGTTTAGTTAAATTGTAATACATTAAGCATTTAAGCTCAATTTAATTTTGACATCATTTTGTTTTTGACATTAAAAATACACGAAAGAGAGCTCAATTCACTTTTTTGTTTGTTTTTAAAAAAACATCTATATAGTTTTAATAACTTTGTATTTCTGTTTTAGTTAGTAGGCCATATCACGTAAAGCTAAAGCTTCAAATAAGTTTTTTTTTTATTTCAGTTAACATTTATTTAATTTCAAGTAGCCTAATTATTTTTTTTTATGGTTTTAGTGAACTATTATAACCCTGATACTTTACTGAATATGTGTCAAATACTGGTCTTTTCTCCTGACTATGAATTAAATGGGAATTAAATGAAATACAGTTTATTGTGTAAGCAAAAACGAATATATAATGCGTGACTTTTAAATTATAAACAAGCTCGAAATACACCAGGACTCTTATTTTGAAATGTCTGTTCCTTACAGTTGCAGGAGCTCGTTCAAGTTCAGGAGATAAAATATGCGTTGTTACGACCATCTAAAACACATTACTATATAAACATCGTAAAATAAACATTGTCCTTATTCATCAGCATTAGTTCATAAGCAATTGCCTGGCATAAATGTGTGTTATTCATTGATTGTGAGCCGCTCTGGAGCGCTGGATTGGGGATGAGCCTGTAGAAGCGCAACAGAAATTATTCGTCAACGAAATTAACACTGGTCGCCACTTCGCCCCTCGCTGATAGCACGCGCACACATCCAGCACAAGCCATTATTAAACAGAAAGTAAACAAATCGGCACACAGGGCCTGGGTCTCACCTCGCTCCGGCCATCCTTCAGGTGTCAATCAATTGGGGGCGGGTGCAGTAATGCCCTTATTTTGGCTTTTTATATAATACAAATTATTAATACAAATTCGAAGTATAGTTTGCTAAACATATCAGCAGTTTGGTTATGTTTGTAACTTTTTTTTTCTTCGGCGCCCCCTAGCGAGATTGCGCCCTTAGCATTTGCCTATACCGCCTATATAACGGGCCGGCTCTGGTCCCGCCTCTTTGCCCATTTTCAGTTATCCAGGAATGACGCATGGCCAAGATGGCAACTTTAGAAGGCTCTTCAGAAACCTACTGGTGACGTCACGGACACTACATCCATATATTTTTTTTTACAGTCTATGGTTTTAACCACTGATCTATATAAATGACTGGATTGCTCATGTTGGTATTCCCTAGTTAGCTCGCGCGTTCTATTGAATCAATAGGAAATTATATGATTTTACTGAGAAAATTGCCTTAAGAGTCAGCGTTTTTAGATTTGAAGTCTCCCTGTACGTTGTGTCAAACGCTGTACAAGCGTCCTAAGCATGTAAATAGTTATTCGTTTAAAGTCAGGAATTTCCCCAGCTTATTAAAAAGTTACATTCAAATTCATTATAGTAGAGGACATCAGCTCGGCGGGCGGACGAGACACTTCAGCGTATCTATTACAAATGTCAAAGCGTGTATTTTTATGACTTGAAAACGTAACCCGAAATCGCATTGTACTGTTGTGTTGTGCTGTAGTATTGTTTTTATTCATACAGCCTAGGCAAACTGCAAATGTTTCAACAATGATTTTGTTAACAGCATGCATTTTGAAGCAGTTAATGATTTAAACGATGATTAAATAAATAACACGGCAAAATACTCATATGGAAACAAACGGCATAAATATTTCAGAGATGATGGCAAACTTTGAATTGTAATACAATATAGTGCAATATAGAGGCTTGTATTAATATTTATTATAGAAGCTATTCGAATCAATTTCTGCAGCTAAACACAGATGAACGTTAAGGTTTAATATTACTAACCCCTAATTAAAATATGTTTAGCTGAAGCAATTGATTCGAATATGCTTATACAATAAATATTAATACATATTTTTATAGATATATATTCCAATAAATATTAAAATATACAATTACATACATAAAGGACATTTTTTTTGCGTCCAGTTACGTTACCTGTGTCGGCAGTGTGCAGTAGTCACACCCACATTAACGATTTCAATATATGACTCATCCTCTCCGAAAAGACCATAAACATTACAGATAACATCTGAAGTAACTATTAATTTACACACATATATCGTAAAACTAATCCTGTGAGACTGAGATGCTGCAAATCATGTGATTTTAGCTCAATGTTTTGGCTGTACGTCAATGATGCCCTCTGTTGGTACTTAGTAGGAAATAGTAAGATGGCCGCTCGAGCACTTCCGGTGACTTCACTGCCTGATGGCAGTTTAGAACGCAATGAGCAATCCAGTCATTTATATAGATCAGTGGTTTTAACACACTACTAGCGCAACTCAGCCAGGCCTCACCCCTTTATTTTGTGTATGCCTTGAGCGGGAATTATTTAAATGACATGTGTCCCGGAAGAAAACTTACGACTACAATCGAGCAGGGGCGTAAATCGCGGGGGGGACAGGACCCCCCCAATCTGAGGGCTGTCCCCCCCTAAAAACCATGCTGAGTATTGTAAATAATATAACAATATATACTTCAAATAAATGTGTAAGTAGTAAAACAATACAAACGCAAACGGGACAAAAAATGCGTTTTAAGTTTAGAAACATTTTGAGTCCCCCCTCCCCCCTTGCCTCACATTGGTTTGATCCACCGCGCACCTCAACTAACGTTACCCATAGAACGTAGAAAAACTACCACACAAGTTTGTTGAGAGAACAAGGCTCTTCAGAAAGCAGTTGTGAAACACCAGTAAGTAGCTGTCAAGGCTATTTTATTCACTTTAAACATCAGATGAAGTGATTCTTTACTCTTTAATACAGATTAGAATACAAAACACTGTTAACATCACTTGCCCACCGCCGCACCACCCCGCTCCCCTGTATAGTAATAAAATCATTTAGTTCAGTTAGAGAACTGACAAAACAATTAAAAACTGAACGTGTCTGCTCAATACAGCACAAGCCGAACGAGCAAACCGCTGACAGACAAGATTATGGAAGATTTGGTTTCAAAGCGTAAAAGCGCCTATTTAAGGGAGTGTGTCATTGTACTGTTTTGTTGTTGTGTTTTTCATTACGAATAATAGGCTAATGAACCCAAAATTCAAGCAACCCGCCCCCAAATTCTAAAAATTGGCTAATTCTAAACCGAGAGTTCAGTCAGATCTGTGTAGGGTTTTGCTCAATATGATAATAAGTGGCAGATCAGAGGCTTGCTGCAGTTGAATATCTAAATATCTGAATATCATAGTATAAAATACTATGTGGAGGACCAAGATAATTTAATAATTATAATATGACTGCGTGGTGAACCTTACTCATATTTAAACTACTATCGCTTTGTGTTGTTGGTCAGATAAAATGACGGAGAAAAGAAAAACAGACATTAGATAATTTTTCAGTACACCAAAACGCCAAATAAGTACGAAATGTTTTTTTTTTTTTTTGTGGTACACATATCCTTATAAGTACGATTTTGGCTGTATTATTTGTGTCCCCTTCAAAATTTGCTCTTGAGAAATTTCATGTTTATTGTCCCCCCCAACTTTTAGATGAAATTTACGCCCCTGCAATCGAGGTGTTTCAGGGAGTTCAGAAACAGTGTGCACTGATATAGAGAACAACTCCCTTTGAAGAGACTTTGCAGAGCTTTTTCATGCTCAAACAGCAACAATACACACTAAAGAAAGTTGAACACGTAAATAAGCACGATAGGTCCTATTTGAACCTTTGTGCCTTATCAAATTGCTGTTGCCACTATTTCATAAAAAAAGCAATAAGTCAGCTTTACAAAGACACGCAAAATATCAGGGTGGCCCAGGTTTGTGGAACCTCATGTCAGTGTTACCAAAAATGAAAGATGACTATCGGGATATAGGAGCAACATTCCTTCCAGGGTGCTGGTCCCTTTCGGAGAGCAACGCAACAATGTTGGGGCTTGTTGCTCCAGCCCTTCTGCCCAAAGTAACGCCCTGACTGACCTTCTAAATCTGACCCCACCACCCAGAGCAGACCACCCCATCAGAAGAGTCCCATGTAAGACGTCTTTGAGCGGTGCACATAACTTTCCCCTGAAATAAAGCATGCAATTCAACAGAGCTGACTGTGTTTGCATGCACAAGAATATTCCATTATTAATCAGAATTCAGCCTGTTTTGATTATGTAAGCACCATGTCAACGCGTGAACCAATAGCTTGTAAACATTTCAGAACAATCTGAACAATGAAGATGATGTAAATGTGGTCAATATGTGAAATAACAACACAAAAGCAAAAGACCTATAAATAGATCACATGAGGCAAAAATGCATGAATTTCCAATCTGGATTCCATCCGTAATTAAACTGTGCAATGATGCAACTCATTCATTGATCCAAATGTGAACAGAACACTATTGTCTAAGCTTAGTCTTGGGTTTGCCCTGATTTCTCACTGTCTGGTCATATAGGAGACTGTGTTTACCCTGTGAGGTCTGAACAGGAGAGTCTGGGTTTGTTTTTCATACATAACTGTATAGGTGGGGTTGTTGATACAAATCTAAAACCTGTCAACACATTAAGCACTTTACCAGTCAAAGGTTTAGACACACTTGACTGAATGCATGTTTCTCATGATCTTAAAAACCTTGTGAGGCGTATAAATACTTTAAATTAGTGTTGCACACAAATATACATTGTGCATTTCCCAAACGTACAATGGTTGGACCAGATATTGAAAAAGCAGTCAACAAAAAGCCAGAATACATGGTGGTCACCAGTGTCAGAAATTAATTAAGGGACAATATTTGCCTGCTAGACTTGATTCTGGGGCATTTTATCATAATCTTTATATTTAAATATAAAATACAATGAAATGCATTTTTAAATAATACTTATAAAATAAAACCAGCATCAAATATAAATGTAACAAGCTAAACATGCATTTAAAAAAAAAGGGTAACACTTTACAATAAGGTTTCATTAGTTAATATTAGTTAATGTATTAACTAACATTACTTAAACATGAGCAATACATTTGTTACTGTATTAGTTAATCTTTGTTAACGTTAGTTAATAAAAATTCAGCTGTTCATGGTTTGTTCATGTTAGTTCACAGTGCATTAACTAATGTTAACAATATTTTAATTAAGTATTAGTAAATGTTGAAACTAACATGAATGAAGATAAATAAATGCTTTATAAGTGCAATTCATTATTAGTTCATGTTAACTAATGTAGTTAACTAATGTTAACTTATGAACCTTATTGTAAAGTGTTACCAAAAAAAGAATAATCTAAGGATGCAATTTCTGAACTCAATTTTTTAACATCAATCATTTTTTAAAATCATCCCTCATGAAGTTGACTGAGACAATACCCAGAGATGTGTACATATTTCTAAAGTATTACATAGTTTTTGACATGTTTGGCCACTAAGTAGTTGTCCAAACTTTTGACAAAATAAATAATAAATAAAGAAATACAAATGTTTTGGCCACTAGCCTACATAAGTAGGTCTGTGGGTAGTTGTGTGTCCAAACTTTTGACTGGTACTGCATGTGCCATTATTTAACGAGAATTTTAAATAATAAATAAAGGCATAAATACAAATGAAAATATACACCTGTATGACCAGTATTCATCTTTCTGAGAGAAAAAAGTTGAATAAAAGTTATAAATTCTCAAAAAATTTAAAGATATAGCTTCACTGTCAAGTTCACAGCACAACGTCAAGAACCTTCGATGGACTAGAATCTTCCAGCGTGAACCCACGCGCGTCTTACCTTAGACAACAGCCTCTTTTCCTCTTTCTTTTTCTCCACATGCTGATCCAAAGGCATCTGCAGAAAATCGTCCTCACAGCAGATGAAGCTCACGGTGCATCCCATCCAGACAGGTTCACCTTACGACCCATTCAACGCGAGCGTTCTCGTGACTATTCCTCCTGAAGGTCAGTCCGGCAGGTACGAGCCCCGATCAAACACTCACGCGCATTTCAGCCAAAGAGATCCAACAGGCGTTATTCCTTTAGAATCGGCGTCTCCGCGTATGTTCCCTTAGCCGACAAAACTCCCATTCAGAAGGACGCCGTGAAGCAGTGGGAAGAGGGAGGATTAGGGTGTGAGGGGGAAAAGTTGGAAAACTGGGATGTGTAACTCCGCGCGCACACACACCTCCAGAGCTGCAGGAAACGCAACTGGCGTTCAGTGTAAACACAGGCTGCTTGCTGCTCTTGTCATTGCACAGCGGAAACAACTGCGCAGGTATCTTGTGACTGTAGGTCTCTCGAAAAGCTATAACTTTCAAATTCCAAGCTTTTCAAACTATTTGTAACTTTCAGCCAGTGCTTTGTCAAGGCCAGCAGGCAGCTTGTTTTTATGGACTTTCCTCTGTCAATAGAGTTGTAAGCGGCGAGATCAAAGCAATATCATCAACACGTGTTTAATCGGTACACGCAGTTACTGATCCGTCACTGATCCCGCCATTGTTTTTATTTACTTTCACAAAATTAAAGGTGCAGAGGCTAGAATATCTTGGCTGGGAATTTTCAATGTGCATTCCAATTTAATGTGCCATTTGTGATGGGGTTATGTGTCACTCACACCCTGTGATGTCAGCCAGAATGTTTGGAACAAATGGCGAACAGCTATTTATAAAAACACACTACATAAAATGTATTGTTTAAACTTATGTTAGAAATTAATTATTTAGGCCAGTACATAAAAATGTGTCACTATAGTAAGTGAGGATTTATATATATTTTTTAAATCAGGCTTTCCGTCTTTCTTTTTTGCAATGTTTTTACATAAAAAAATAAAACAATGGGTCTTATTCACTAATTGCATGGAGTGTTTCTTATTTTACGCACAGAACTTCTCACAAAAAAAAAAGACAATTGGCAACACGTGAATTTGTTCTTAAAGGAGTTACAGTGAGGAAAATAAGTATTTGAACACCCTGCTATTTTGCAAGTTCTCCCACTTGGAAATCATGGAGGGGTCTGAAATTGTCACCGTAGGTGCATGTATAATCTAAACAAAAAAATCCAGAAATCACAATGTATGATTTTTTTAACTGCAAATAAGTATTTGAACACCTGAGAAAATTAATGTTAATATTTGGTATAGTAGCCTTTGTTTGCAATTACAGAGGTCAAACGTTTCCTGTAGTTTTTCACCAGGTTTGCACACACTGCAGGAGGGATTTTGGCCCACTCCTCCACACAGATCTTCTCTAGATCAGTCAGGTTTCTGGCCTGTTGCTGAGAAACACGGAGTTTGAGCTCCCTCCAAAGATTCTCTATTGGGTTTAGGTCTGGAGACTGGCTAGGCCACGCCAGAACCTTGATATGCTTCTTACAGAGCCACTCCTTAGTTATCCTGGCTTTGTGCTTCGGGTAATTGTCATGTTGGAAGACCCAGCCTCAACCCATCTTCAATGCTCTAACTGAGGGAAGGAGGTTGTTCCCCAAAATCTCGCAATACATGGCCCCGGTCATCCTCTCCTTAATACAGTGCAGTCGCCCTGTCCCATGTGCAGAAAAACACCCCCAAAGCATGATGCTACCACCCCCATGCTTCACAGTAGGGATGGTGTTCTTGGGATGGTACTCATCATTCTTCTTCCTCCAAACACGTTTAGTGGAATTATGACCAAAAAGTTATATTTTGGTCTCATCTGACCACATGACTTTCTCCCATGACTCCTCTGGATCATCCAAATGGTCATTGGCAAACTTAAGATGGGCCTTGACATGTGCTGGTTTAAGCAGGGGAACCTTCCGTGCCATGCATGATTTCAAACCATGACGTTTTAGTGTATTACCAACAGTAACCTTGGAAACAGTGGTCCCAGCTCTTTTCAGGTCATTGACCAGCTCCTCCCGTGTAGTTCTGGGCTGATTTCTCACCTTTCTTAGGATCATTGAGACCCCACGAGGTGAGATCTTGCATGGAGCCCCAGTTCGAGGGTTATTGACAGTCATGTTTAGCTTCTTCCATTTTCTAATGATTGCTCTAACAGTGGACCTTTTTTCACCAAGCTGCCTGGCAATTTCCCTGTAGCCCTTTCCAGCCTTGTGGAGGTGTACAATTTTGTCTCTAGTGTCTTTGGACAGCTCTTTGGTCTTGGCCATGTTAGTAGTTGGATTCTTACTGATTGTATGGGGTGGACAGGTGTCTTTATGCAGCTAACGACCTCAAACAGGTGCATCTAATTTAGGATAATAAATGGAGTGGAGGTGGACATTTTAAAGGCAGACTAACAGGTCTTTGAGGGTCAGAATTCTATCTGATAGACAGGTGTTCAAATACTTATTTGCAGCTGTATCATACAAATAAATAGTTAAAAAAAATCATACATTGTGTTTTCTGGATTTTTTTTTTTTTAGATTATGTCTCTCACAGTTGACATGCACCTACGATGACAATTTCAGACCCCTCCAAGATTTCCAAGTGGGAGAACTTGCAAAATAGCAGGGTGTTCAAATACTTATTTTCCTTACTGTATATTAAAAAAGTCCTGGCTCTTCCAAGCTTTATATTATGAAGCGTTGCGTTTGTGTATGAAAAATATCCATATTTAAAACTTTCTGAGTTTAGCTGGTGTAAAAAAGTGTAGCTGGTGTGCAATGTCGTCAGGAGTAGCGTAAGCATTTTGAACTGCAAGAGGCACTACACTTTTTCTGCAAGTTGAATACGGAAGGCGATCTGGTGAAAGCTAGATATTTTACTTTATAAAGTTATAAATATGGGATAATTTTCATTACACAAACGGATCGCTTGGCTTCGGAAGGCCTTTATTAACCCAGTGTGGGGCAGTTATATGATGGATAGATGCACTTTTATGGACTTCAAAAACGAAGCCACAATACACTGCCCTTATAAAGCTTGGATTAGCCAGGACTTTTTTTAACATAACTCTGATTTTATTCGTCTGAAAGAAGAATGTCATATACACCTAGGATGACTTGAGGGTGAGTAAATCATGGGCTAATTTTCATTTTTGGGTGAACTAAATCTTTAAAGGGCACCTATTATTTTCCTTTTTACAACATGTAATATAAGTGTCATGTGTTTCAGATCAAAATTCCTAACAGATCATTTAATATACCATTTTGAAAATGCCAATTTTTGGGTTTGAGAAAAATTAGCTGTTTTGTGTGCGTCTCCTTTAAATGCAAATGAGCTGCTGCTCCCCGCCCCAGAGGGCGTGAACACTTGAATGAAAACTGAAACACGATACATCTGTTTGGTTTTGATGATCATCTCTATCGCGGACACGCTCACGTGACATTACCGTTCTTCATCATCATGAAATATTATCATCTGTATTTTAAAGCCATATCACTCAACTTGAGCACACACGATGCATGTGCACAGAGAGCTGGATGTCGGTACGTCTGTGAGTATTAAACTAGTTCTCTTTCATGTGTTATGACGATTAAACTCTCATGTTGTGGACAAGAAACATGTTGGACTACACGTTGCTTCTGACCAATCATCGCTTGCCGTTTTTAACGACGTAGATGACAGACTTCAGAAACAAGAGCATAAACAAACTACCGAAGCAGTGTGTTAGCCTAATGCTAATTCCAGTACTCACCGGGTTGCTGAAGCGCCTCGGCTGTCGTTCACCTGTATCTTTTTTCACCGTGTCGTAGTAGTCCCTCAAGAAAACATCATAAAGGCTGACATAGCATAGCTCTTTTCATTTTGCCATGTTTGAAAGCTGTGTATGGAAGAGCTTCTTCTGTGCTCCTATTGGGCAACGTCACATGTGAGGGAACTCATCGCGGAGGACCGTAAAAAAAAAATGCTAGTCTTTCTGTCTTGACATCGTAAAGCGCCGCAGACGTGGCATCAGTTGTCGTCCACTATTACCCACTTTATGAGAAACTATCGATTCTTGCGTGTCAACGCCTGTTGTCGTTTACCAATCCCCATGCCACCTTACATCAAATGGCATAGAACATGCCCAAACCATCTCCATATAAGGGCTTTCCACACAACATTTTTTTACAGCCTTTCGCTGCTCTCGGAAATGTGAAACATGAAATCAAATGCCAAAAATCCTATCCTCAAAACCGGTTCAAATACTTTTATTGAGACCAAAATTTTTAAATGAATGAAACCAGACCTTTCATTAGCCAGCTGTACATACGCATATCTGCGTTGTTATTCAAAAGAAACATCGCAACTCAAACTGACACCGCTTTACTTGGGGTACAATTACCGAAAACAATGTACTAAAAACAGAAACGTTTTTTCTTTTGCGTTTTTGATACTTTTCGTACTGATGACGTTGTCAAAACAATCGCCGTTCACACGGATCCACGAAAATAACGAAAAAAGTAGTTGGTGATGTCACTTTGTAAAGAAGCACTATGCGCCTATAGGCTGAACACACTCTAAATAATGCTGCATTGTTTCAACCCAAATTTGGTCAAGTACGGACAAGCCCAGCTGTTGGGTTAAATTTTTGTATTAAATTTTTAACCCAATGGTTGGGTTTGTCGATATTTGACCCAAATTTGGGTTGAAACAACCCAGCATTATTTAGAGTGCATGTAATATGCATGCGCATGACGTTTTATCATCTTTTATCGTTTGTTTTCAAAAGTTTGCTTTTTCAGGAGCCCAAAATGCTGCTTTCACTGTATATGACGTGTTTATGAAATATCGTATAAAATTTAAATGATTTCGATGACGACACCTATTGAATCGTATATGACGTTAGTATAGAAGAATAAAACTGAAAAAAAGAGGAGAAAGCGGTCATGGCAAGGGAAAAGAGGCCAACTTGGCATGCCAATTTTTTATTTTTTATTCCTTGTAAAATAATAGGGTGAAGACAAGTTTCCAAATAGTCCAGACATGGGGTCCAGACTTTATAAAACTGGCCTGTTTTTCTATGCAATACATAGATAAGATGCTCCAGGGGAATCAACTCAACCTTTAAGAGATGGACATGTATCCCTGATCCAATTAAGTAAAATATTTTTTTCTGGCAGCAAAGGATAGAATATTATACAATTTCTTATTAGCAGATGAAGCAATGTGTCAATTAGGTATACCCAACACCAATGAGACTGGGTCAAAATCCAACTGAATATTAAAAGATCTTTTCCATTTCCCCCATCACCAAAAACCAATACCTTTGCAGACATGACCACAGACAAATTGTTAAAGTACCTATTTCTGTTTTACATTTTAAACACGATAGAAGAGGTTAAAAAAATGTCTGCAGTTAGGGGAAAGATTTTAAATCGTAAATCTATTGTACGTGTACAAACAGATATTTTCTTAGCATAAGACCAAATGTCATTCCATGTTTTATCATCAATGTCAGCTAATTCTTCTTCCCATTTAGTTTTAATACTCTGTTTATCAGCAGAAGAAATTGAACACAATAAACACCATAAAACCTACCCACAGATTTTTTTTCAGACGATAAAAATAACTTCTCAATAGAAGATATTTCACAATTCGAAAAAAGTGTTGTGCTATTAGTAACGTAATGTCTCAATTGGAGGAATCGTTAAAAAAATCTTGTTTTAACAACTGATACTTCTGAGTTAACTCCATACATGACATTAATGTATTGTCTGAAAACGTGTCCCCAAGCCTAATAAGTCCCAAGTTACACCAATGTTTGAAACCATCATCCAGAATTCCTGGGGTGAAATCAGGATTGTTTAATATTGGGGTTGGCATGCCAATTTTACAAATGGAGTTTGAGGCAGCCTAAGTAGTTTTAAGTTGTAGCGCCATGTCGCATTGATCAATATACCATTTCATGTTGCATTTTTATTGGCTAGTCAGTAGGTGTAGATCGTAACAGCAAACACACTGAGATGATCCTGCTAAATTGAAGTAAATACTACATACTGGGGCTGGGTAAAAAATATAGATTTCTCGATTTTAATCGATTCTCATTTTTACCAACCGATATCAATTCTTAAATCCCAAGAATTGATTAGTCGATGAATAAACGGGACATTGTAGCGCATCTCCCATCCAATGAGGGGGCGTGGTTTTGCAAGGTCTGTAGCGGGAGAGAGAGAGCGGAGCCGAGCGGTCGGTAAGTAGGTCAAGTGCAGATGAATAACCCCTTTCTCTGATTGCAGTAATTGGCCTGGAGAGACTGCTTATAAGCTGCAGCGGAGAGAGAGAGCGGGACTGGGACTGCCAACGCCTGCCTACCGTTACCAGAGTTTTGAGAAAGAGATTGAGCCTGAGAGCAACGTTGTTTGTTGTTATTTAAAGTCTTGAGTTTTGAACGCCCTCGTGCATGACAGTTTTGAGGATCGTGAGATCAATAAGAGTGCAGTCCCAGTTACGCTGACCCCGTCTTCTTCCTTCCCTCACATACACGAACCAAGCACTACACTATTCATATGAAACAAAGTATCAGATTTCAAATTATGTCCATTTTATTACGAAATTCAAAAGCATAAATACCGTTTGGCGCTGTGGCAGGTGATCGCTCTGGCTCAGCTCAAGAGAAGCGGCACATGAACTGATCTTCTCTTCCGCCTTAATACCAGTTACAGCGCGAAATAAACATGAATGAGTATCCGTAAGTGTTAAAATATACAGTACAACTTACCGAAATCCATATCATGTCACATGGAATCGCTCAATCAGTTTTTTAACGGCGGAAAGACGTCAGTAAAACAGCTTGTAAACATGTAACATAACAGTAACCTCGGAAAAACCCAGCGTCCATAAACTCCAGAGAGGAGCATTTTGATAATAGATATGATAGGCTACATGTTTATTATCATTTTTAATGTTCTTCAATATTTAATGCATGTTTGAATAAATCTGGCAAGTTTTTATGACAGCCACCAATGAAATGTTATTTCAAAAAACGAATTGGAGTAGAAATATGATTATGTAAAGTTAATATTATAACTTTATTATTATAAAAAAAAACATAATTGAGTGTAATTTAAGTTTTTGTATACAAATCAGTTAATTATTATCTTCAACACTATAGGCCTAGTAGGCTCAGTACCGTTGCAAGGACTGTGCCAAGTGTGCGACCGCACAGGGCCTCGCACATCACCAGGGCCTCACGCAAAAGTAAAGACGACAGCTGACTTAATGATGTAAAGCCAATAGTTAAAGTTCATGTTTTTGTCCTTCAAAATACTAAGTTATAATAGTTTCTAAAAATAAAAAAACATAGCTAAAAGTGTGTTTCGTGATGCTTTATTATTCTGCTTCTTAAAAATGTATTATGCAGTAACTTGCAATAGCCTATTTCTCTGTGCGTGAGACTGTGATTCATGCGCATGCATGTCAGTCAGCGGGCCTCGCCCGTCAAGTTCATAGAGCGTTATTCCCAGTCCATTCAAATGTCAGATTTTGGCCACCTCTGAAATGGGTCAAACCATAGATATTACCTAAGAAGTTTAAGAAAATATGCTAGAAATCTGCGCTCATTCAAGGATGTGCATTTATTGCATGGACGGAGAAAGTGCGGACACCTGAATTTCAACTGACGGTAGCCTACGCACAAAAGGTTTTTTATTTAACACTAGCTATTAAAGTTAAATAACCATAACCCAACTATTACTCACCTGTTGGAGCATTAGTGAGAGCAACGTTAGGCTACCGCAGACAAGTGTATCTCTATCTCTAGACGTTTTAAACGTTTTTAAATCCGAAAACTGCACAAAGCAACGAAATTGTCAGACATCCATTTAGTTCATGTTCACAGAGGAAATACTGAAAAACTGTTTATTTTACCAACTGAGAAATTGCTTCTGATGATTCAGTGAGAGAGCAGTCCAAACTAATTAAAGTGGATTCAGGTCGTTTTGCAAACGCGTTTGACCCATTCATAATTTAGAACATCATTTTAGTGTCAAAATGTGTGCACTTCCCAGTTCAGTTACACAGTTTAACTTCTTGAACCTGCTGTTAAACTGAATATATACGATATATATCAGAATATATATATTCTTAAATATCCACATAAACAACAAATTGTTCGTCACTATAACAACAGTAGACCCCCATTAATAGGCTATACCCCCGGGCCTCGCACATCACGTTCGCACAGGGCCTCGCACCCCCCTTGCGACGGGCCTGAGTAGGCTAATGTACTACCAAATGACTCCCATAGTTTTCAGCATTAGTTAAGAGATTTGCTTTCCATGAGAAAATGTGCCATGTGTTGTACCTGATATATATCCAAAATAATCAATATTGAATCGAATCGGAATCCGGGAATCGAATTGCAAGCTTGTGAATCGAAATCGAATTGAATTTGTGTCAATACCCAGCCCAACGACATAAAAGAATGGAGTCAGGTGGTTTGAGAGGAGGGATTGTGACATCAGTCAAATATTAAAGTAATTTCATAGGCGGAGCACTTTTTTTTTTTTTTTCTTCTTTTTGGAATGACGTACACAGATGAATACCTAATTCACAATAAGTAAACCCAGCCTGATCTGCCGGCGATTTGATTTCATCTTGCAACTCAGTCTGGAAACCTGTACATTAATTTCTACTGTTTCTGTTACACTTTTGCGGGAACCAATCACAGACTGGCTTATCCACCTGGCACACTATTGGCGGGTTTAACACGATGACGGATAGAGAAGCAATGGGTCGTTGCCCATTTATCACACCTCGTGTGGTCTGATTGGTTGAAGGACTATCCAATTGCATACAGAGTCATTTGAATTGTGCCAGTTGATCACGCCTCTTGTGCAGTAGAAAATACAGTGCAGACTCCCCAGACCAATGTTCAATCTTAAATTGAGCATAGTCTGGTGATAGCCAGACAACAATAAGACAGCATTGAGAAAGTAAACAGGGTCATTTTCTGATTTCCCATTAAATGCAAGCAGTCTCTATCTGAATTTAATTAAAACTAAACAGTCTGTTTTGTATTTGAGAACAAATGAATATATTAAGCATATGTGAATATTACATCATAACCAATATTTGGCTAGTACGTTCAAAGCAGGGCGGGAGAGCGCAGCCTTGTCTGATTTAATTAAAGACTTTTCTGTTGTTTATAGGATAGCAGAAAGCTTGGTCGCTTCTTAAGTGGTCAAAAAGAGATAAATAGTGTCATGATTAAAAACATGCGTTCCTGGTCTGCTTTTACCAGCAGAAAGAGCACCTTTTTAATCGCACTTAATGGACGATTTAAATCCCTGGATCAATACATCACTGATTCGGCAAGCAAAGTGGACCGGATAAAAGCTTTTGGCCATAAAGTGCATTTGAGTGGAAAACATACTCCATTTATTCCTAGCAGCTGTAGTGCTTGATTTTGTGCAGTCGTATTAGACTTTGCTTGCTCAGGCCGGCTGGCTGAATTGCATGGACTGATAAGAAATAGTCTAAATAATGACTTCCTTCCTCAAGAGTTTGCTTGTATTCTGTCCAGTGGCTCATTTGGCTCTACAGTAAGAGTTTTCTTTTTAACTGTGGGAACAAAACGGGGCAGCGCTTTATTTCGATGGTCCACTTTAGACATTCTCTAACTATAAGTAACTTCGCATTAGAGTAGGTTAGTAGAATAAGTTGACATGTAGTTGCAATGTTACTTACTTAGAATGTCTAAAGTGGAACATTTAAATAAAGTATAACCCGTTAAACCTGTTACACTTACTGTCAGATTAGTCTTTTACTTCTGAAGGCATGAAATAACACTGTTTTATTTAATTTTTTGAGGTAAACATTAAAGATTAATTTAATGAGTCATTAAATTGATTCATCAAAAAGAATCTGTTCACAAGAGCTATTTATTTGAATTGGCCTACGCTGTTTACTCTGTATGTTAATGGTAATGAACACGAATCATTCGGCTATCTCATTTTAATTCTCAATTCATACTGCCTTCATTTTTTGAGGGTTTAATTTTGTTAATAAAATGTGTGACGTTGCGACGAAGTGTGGTCCTGAATTTGAAAGCCTTTTTAGTAATGTGCAAGCATGCAATATATATCCAGAATGAGCATGTGATGGGTTTTAGTGTTTGTGTGGATTGAAATAGAAGTGCTAGCAGATAACGGTTTGGAGAGGGTGTTATATTTGGAGCAAAGCCCAGATTTTATAAGTCTGTTTAGTGCTACACCACCTGAATGGTTTAGTCTAAGCTTACCCATCTATCTGAAGCAAACCAGCCTCATAAATCAGATCACACACAAGTCATAGGCCATGTCATATACCCTGCTTTCAGATAAATTTACAGGGGTTTTGTGGCTTTTAGTTCATATCTTTTAGCTTTGAGGCCGCTCGGGCTGATCACAAGGGTTTCGTTTTTCTACTACTGTTGGCACTTTTAAGGAAATGTACCGTAGTGTACAGGTGGGATAACACATACAGTAATGAAGGATAACTACATTAGTGCCACAATAGCCAAGGTCAAGGACCAAAGTACCTCTTTCAACCCATTACCGAGTCCAATTTGTCAATTTGTCCTTTTTCCATTGATTCCATTAGCGTTAAGCTCAGGCGGTCAGCTGAGTCTTCTTAACTGAGAGGAATGATGTTGGGATAATTGAGAGAAATCAAAACGGCCCGTCTTTTTACATGTGATTATCTAAGACCTAGAATAAATAAAAAATAAATAAAATACCTAGACAGTCTTCTGTTTTAGGGTGTTTAGAGTCTTTATCATTGTCATTAGCTATGTTTCCATCCACCCATTTTTATGCATATTTTGGGATATTGCTTTTTTTTTTTTTTTTTTACTGCACTCCATCAAAGCAGATACCATCTTTCTCCGATAAGAAAACATGCTCATAAACTACGATGGACACACATTTACTGGATAAATCCCTCGATGCGCAACAAAAAACTTTGCCACAACAGAGGATGTGATTGGATAACTCAACCAATTTCATTGGCTCAGTCGTTTCAGAATGATCAAACCAACATTTGAGATGCTTTGCAAAGTCTGAAATCTAAATATTTTGGCTTAATCCCCTCACAGAAGTGTCTCACATGATTGCGTGCACCAGGCATCCGAACACAAGATAACATGACAGTGTTTATTGCATTTCGTCTGTGTGCTCTGAGACTCAAGTCCTTTATGATGGAGGGAAAAAGAGCCACACACTTCCCTGATTGCAGAAACTTCCATTTTTATTACAGATATTTTGTGTCAATGTCCCAGGAAGTGACGGTTTTGTTCTTTTGAAGACATGGAATGGAAACGGCGCTTTATTAACAAATGTTTTATTCGATATTCCAATTTTTGCGCACACATTAAATTAGCAACTTTGGATGAAAACGTAGCTATTGATGTACCAACCAAATGTAATCATTGTTAATAAGCAAACTGAGTTTTTTTTCTTCTTCTTCTTGTTTTAAGGATAAACCTTGCTAAATATCATTTGATTTTTGCCTAAAACAAGAAAGAAGCTGGCAATGGTGTAAGAATGGTTCACACATAACCAAGCTTATTGAACACAGCACTTCCACATGATCTTAAAGATAAGCCATAAGCAATCCATGTTCATATAACCCATCATAACCCACTTTCCAATGTGAGCAGCCATGGTAACCAACAGTACACAAACAGTGAAAGCTGCAAAAAAATTGGGTATTAGCTTGATTCTGGGTCAGTAGATCATCTGTTTCTGATGGACGTGTTCCAGTTATCTTCACTGGCTACGAGGGTAAGTGTAATTACTTGGATTGTGTATTAAATGAATCCTAGCACCACGAACTACTAAGAGCATGTTAATTTGATCCGTCAGCAAAGGAGGGCCCAGTGGGAGGAAATAAATCCCTGTTTCCATAGTTATTGTGGCTGTTATATAAGCAATTCAGCAGCATGATGATAAGACACAACTGTAGAACCTCACATCTATTTTTATTCTTACATGCAATTAGCAAGAACACATTAAATTGATCAAAATTGAAAAATGTTGTACTTTCTGTTCATCAAAGAAATTAAAGAGTCTTTTTTTTACTTTCGGGTTTAGGATAAGCACCAAATTTGGGGCGGGTTGCTTGAATGGTGGGTTCATTAGCCTATTATTCTTAACACCGTCAACACCGACTATCGCAGCAAGCCTAATATATACACTGATTATATATTATTTTTTATTATCTCTTCATCATGGCACCTGTTAGTGGGTGGGACATATTAGGCAGCAAGGGAGCATTTTGTCCTCAAAGTTGATGTGTTAGAAGCAGGAAAAATGGGCAAGCGTAAGGATTTGAGCGAGTTTGACAAGGGCCAAATTGGGATGGCTAAACGACTGGGTCAGAGCATCTCCAAAACTGCAGCTCTTGTGGGATGTTCCCGGTCTGCAGTGGTCAGTGTCTATCAAAAGTGGTCCAAGGAAGGAACAGTGGTGAACCGGCGACAGGCTCATGGGCGGCCAAGGCTCATTGATGCACGTGGGGAGTGAAGGCTGGCCCGTGTGGTCCGATCGAACAGACGAGCTACTGTAGCTCAAATTGCTCGAGAAGTTCATGCTGGTTCTGATAGAAAGGTGTCAGAATACACAGTGCATATCAGTTTGTGTTATGGGGCTGCATAGCCACAGACCAGTCATGGTGCCCTGTCCACCGCCGAAAGTGCCAACAGTGGCCACGTCAGCATTAGAACTGGATCACGGAGCAATGGAAGAAGGTGACCTGGTCTGATGAATCACGTTTTCTTTTACATCACATGGATGGCCAGATGGCCAGGTGCAGACTGATATATATATATAAATTCTCCTGACCCCAAACTTTTGAACAAAATGTACAGTATATTAATATGTATCATCATCAGCAAATTATTCCAACATTTAAACTCATTAATTATGTGGATAATATAACACCAGAGAATAATACACAAAACCTGGTATACATTCAGACATTTACTTTATCGTATTTACCATTTATTTAATATCTGCAAAATAAAGTTACTGAATTTCTTGTGTCTACACGGCTTCATTTTTGACTATTTGACCCCTGTTGTGGATTTCATGTTTTACCATTTTATATTATTATTATTAGCTTTATGACATTAAAAGCAGCTACTTTGCAATGTTTTTTTTTTTTTTGTCTTTTCTTCATAGAATGGGTAACTATGGAGACTACAGTATTTGTTTGTCCCCACTAAACCACGCCCCCATTTTATGATATGTTCCCAACTGTATCTATACTGTTTATAGGCCAATACCGTGTGTTTGTGTGCGTGTGTGTGTGAGAGAGAGAGAAACATACCTGTTTATGCTGCTTTCAAAGCAATAAAGCTGTGCTGTAGATTAAACTTTACATTCCACAGCTTGAAAGGTCCCTAAAAGATTGCATTGGAGATATGCTGTTTTTTTAGTGCTATTGTTCTGTGTAGTCTGCAGTAGTTATTGCAAAGAACCAACCTGCATTTGTAACATAAATCTGAAGTTATAACACAAGGATTAGTTGGAGGTGTATCACAGAAAATGTACAGTACCTTTTGTTTCCTTCTTTTGCACCTTCCAGGGCCTTTTATGTCCCAGATAAAAGGCGTCTTGTGAGGCAAAGAGCAAAGTCCTGTGAACTAGACTGTTGCACACACTGATGGAAGAATATAGAAAGGTGATATACATTGTATTACTGAAGGATTAGTCATACGAGATATTAATTTGCTATAATTATTCTATTATATTCTAAAAGAACAGGTTATGTAACTTGCTCATATTTCAGAGGGCCCTGGAATCATTATCTGACCACAATACCTAATATGAGCTTTGCCCTTCACCGTCAAACGTCAGGTGGTTTTTGTTGGCGCTTTGGAGCCAGTATGTTGGTCCTGCAGGCAATGTTCCTTTTTCTTTGCACCACGAGAGAAAATGGAGCTTGGGAAATCCTTTCATTTCTACTTGTGACATGTTTTGGGAAGGTTAGGCTGGCAGGATTGAAGCTGTTGTCGCTGATCTTTGTGTACATTCTTTTGCCAGACTTTTCCTAGATATGGTAATACTACAACAGTGGAGAATGACAGGCCTCGTCATGTTTTGTTTTGCGTTGGGGTCTTGAGCAGACAGAGCTTGCATTTTTCCACCCCATTCACTGGAATCCTACATCAACTTGGAATGGGGTTGTTATGCATTTGGGCATCTGCCTTGATAGACTTGGGCTTCTTTTCTCTTCAGCACATTGACATAATGTCCCATCATGCACTGCTCCAATACTCTTCACTCTTCCCCTTCATTTGGAATCGGGATAATCCGATAATGTGCCCTGAGAGAACAATAGGGCTTGAAAGCAGTCTATCCCTTGGGTAGAGCGGCTACAAGAGAGGCATTGTGCTTCAATGCCAAACTTAGGTAGCGTTAAGCTGATGTTCGTGTAACGTTTTACGTCACTCTCATGACTTCCTGTCTGAGATGTTTTCTTGAATAAAAGCATTAAAACAATACAAATGATTTGCACCATGCTTTTAGAACAATATTGCACAACAATGTAATTATGTATAATTATTATGAAATTGTATGAGGACAAGATTTTGAACTGAACTATAGTTCGCTTTAAAATAAACATATGTAAAACAAAATATAAAAAAAAATCAAACTGGTCAACTGAGCCATCCAGCATTAAGATATTCCCAGTCATCAATGGCAGAGCTTTACTATAGTCCTGCTTTACTTTTTCTTTTAGCTGAAAAACAAAACACAATGCAATGCGTAACTCAAAATACAGGTAAAACACCTGTGAAAAATCAAAACGAAAAATTCCTTCATATTTTCTTAGAGGATTCCTTGAAATAAATAAAGAATATATCATGCGTGTGTGTTTGTGAGAGATATATTATTTTGTTTAATTATTTTAAAGAATCCTCTAAGAAAAGCCAGTAAAAATAGGCCACAATGTATACCGTTACCATGAAATATAGTGGCCAAAAGTGATGTCCGGAGGGGTATTTGTTTTTAATGACCTTAGCAGTTTGATTAAACCATCAAATATTATATTTTTAATTATATAATAATTGTATATAGGGAAGAACAAAACGACAAAAAAGGTAGACAAAAAAAAAAGGCAAACTACAGCTAGTTATTTTACTGTGCAAATATAAAATGCATAAAAAAAAAACTAAAAGTTCAAAGGAAAAGCATAGATTGACTACGGTTATTAATATGTCATTATTTTTCTCGTTTTGCATGTGCTTAAAATGACTTTGTATGACAGCCTGGCCAAATATGATGTTTGCCCAATTTGGCAGTATAGTGTGTATATACGCTCACCTAAAGGATTATTAGGAACACCTGTTCAATTTCTCATCAATTTCAATGCAATTATCTAATCAACCAATCACATGGCAGTTGCTTCAATGCATTTAGGGGTGTGGTCCTGGTCAAGACAATCTCCTGAACTCCAAACTGAATGTCAGAATGGGAAAGAAAGGTGATTTAAGCAATTTTGAGTGTGGCATGGCACAACCATTTCTAGGGTTTACAAAGAATGGTGTGAAAAGGGAAAAACATCCAGTGTGCGGCAGTCCTGTGGGCGAAAATGCCTTGTTGATGCTAGAGGTCAGAGGAGAATGGGCCGACTGATTCAAGCTGATAGAAGAGCAACTTTGACTGAAATAACCACTCGTTACAACTGAGGTATGCAGCAAAGCATTTGTGAAGCCACAACACACACAACCTTGAGGCGGATGGGCTACAACAGCAGAAGACCCCACCGGGTACCACTCATCTCCCCTACAAATAGGAAAAAGAGGCTACAATTTGCACGAGCTCACCAAAATTGGACAGTTGAAAACTGGAAAAATGTTACCTGGTCTGATGAGTCTCGATTTCTGTTGAGACATTCAGATGGTAGAGTCAGAATTTGGCGTAAACAGAATGAGAACATGGATCCATCATGCCTTGTTACCACTGTGCAGGCTGGTGGTGGTGGTGTAATGGTGTGGGGGATGTTTTCTTGTCACACTTTAGGCCCCTTAGTGCCAATTGGGCATCGTTTAAATGCCACGGCCTACCTGAGCATTGTTTCTGACCATGTCCATCCCTTTATGACCACCACGTACCCATCCTCTGATGGCTACTTCCAGCAGGATAATGCACTATGTCACAAAGCTCGAATCATTTCAAATTGGTTTCTTGAACATGACAATGAGTTCACTGTACTAAAATGGCCCCCACAGTCACCAGATCTCAACCCAATAGAGCATCTTTGGGATGTGGTGGAACGGGAGCTTCGTGCCCTGGATGTGCATCCCACAAATCTCCATCAACTGCAAGATGCTATCCTATCAATATGGCCAACATTTCTAAAGAATGCTTTCAGCACCTTGTTGAATCAATGAAGGCGAAAGGGGGTCATACACAGTATTAGTATGGTTTTACCTAATAATCCTTTAGGTGAGTGTATACTGTATGTGTGTGTGTGTGTGTGTGTGTGTGTGTGTGTGTGTGTGTGTGTGTGTGTGTGTGTGTGTGTGTGTGTGTGTGTATGTATATTTATGCATGCATGTATATGTGTATGTATATGTAAAAGGGGCAAGCATACGGATTTGAGCGAGTTTGACAAGGGCCAGATTGTGATGGCTAGACTACTGGGTCAGAGCATCTCCAGGTGTCCTGGAGAAATCACGCTTTCTTTTTCATCACGTGGATGGCCGGGTTCGTGTGTGTCACTTACCTGGGGAACACATAGCACCAGGATGCACTATGGGAAGAAGGCAAGCCGGCGGAGGCAGTGTGATGCTTTGGGCAATGTTCTGCTGGGAAACCTTGGGTCCTGCCATCCATGTGGATGTTACTTTGACACGTACCCCCTACCTAAGCATTTTTGCAGACCATGTACACCCTTACAGTATTCCCTGGTGGCTGTGGCTCTTTCAGAAGGATAATGCGCCTGCCAAAAAGCAAAAATGGTTCAGGAATGGTTTGAGGAGCACAACAACGAGTTTGAGGTGTTGACTTGGCCTCTAAATTCCCCAGATCTCAATCCAATCGATCATCTGTGGGATGTGCTGAGCAAACAAGTCCGATCCATGGAGGCCCCACCAAGGATCTACTGCTAACATCTTGGTGCCAGATACCACAGCACACCTTCAGGGGTCTAGTGGAGTCCATGCCTCGACAGGTCAGGGCTGTTTTGGCAGCAAAAGGGGGACCAACACAATATTAGGTCATAATGTGTTACGGTTTACGTGCAGGCAATGAGCTCACAGAGACGAGGGTAGCCAGGAGAACAGGAAACAGGAACATTTAATATAAAACTCAGGATCACAACAGACACGTACATCATAAACGAGAACCAACAAACACTGAGGGCAAACTGAGGGTTTAAATACACAGAGCAAATGAGGATAACGAGGTGCAGGTGGTGGACGAGACACAGGTGACTGACATGACTAATTACCCAAACTGGGGAGAAACAGAATCTTAATCAAAACACACAAGACGGGGCATACATGTAACAATAATGAATCATAATGTTATGCCTGATCAGTTTATATATTAAAGATCACATATGTTGAGTAAAAAATATGCTTCTGCAAATGTAAAGCCTTAATAATGCATATTATATATTTTAAGCATAATCCTCAGACTTGTGCACAGACCTCATCGTCTTACACAAATCCAACACTTTTGAGCTTT
The DNA here is from genome assembly GCA_023566225.1 of Romanogobio albipinnatus. Taxonomy (NCBI): domain Eukaryota; kingdom Metazoa; phylum Chordata; class Actinopteri; order Cypriniformes; family Gobionidae; genus Romanogobio; species Romanogobio albipinnatus. The sequence continues at coordinate 8,896,162 of CM042243.1, read as the reverse complement.
CTTCTTAGCTGTAATCTGAGAGGGAACAAGAAAAGCGGGAAATGGTTCAGAGATACCCGGACGATGCCCATCGCCAGAACTCCTGGGGGCCAAAGGACCACAAAAAGGCCTCTGCGGAAGAGAGATCCGGGGTCGGGCCAGGGCTGCTTTCATGTCTGGGTTTCCTCGGTCACTTAAATCCGCAGGTGCTGAGAGGGGACGTCTGTTGCGGACTGCTCTGACTGCCCAACATTCCCAGGGTGCCATTTGATACAGACGTGAATTAAAACATCCTGTAACTGATGACTGATTTACACTGAACTCATTCCACAGCTCAGCAGTCACATATATTTTATCCCCATTGGATTCATGAATAGTGACCACTGCTCTGACCATGAAAATAAATAAGTTTCCCATTATGCAAACATATACTTAACCCTATAAAGCCGCCCATCATATTGGATGTGAATTGAGTCTTTTGATTGATAGTTTATACGTTTTTAGCAAGTAAAAGGCCTTTTAGTATAATTCTAAAAATGTCCACCTTACAGATGTGGTGCATGTCTCTTTTTGCTGTGAAATCCTAAAAGTAAGAACAACTTTTAATTATAACTTTCAAAAGTAATATTTCAAGAGTTTCCTAACACTTTTCGAAGCAATTTAAGTTTACTCTATTATCCACATAATTTTTAAGAAAACCTAGAAAGCATGTTTAAATGTGAGTATCATCTCACAATTATTATTTTATTGCATTGCATTACGTTTTGCCCCCACAATAAAAACTACAGAGCTTTGATCATAAATTAAGTATTTAAATATCATCTTAAAACATTATTGGGAGATATAGAGTCAAAGCTGATACTTATATGCATTTTTATGAAGTCTGTTATACTGTTAGTAAGATCTCATTGTTTTACATTTTATTCCCACTTGATTTTAGGATTTCAACGTACTTTTTGTTAGTGTTGTAGTACTCAAGACTGGTCCTGGTCTTGTCTTGGTCTCAGACTTAAAGGGTTAGTACACCCAAAAATGAAAATAAATGTAATTTATTACTCACCCTCATGTTGTTCCACACCTGTAAGACCTCCGTTCATCTTCGGAACACAAATTAAGATATTTTTGTTGAAATCCGAAGGCTCAGTGAGACCTCCATATGGAGAGACTCCATTTACACTCTCAAGATCCATTAATGTACTAAAAACATATTTAAATCAGTTCATGTGAGTACAGTGGTTCAATATTAATATTATAAAGCGAAGATAATATTTTTGGTGTGCCAAAAATAACGAAATAACGACTTATATAGTGATAACCAATTTCAAAACACTGCTTCATGAAGCTTCGGAGCGTATCGAATCAGCAAGTCAAATCATGATTCGGACCGCGTGTCAAACCGCCAAACTGCTGAAATCACGTGACTTTGGCGCTCCAAACTAGCCTAGAAATCTAGACGCACCCTAGCGGCAGAAAATGTATTTTGCCGCGAGAGTAGTCTAGCAACTCTCGGTGGACCTGAGAGCTGTAAAAACCAAACTCTGGTCAGGCCAATCACAGCGTGTGTAGAGTCGGTGGGCGGGCTTAACATAATTACGGCACGTCACGGCAGAGGTGCGGAGGTTCCATGTGCTACTCGTAAACAAAGAAGCTGGTGAACAGCGGTCTTTTGAATTGGCTTTGGCCGCGACTCTGGAAGACTTGGAGTCAAGCTATTCTTTGAGAAAAGAACAAAGAACGGCACTGAAGTCATTCTTAAGAAAAGAAGAAATGTTCGAAATTTTGCCTACCGGATACGGCGAAAGTCTATCAACTAACGTTAGCTCGGCTTCACCTTCTTCTTTGCTCTGGTTGGTTGTGGCGCTCATAGCGCTATCCAATTGCGTGCAGAGGGAATTTGAAAGACAACCGTTTATCCCGCACCCTCGGATTGAGCCCTGCCAATGGTGAGTTTCCAGACCCAACATCTTGATGTGGGTCTGGCTTGTCAGGCTAGCTCCGAACCACTGAATCGACTCACTGATTCGATACGCTCTAAAGCTTCATGAAGCAGTGTTTTGAAATCGGTTATCACTATATAAATCGTTATTTACTTTGTTTGGCGCACAGAAAATATTATCATTGCTTTATAATATTAATATTGAACCACTGTACTCACATGAACTGATTTAAATATGTTGAGAGGACATGCATTGCTGGCTATGCAGGCCTCACTGAGCCTTCAGATTTCAACAAAAATAACTTAATTTGTGTTCCGAAGATGAACGGAGGTCTTACGGGTGTGGAACGATATGAGGGTAAGTAATAAATGACATTATTTTTGGTGAACTAACCCTTTAAGCCGGGTGCACACTGCGATTTTTAATAGTCCTTTATGATTGGTCCTTGTCAGACTATACGAACATGATCAGTTGTCATTAATGTCAGACTGTACGATAGTCAAGGCGCGCAAAAAACGGAAGCACGTAAAAAAACTCATCCGGAATATTATATCACCAATCAATGACGCGCTCAGTGACAGTGAGCTGCATTACACGCGGGGTTGAAATGGTGGCTAAAAAGAAATCTCTAGCACTCATTTTGGTCATGGTTTGTCTTGAAAAATGAAGATAATTTGATGGTCGTCGTAGGAGAAGTCACACTGCAGGACTTAGCGCCAAATCTTCTGACTGCCAGAATTTTGTCTGAGGTAAAATTGGGTCGCAGCGGTCATTGATCGGCTGCTGGTGAACATGTCAAACTAACGATCAAAGACTTCAGATTTTGGCCTAGGATCAGAGGAATCTTTTAGGATTTGCAAAATTTGTGTCAGACGGCCAAATCGTGGCCAAAATCGCACAGTGTGCACCCGGCTTTAGAGGACTCTGGATTTTGTTTCAAGACTGGTCAAGACAATAACTACTGAGATATTACTAAATTGCCAGTGCATTGCCTGATTTATTTATTAACATCATTAATGTGATTGGATGTAAAAATTTACTGCTTCAGATGTATATTAATAACTTATTTCTAATTTGATTTATTTATTTATTGTGCAGATTCAGAAATTAATTAGGGATTGTGTCAAAAATGTCACCAAAAATTAATACAAATGCCCACAAAATTCAAGATATCGTTGCAAAAAGCTATTGCATGAGATATGGATTTATAACGTGATATAATTAACCAATATCACAAGAGCAAGAGAGCTGTTTTCACAAATTTGAGCATGACTGCAAACATGATATTGCTTTAACAAACATTATCCTCAACCTTATTTATGCATTCGTAATTGACCAATTCAGATGCATCTTCTGTATCACCTCTGTAGCGAAAAGATGAATTTAGTTATTAATGATATCATTTGATTGGTAACAGCTCTATATAGTGTCTTACTCTAATTATATTTATTATAAGTCATTTATTATAAGTTATAAGTCATTTCTCAGGTGGTAATGTGGATCTCTATGAATTTAAGGAGTGCTGGTCTGGTCTTGGTCTTGTCTTGGTCTCAACACACATTGGTCTTGGTCTAGACTTGGTCTCGGATTAGGTGGTCTTGACTACAACACTACTTTTTGGCCATATACGCAAATATCAGCATCTGCACCAAATTGTAGATTCTTGTTAAGTTTGAGCCTTCGAATAAAACTGAGGTTGTTTTTCCCTCCTTGAGTGTATATTTTCCACTATATCATACTATATGAGCCATAAAAGCCTAATGTATCAAAAAACAAAACGATTTGACCACATAATTCAAGTGTAACCGTACCAATTTTTAACGATGGATGGATGGATGGATAGATGGATGGATGGGAAAACAGAAGTCAAGCTAAGACATTCAACAATAACGCATTTACACAGCACTGCACAGATCAAAAGCTGTGTGAACAGTTGTATAGTTTATGGGCAAACACACACAATCTCAGTTTAATTTGTCTTTAAGACTACAATAGATATCTGGAGGAGGAAACTTCACATCTTGGGGAAAATCCCAGCATGTTTCCTCATCAGTCAATGTTATTATATAAGAAACATATGAATAGACAAAGGGAGAGATTTAGCAGGAAAAGCTTAATGGGGATCATGTCTATACGTATATAAAAACTATATTCTATTCAATGTTTTTGGCTTTCCCTCTAGCTGTTTTAATGCAGGTACGCCCCCGCCCTTAGGCCTTCACTTTTTTCCTTGAGGAGACAGAAGAAAAATACTTTTAAGCAGTATCAGAGAAAAACTTTTAAGCAGTATCAGATTCAGGCATTGGCCAGTCGAAGGTCAAGCTCAAGTTACGAGTGGACATTAAAAAACAATTGCGTTTGGTGTTAAGAAAGCTGACATTTAAAGTCCGGGGACTTTGCAGCAATAACCATCATCCCTTTAATCCCAATGCAAAAGCCAGGGGCGGCAATGATGTGAGGAATTTGACTCAAAGCCGACATTTGGCAGCCCGTTCAAAGGGGACGGTTATAGCGAGGGCCTCATGCTCTATGGACATACAACTGGCCTTTCAAGAGGACATCGGGAATGTGCTTAAGCCACAAAGCAAATGCTATTCAGACTGAGACAACGTGGTTTCTGTCGTCTCTTCTTTAATTAACACGGGATAAAAATGGGTGAAGTCAAAGGTGTTTTTAGTGTAAACTGTCATTCGGGCTTCTGCGTTATAATGGACAAATCCAGTTTTCAGGATATTGTGCATTGTCTTCCATTCACAAAACTAATGTCAGCCTTAAGTTACAAGGAGAGTCATAACTATAAGAGTGCAATAAAAATCCTCAAGACTGCATCTATCAATACCACAAAGTACTTCAATAAAACCGCCTCTGATATCTCCTAGGACTCAATAATGTGAACCTCTCTTTATATTTACACCATGTTTATCATATTGTGTTAAAATGTAGAGTGACTAAGTTGGTTCTTAGAGTGTCAGTGGTTCTTTCTGAAAGTCACTTTAAATGTAAATATGGTCAAAGGCTGCCCTCTATTGGTCAGAGTAAAATATGCAACCAATATACTAATGTTTATACAAGAGTAGTTTTGGGCATGGATTTTTTTTCTTTTTCTTCAAAATTAAGATTTTAGATTACAGTTTATATATTTGTATAAGGAAAATACAATTTTTAATGTCTGTATGTGTGTTTGCAAAGTTGGTTGACAACATAACTGCAATAAAGTATTAGCCTAGTTAACAATTACTTGTTTACATAGGATATATGATGCATCTTATATTAAAGCCACAATATGTCATTTTTCACAGCTAGAGGTCGCTTATTAAAGACAAAGGTGTAGCTTGATGACGCCTTGATGTCGCAGAGCTTTTGTTATGCTGCAGACGAGCACTTCCACATTTTACGGTCATGTGACATGCGTATGCATGTTTTATCATATTAGATACATTACTTGAGTGTGTTGAAAGTTATGTGAAAATGCTACTCTGTGCGTTCGTTCGGCGGCTATTATGAGACACTGCAGTGAGCTAGCTGCTAGATCAATACTAGGCATGGTAAAACATGGTACTCGAGGTAAATCAAGAAAACCAGATTTAAACCCTGCTGAAAAATCCAGCTAAAACCGGCCTAAAATGGTTGGCTGGTTTTAGCTGGATTAAGCTGGAAGTAGCTGGTTTTAGCTGGTCTCCCAGCCTGGTTTAGCTGGTATTAGCTGGTCAAACTGGTCTCCCAGCCTGGTTTAGTTGGTATTAGCTGGTCACCCAGCCTGACTTAACTGGTTTTTGCCGGTTTCACAGCCTGGCTTAGCTGGTGTTCAGCTGGTTTTAGCTGGTCTCCAAGCCTGGCTTAGCTGGTCAAGCTGGTCTCCCAGCCTTGTTTAACTGGTGTTCAGCTGGTCAAGCTGGTCTCCCAGCCTGTCTTAGCTGGTGTTCAGCTGCCTGGTTTTTGCTGGTCTCCCAGCCTGGTTTAGCTGATCAAGCTGGTTTCCCAATCTGGACTGGAAGTTGGTGGTCTGCTTGTTTTAGCTGGTCTCCCAGCTTAGCAAAGCTGGTGAACATCTTACCTAATTACAAATCAATCAGATTCCATGCTAAGACCAACACTGACCAGCTAAGACCAACACCGACCAGCTAAGACCAACACCGACCAGCTAAGACCACACTGACCAGCTAAGACCAACACTGACCAGCTAAGACCAACACTGACCAGCTAAGACCAACACCGACCAGCTAAGACCAACACCGACCAGCTAAGACCACACTGACCAGCTAAGACCAACACCGACCAGCTAAGACCACACTGACCAGCTAAGACCAACACTGACCAGCTAAGACCACACTGACCAGCTAAGACCAACACCGACCAGCTAAGACCACACTGACCAGCTAAGACCAACACCGACCAGCTAAGACCAACACTGACCAGCTAAGACCACACTGACCAGCTAAGACCAACACTGACCAGCTAAGACCACACTGACCAGCTAAGACCAACACTGACCAGCTAAGACCACACTGACCAGCTAAGACCAACACCGACCAGCTAAGACCAACACCGACCAGCTAAGACCAACACCGACCAGCTAAGACCACACTGACCAGCTAAGACCAACACCGACCAGCTAAGACCAACACCGACCAGCTAAGACCACACTGACCAGCTAAGACCAACACTGACCAGCTAAGACCAACACCGACCAGCTAAGACCAACACCGACCAGCTAAGACCAACACCGACCAGCTAAGACCAACACTGACCAGCTAAGACCAACACCGACCAGCTAAGACCACACTGACCAGCTAAGACCACACTGACCAGCTAAGACCAACACTGACCAGCTAAGACCACACTGACCAGCTAAGACCAACACCGACCAGCTAAGACCACACTGACCAGCTAAGACCAACACCGACCAGCTAAGACCACACTGACCAGCTAAGACCAACACCGACCAGCTAAGACCAACACTGACCAGCTAAGACCACACTGACCAGCTAAGACCAACACCGACCAGCTAAGACCACACTGACCAGCTAAGACCAACACCGACCAGCTAAGACCAACACCGACCAGCTAAGACCAACACCGACCAGCTAAGACCAACACTGACCAGCTAAGACCAACACCGACCAGCTAAGACCACACTGACCAGCTAAGACCAACACTGACTAGCTAAGACCACACCAACCAGCTAAGACCAACACCAACCAGCTAAGACCAGCTAAAAAGTGTTCAAAACCCCTCTTAAACCAGCCTGAAAAACCAGCTATGACCAGGCTGGGAGACCAGCTAAAACCAGCCTGACCATGTTAGGCTGGTTTTAGCTGGATTTTTCAGCAGGGAACAATAAGACTAACTGTGTTGAGCTGTATAACAATGATTCGTTTTTTGTCTATGTCTCCAAACAGTTGCTTACATGTCTAATGAAACATAATATATTAAAGTGTCTTTTGAGTTTTCATAGTTTCTACAAAATAAAATAAAAAATTGAGGGTAATGCGGGTATGATGTCATTGATAGGCGACACACGGTCCGTGTCCTGTTTAAAATAGCTTATTTCTCTGGATTTAAACATTCTTGGAAACATTTGGGATAATGAAAGTACACAAGTCAACAAAATATGTAACATTTTTTGTTTAATCAAAAAATCTTATATATTGTGTCTTTAAACAAATAAAAAAAAAATTCTGATGGCTGAAAACCACTGATGGCTCCTCGTTACCATGTTAAGGCCGATATTAACTTTTTTCTTTCTTTCTTTTTTTATCTATAGCATTTGTTATGAAAAATAGCAGACTGCACATAGAAACTACAGCTATGCCACAGTTGTAATATACACTCACCTAAAGGATTATTAGGAACACCATACTAATACTGTGTTTGACCCCCTTTCGCCTTCAGAACTGCCTTAATTCTACGTGGCATTGATTCAACAAGGTGCTGAAAGCATTCTTTAGAAATGTTGGCCCATATTGATAGGATAGCATCTTGCAGTTGATGGAGATTTGTGGGATGCACATCCAGGGCACGAAGCTCCCGTTCCACCACATCCCAAAGATGCTCTATTGAGTTGAGATCTGGTGACTGTGGGGGCCATTTTAGTACAGTGAACTCATTGTCATGTTCAAGAAACCAATTTGAAATGATTCGAGCTTTGTGACATGGTGCATTATCCTGCTGGAAGTAGCCATCAGAGGACGGGTACATGGGGGTCATAAAGGGATGGACATGGTCAGAAACAATGCTCAGGTAGGCCGTGGCATTTAAACGATGCCCAATTGGCACTAAGGGGCCTAAAGTGTGCCAAGAAAACATCCCCCACACCATTACACCACCACCACCAGCCTGCACAGTGGTAACAAGGCATGATGGATCCATGTTCTCATTCTGTTTACGCCAAATTCTGACTCTACCATCTGAATGTCTCAACAGAAATCGAGACTCATCAGACCAGGCACATTTTTCCAGTCTTCAACTGTGCAATTTTGGTGAGCTCGTGCAAATTGTAGCCTCTTTTTCCTATTTGTAGTGGAGATGAGTGGTACCCGGTGGGGTCTTCTGCTGTTGTAGCCCATCCGCCTCAAGGTTGTGAGTGTTGTGGCTTCACAAATGCTTTGCTGCATACCTCGGTTGTAACGAGTGGTTATTTCAGTCTAAGCAACTGTCAATTGAAGCAACTGCCATGTGATTGGTTGATTAGATAATTGTATTAATGAGAAATTGAACAGGTATTCCTAATAATCCTTTAGGTGAGTGTAAATCATTAGTGAAAAATCTATTCCCTTAATCTTAGTTTAAAAAGCTTTCTAATGTGTGTTGGAGAAGGATGATGTTTTCTCCTCTTTTCTTTTTAGGTTATGTGGCTGTTTGAGATCATGTTTGACTTTCTCCATAGCGTTTTCAAGTGATGCAGTCTCAATAGAATTCAAATGGGTCACACATTTTATCATCAGAGTTGACTCGAAAAAATTGTATCACACGTTTGGAGTTTACAGTGATTCAGGCCATGTCCACACTAATACGTTTTCCTTTTGGCCTTCCGTCCACACTGAGACACACTGAGACTTAGCTTTTTGAAAACGCTCTCCAAAGCGGATCCATTTGAAAATGCCGTCTTTGCGTCATAGTGTGGACTGTGAAGACGGAGGTATTTGAAAACGATGACACGTTTAGTCATGTGACGCATATTGTACCAATAGATATGTTTATACCGCTATTGTTCCTGTTATGTGCTATTCACTTTCACAAAGTTGCTAAAATATGTTACTTTGCACACTTCATATCACAGTCCTGCAAGGATGACAGAAAATGTACTTGCATTTGTTGTCCTGTGGCAAAACACGAGTGGAGTTGCATTTTAGACCAAACTAATGGTTGACCGAGTGCTACCTGGACGTATCAGTGAATGGTGAGATATTTTGCTAAATAAAATGATTCTGCCAGAAGAATTGTGATAATTTTATGATGTCTGTATCCTCTCAGTGAGCTTTTTTTTACTTGGGTAAACCCAGCCTGACCTGCCGGCGATTTGATTTCGCCCTGCAACTCCTGTACCTGTACATTAATTTCTACTGCTCTGTTACACTTTTGCCGGAATCAATCACAGACTGGCTTATCCACCTGGCACGCTATTGGCAGGTTTAACACAATGACGGATAGAGAAGTGATGGATCGATCAAGGGGGTAATCCAGCCCCCGGAAAGTGTACCTTCCATAGGGGCAGCCATTGCTAACCAAGCCATCATCTGCTGTTATATTATATATTTATTATATTTTATATTTATGCATTTGGCAGACGCTTTTATCCAAAGCGACTTACAGTGCCCTTATTACAGGGACAATCCCCCTGGAGCAACATGGAGTAAAGTGCCTTGCTCAAGGACACACTGGTGGTGACCGCTGGGATCGAACCAGCAACCTTCTGCATATCAGTTCCATGGTTTAACCCACTGGACCACCATCTCACCATCTGCATCCCATTGACTCCCATTCATTTTGGCGTCACTTTGACAGCGAATATTTTTTCATCTGAGGTGTTTATAGACTCCATTTGTCCATTGTTTATTTCTAAACAAACACGACAATGTATAAAATGCTCCATTACCTTGTATCTCTTACACTATTGCCCCGTAGAAGCCGTTTTTGTAAAAAGAAGGCCCATTTTTTTGATTGCGTCATAACCACGTGACCGTCACGCTGTACCGTATAGACCCGAGGAGAAGCTCGTAGGCAATCTTTTACTGTCTATGAGGCAATCGGGGGGACGTGGAGGCATAAACGCCGATAGAGATGTCGCAAATCCTGCTTCATTCATCAAAAGTTGCCCCTGCTCAACTCTCTCTGTCTCTACAAGATTCTGTGATTTCAGATTTCACTTTGCACAACTACTAGAAGACTTGCCACTGTCAGACTGGTTGCTCACGTCACATCTACGTCGTCAAGCTCAGTCTGAGGCTGCGCAGTACGCTCAGCCATCAGGGAGTGAGTGCTTCTACCTGACTTCAATTTTCCCCGTCGAAACCTATGGGGTCGCTGTGTCCATTTCCTTAACTGTCTATGGGATCGATGCCCGTTAATCACGCCTCTTGTGGTCTGATTGGTTGAAGGACTATCCAGTTGCGACAGAGTCATTTGAATTATATGCTCTTTATCACGCCTCTTGTGCTGTAGAAAATACAGAGCAGACTCCCCAGACCAATGTTAAATCTTAAACTGACCTTGATCTGGTGATAGCCAGACAAGCGTTTACTTAACATTTCAGTGTGGATGAGAAACTTTTGGAAAACGTTAGTGTGGACAGAGAGCGTTTTAAAATGAATACTCTGTTTTCAAATCTATCCAGATTAATGTAGACGTAGCCTCAATGACTCCCTGGTTACCGTCATTATGAGTTCATTTAGTTCAGCTGTGTCTGTTTAATCATCTCGTTTGTGTTCACTTTTTAAGTTGTTCCTTCTCCTGCACTCCTTGGCTGCGTCCGAAACCTGGAAAATGCTACCTTCGGAGGACACATTTCAAGGCAGGAAGGCACCAAGGCACGTCCGAATCTAATGTTAGCTTCACTTCCTGTCTCCTGAGATACCTTCATCTAATCGAGTTTTGAAAGCAGCATATTTGTATATACTTCGCTGTCTTTGATATCCCACAATCCTGTGCTTTCCATTCTGTGACAGTTGAGCTGAAAAAAAAAAAAAAGATGGCATCTGAAAATTGTGTTTGCTGGTCAGTTTGTGTGTAAATGTACGTTTTTACCAACATTTTCCACTTCTGATGTAATTTCCAGCAAGAAATTACTAATGTAGTAATTAAATATTTTAATTCTCACCAAAGCTCTCTCTGTTTTGCTGTAGATCATTAAACGGTTACCCTGCCTAAGAAGTCTGTCCGAAATCATTTTTGTGAAGTGCCTTCATGCACAAACGCTGCCTTACAAGCCATTGTCTGATAAGGCAGCGAGGCAACGAGTCAGCTGCCTAGGTTTTCGAACGCAGCCCTTGTCCGGTCACCGTTATGCTAAGTTGTGTTGTTGCCTGTCTTTGGATTATTTATAGTTAAACTACGTTTGGGAACTGTATTAATCCGTCTTCGTCTTCCTGCCTGCACACACCCGTGTAAATTGTATTATGCTATAGTTTCATAAGGATGAAACTATCATGTTAAACATGACTTCCCCAACTCACCCACTTGTTATGCAACTGCATCGCATTATGGATAAATTTGATTCACTATACGTTCGTGTTTACATTGTATGCACTTATGAGCCGATTGCCAACAAAACAGACATTTGATGCCGTTTCACTCACTGCCTGCAACGATCTGCAAATCCAACGGGCCTTGCTTATAAAAAGTTTGTCACAGAAAATGCTGGGAACACCCTTGAAAAACAAACTGTTGCTGACAAGGATATCTTTCCCTCACAACCAAAAACACACTTATTTTGTGACACTGTTGAAAAATCCTTCTTGACTTGCTTTACCTGAATGATGGACATGCTCACTCCTGCACTGGTTGGTGTGCACGCTTTTCCGGGAGAAGTGTCCGTACAAGGATTTTACGCCCTCTATTACGACATAGAGGGCGATACTCTAAAAAGAACTTTCCGAAACTTGTGAGAAACCGGAATGAGTATGTATTCAAACATCCAACTCAATCCTTGAAACTTTGGCTTGGCCATGTTTAGCATGGGAATCCAACTCCGTGTAAAAAGCTCAGAATGCATGAAATAGCATTAGACATCCCCTTTAATAAGATCTTCCCAATAAATAGGCATGAATAAACTAATAGTCACTGTGTGTCACTTCATGTTACCCACAATTCTCTGATTGACAGCTGCAAAGTAAAGCATCTACAGTTACCGCAGTGTGCTTTTTTCAGTTTGACTTGTGTGTCTAATTTGTGTCTAATCTAATAATGACTTGATTTTTTGTCTGTCTAATTTATTTATTTATAAACCACGATTTCACTTTTCTAACTTTAGCTAGTGTGTAATGTTGCTGTTTGAGCATAAACAACATCTGCAAAGTTACAACGTTCAAAGTTTAAAGCAAAGGGAGATATTTGCTTTTAAAGAAATCAATTTCTAAGCACTACAGCAAACGGCCGCTAGGGACTACAGACATTCCTCCAGGGTCTCTGACATCACCAGCCCCAATATTTACATAAACCCCTCCTCCGAGAATATGAAATAAGGGGGGCGAGGACATTTTGTATCCCAGCAGGGAAGCGTTATTGTGGTATAGTTAGTAGGACGGGGGTGCGTTGCAGTGCGTTTAACATACAACGTTATATGCATGTGTGTATGAGACAGAGGGGAACAGGTCGCATTTGCAGCAGATATATGCTGCCCATCATAAATCAAAGCACGAGACAGACAGGGGTCGGAGGAGAAGACCGGAAAATGTGACATAATGGACAATATTTGTCTGTATTTGTAATACACGAGCTGCGGTTCAGCTGCGCGAGACAAACACTGCCGGTGTGAGACGGGCGCGCGCGGCTCTCGTTGCACATTTCACGGAGGAAAGCTTCCACAATCTTCGCGAGTTCAATGAAGGATTCACACAATGGCTTGTCCTGAAAGATGGATTTAAAAACAGAAGCTGTTTACGGGCCACAACCTGTAAGTATGATTTATTTTTCGTCGATGTGTTTTCCTGTAATAGTTTGTATTGTTAATTGTACGTTGTAGCAAGGAAGTAAACAAATGACAACGCTGTTCTGCAAACCAGTTTGTTAAATGCTCATTCATACTTAACGTTATCTGACAAACACATTGGGCCCTATCTTGCACCCAGCGCAATTGACTTTGTACACCGACGCATGTGTCATTCCTATTTTACACCCGCGCAAACCTAGTCTAAAGTCAGTGGCGCGTTGTGCGTTGTTCATTATGCTATTTTAAGGGCGCATGCTTGACCATAATGTATAGCGTGCACAACGCGCATACACTTTGCTCATGTAATCTACACAGATGCAACAGTTATTTTTGCAAATCATAAATTGTTACACTAAAATATTAACACATGAGATGACGGAAATCATTGTGGTGTGCCACGAAAATGTGAAAAAATAGGCATAAATCTAGCTTACACATTATTCAGGCTAATTGTAGTCTAATAATTAAGGAGACCTGTTTGCCCAATAGTGGCAACTTCTGGCAAGACATATATGTATATAAGGACATCTAAAAAATTGGTTTGTCCGTCAAGAACCAGGAAAAAAAATCGGTGAGGCTGGACGCAGCGATGTCCTCTGCTGGCGTCAGGTCCTGAGTAGAGGCAGATCCACCTCCCGTTACACGGCGTGCCCGATTGATGCTGGCAAGCTTGGACTTTCCCCGTCTTCTGATGTCATTGTAGCGCTTGCGGCACTGGTGCGACGTCCTGGGGATGCCAGCTGATGAAACAATTGTGGCTATTTCCTCCCACGCCTGTTTAACCGACGTTATTTTGGGTGGGTTTCTCCCATCCCCATACAACACAACTTCTCTGTCTTTCACTGCTCTTACAAGCACATCAGTCTCCTCGGCTGTGAACCGCTCCTGGCGTGCGCCTAAATACGCCATAATAATAGCAATCCATAATGGAACTTGCGCACCTGCTTTTACAGGGAATGTTGGATGACGCTCTGATTGGTTTATTCACGTTACGCCCAAACCACACCTATGAATAATGAAGCTACTTCAGACCAACCCATTTTAGATTTGCGCCGGGCGCAAGAGCCATTTATCCCGCCGGGAAAATAGCAACAGCGCCGAGACCCGCCCACAAAGTTACTTGCGCTTCGCGCTTTGACACTTGCGTTTCAGATCGTTAAAATAGGGCCCCTAATGTTACAAACTTTTTCAACAGCGAACTTGGCATTAGTGTAAATTATTCTTTGATTAGAGCTTTTATGTATTGTTTATCTACAGGGATGCTAAACATGGTTCTGTGTTTGATTTGGATACTATAGTAAAGCCAATGTTTAGTGTTCGTTTTGGGTTTATAGTTCTTGCGATCTAAAAATACAAACGTAACGGTGCCATTCAATAGCGATCACTATAGATCTGCAGTCTTTACTCTTGAGGACTGAACAGGTTCTGCTTGATCATCTTCACTAAAATTGTCTGGGTCTGATTCGGGCTCAAATTGGTATGGTTTTATTGATGCCATTGTTTCTAAATACTACCCAAAGCACAGTCTACCGGTAAAGGTAAGGGGCGTGACGTTTCCGACAAACGTGCACTAGGCGGTTAGCGAATCACAACACACTGGGCCAGCTAACCAATCTGAGCCCATTGCGTATTTTTGAGGGACTGGCTTCATACAACCTGGAAACCATCAGACCGTTTTTACAAGGAGGGACAGAGCAGTGTAGAATAAAAGTAAAATATATGAAAAATAATGCTTTTTTTTTTTTTAAACGAAGCACGAACACATGTTACAGTGCACCCCACAAACACAATCAAGCCTTCGAAAGAATGTGTTTTACCACCCCTTTAATGGTGGAATAAATTGCTATTTAAAAGTCAAAGTCTCTCTCTCTCTCTCTCTGTGTAACAATTGAAATAATATCCTGAAATAGAGACTATTGGGATGTTACACAAGGGATCTTTGTCTTGCCTGCATTTGCACACACCTCTAACTCCTACAGGTTTAGGAATCGTTGAGTGAAATCCCTTTCCACATATTCAGTTGAGTACTTAAGAAATCACCAAAGAAAGATAAGAAGATTTTGAGAAAAATGCAGTTTTTCTGCAGTTTTGCTCAAATGCCTTATAGCAGTCGCTCCTCCGTTTCTCTGGCCGTTCTGTGTCTGCGCTCGCTGCGGCTGCGTCTCCATTTCAAAAATGTATTTTGCTTATTAAATGCAAATTTTTTAATTTCAAAAGCACTTCTAAATTAAGTTAATATTTCCAAACATATTCAGTTGAGTACTTAAGAAATCACCAAAGAAAGATAAGAAGATTTTGAGAAAAAGACAACAAAAAAAAGAAATTTTGTTTCTGAAGAAAATTTAGAGGAGTTCAAAAGAGTTATTCATTCATCACTGCAGCATGTGATCCTGGTATTTTCTTTCGAAACACACGTTTAAAAGAAAATACTGTAGCACAGAGAGATGTCACTGAATTAAAAATTTTCTAGCGACTGGTCACATCAAATTTTTTTATTTGGCCAAATTGAATTTCTGTGAATCAAATTGTTAGCCTGGCTCCGCCCTCCTACGTGCTACCGCTCAATTTTCATTTTCCTTCAGTACTCCGTCTGGGACTGCGGTATAGTCTTAGGTTTTCTCAGAACAAATTTTTACTGGTCCAATCAGCGAACAGAGGGAGTGACTGAGAACGATGACGTTGATCTTGTGCGCTAGTTTGAGTTGTAGTTCAGTAATGGCGGCGGAGAAAGATGTGAGCGAAGCCATTCAGTCCGTTATGGCACGGCTGCCGAATATCCAGAAGTTAAAGCCGGAGAAGAGAACAATCTTTGCTGAGTTTTTTTGGTGGCCATGATGTTGTGTCCCGGGAACAGTTTGATTTTCCAGCTTGCTCCGTTAGTGGTGAAGGAGTTGGCTGAAGCCCTATTCGGACAGTAATTGTTTCTCGTGGGTTCGCAATGTATCGTCATCATTTACAGGGGCTAGTCAGTGATTTTATTGCCGTCAGTCTCCCACCACCCGCGTAAAAATCCCGGCCGAATTACCTACTGCTTTTGACAAACACCAATTGCTGTCTGAATTCACATCTCTGAGTTTTCAAGAATATATCACTTCAGAATTCACTGTTTATATATTTTTTGACCCCCGCCGAGCACCGTGTGGTTGCGCTTCGCTGTAATTTGGATGCATTCTAGACTTGTATTTCTTTAAATGCTTGCAAGTGTTTACAAGAGCAATACATTTCATCATGCTCAAAAAATAAAAGAAGAAAAGCACGTAAACATTTGAATTGGGCTGTTATTTACGGCAGTGTTTATTCTTATCATACCAAGCATATGATATTTTATTTACAGTATACAATCATGTTATGGACCATGTGAGCAGTGCGTTCCCCATCACAAAACTCTCCCCTCCACTGTGAATAAATCCGAATGCACAAGGTTTTATCACTGAGGTGGCTGCACATTTATTTTTACAGACTTCAATGTGAGAAAAAAAGGCGAACGGCGCATGACATACGTCACAACCAAACGTTAATGATTGGTTATGGCAGATCCAGAGTGGCTCTTGGCAGATCCAATAGTTTTAAACTTCAACAGAGTACCCGACTTCAAGGAAGTAAACGCATGTCAATGGAGAGTGGCCAGCCTCTCTATACAAATTAAATGTACGAGGGTCTGGTATAGGACCAGGCTATAAAATTATATCAATTCACAGAAATTCAATTTGGCTAACTGAAAAATGTAGATGTGACCAGTCACTAGAAAATGTTTAATTGAAGAGGCCTGGATTTTCTTCACAGTGAATCAATTAAGTTAAAGAAAACATAATTTGTTCATGTAACTTCAACATCATAGAATGAATACATTTTAAGTGATTTAATTAAGTAGTTAAAGTGAATTTTATATGGCTCCCTGACATGATTCAGGCATTCAATGTCATATATTCATTCATCCATTTCAATTTAATATATTTTAATATTACACAACTGAATCATAATACTGCACTAGCTAGTTGACAAAATTTTTGCTAGTAACAGCACACATTTAAATTGTTCTAATAATCCCAACATATTGAATATTAAACACAATCAAGTCTCCCCTTTGTCATCTTGCTCAAAATTGGATTGGATTTTATCTCGATTGGATAGACCTACAACCAATCAGAGCAATGGAGTAAGTGACGCATAATTGTCAACAGAACTCAACTGCATGCACGCTGGAAGAAGTAGTAGAAGAAGATGATGAGTGTAAACGATCTTAAACACAATCAAGTCTCCCCTTTGTCATCTTGCTCAAAAACATAACAAATAACACTTTTACATATAAAATAACAACATTTACTCTCTCTTGATTTAGCCATATGCAAAGCATGCTGGGAACTAACAAGCCCTGCCCAGTTTCAGTTACTGCAACACAAATCATTAATGTAATCTCAACTCGAACGGATTAAGTAAACTTCCATTTGACTTAGACAGTGAGGAAAATAAGTATTTGAACACCCTGCTATTTTGCAAGTTCTCCCACTCAGAAATAATGGAGGGGTCTGAAATTGTCATCGTAGGTGCATGTCCACTGTGAGAGACATAATCTAAATAAAAAAATCCAGAAATCACAATATATTGTTTTTTAACTATTTATTTGTATGATACAGCTGCAAATAAGTATTTGAACACCTGTCTATCAGCTAGAATTCTGACCCTCAAAGACCTGTTAGTCTGCCTTTAAAATGTCCACCTCCACTCCATTTATTATCCTAAATTAGATGAACCTGTTTGAGGTCGTTAGCTCCATAAAGACACCTGTCCACCCCATACAATCAGTAAGAATCCAACTACCAACATGGCCAAGACCAAAGAGCTGTCCAAAGACACTAGAGACAAAATTGTACACCTCCACAAGGCTGGAAAGGGCTACGGGGAAATTGCCAAGCAGCTTGGTGAAAAAAGGTCCACTGTTGGAGCAATCAATAGAAAATGGAAGAAGCTAAACATGACTGTCAATATCCCTCGAACTGGGGCTCCATGCAAGATCTAGCCTCGTGGGGTCTCAATGATCCTAAGAAAGGTGAAAATTCAGCCCAGAACTACACGGGAGGAGCTGGTCAATGACCTGAAAAGAGCTGGGACCACCGTTTCCAAGGTTACAGTTGGTAATACACTAAGACGTCATGGTTTGAAATCATGCATGGCAAGGAAGGTTCCCCTGCTTAAACCAGCACATGTCAAGGCTCGTCTTAAGTTTGCCAATGACCATTTGGATGATCCAGAGGAGTCATGGGAGAAAGTCATGTGGTCAGATGAGACCAAAATAGAACTTTTTGGTCATAATTCCACTAAACATGTTTGGAGGAAGAAGAATGATGAGTACCATCCCAAGAACACCATCCCTACTGTGAAGCTTTGGGGTTGTTTTTCTGCACATGGGACAGGGCGACTGCACTGTATTAAGGAGAGGATGACCGGGGCCATGTATTGCGAGATTTTGGGGAACCTCCTTCCCTCAGTTAGAGCATTGAAGATGGGTCGAGGCTGGGTCTTCCAACATGACAATGACCCGAAGCACACAGCCAGGATAACCAAGGAGTGGCTCTGTAAGAAGCATATCAGTTCTGTCGTGCCCTAGCCAGTCTCCAGACCTATAGAGAATCTTTGGAGGGAGCTCAAACTCCGTGTTTCTCAGTGACAGGCCAGAAACCTGACTGATCTAGAGAAGATCTGTGTGGAGGAGTGGGCCAAAATCCCTCCTGCAGTGTGTGCAAACCTGATGAAAAACTACAGGAAACGTTTGACCTCTGTAATTGCAAACAAAGGCTACTGTACCAAATATTAACATTGATTTTCTCAGGTGTTCAAATACTTATTTGCACAGTGGACATGCACCTACGATGACAATTTCAGACCCCTCCATGATTTCTAATTGGGAGAACTTGCAAAATAGCAGGGTGTTCAAATACTTATTTTCCTCACTGTATTTAAGTGGATTAAACACAATTAAATTAAGTTAGGACAAAATGTAAAGTAATTGTGTTTCTTTAGCTCATTTTAACTAAGCAATTTGAACAAGCAGTAAAAAAAAATTTTCGGGGACAAAACGTTCCCAGAACAAAAAGTTCAAAATTGTAAAACCTGTGATGAAATCCAAACAGCTGTTTTCAGTATCTCAGTATCTACAGTTTGCATTTGTTGGTTGACACTGTACTGTGGCATAACGTATAGATTTATAATGATTTCCGCTGGAACTTCACTCCCACATAAATACCATTCATTGTGAAGTCAACAGATTTATTTTTTCTGGTGAAAGGTGGTGATTCATTTTTCAAAATTCTGAACAAAGACTTTGTTTTGGTGAGTGATTCGTTAAATGTCTGTGTGGCGAGCAGCGAGGTCGAGGGACCGTGAGGGCGGGACGAGGCGGCGCTCATCAGTGAGGATGAGCGCCAGCTGCGCGCTGCAGCGATCTCGGGTCTCACGGAGGAGTGAGGGAGTATAAAGGAGGAGCGACGACAGTGAGGGACGAGAGCCTGCTGCCGTCCGCCATGATGGGGAGGAGCAGGGAGCGCGGGACTGGGACTCGCTTCCGGCTGCCCTCAGAAGGAGGAGCCACCGCCGGGGAGGGGAGGGGGGGGGGGGGGTAGAGCGCAGTCTCGGGAGTGCCCCCTGGCCTGCGAAGGGCGTTGGGGGTATGTGGCAAGCAGCGAGGTCGAGGGACATTACTACAGTCTCCAACATGACTGTTGCAGCTCGGCAAGTTCTCTCATGTGAGATGTTATGCGCACACTGAATTTGGCTTCTCAGCGAGCGCTAAAGTTGTTTTTCTTCTGCATTAGCCTGTTTTAAAGATTTTTTTCATTCTTAATGATTGTTCTTTGCAATTGTATATATGGCTTACCATGTTTCATTCAGAGCTTGTTAATCTTGAATATAACTTTGTTAATAAAATAAAAGTATTGAAAGAAATCTTCATAATCCTTTTTAATATGGCAATACTGTCAAACAGATATTCTAACTAAAAACAAAACACATATTAGCTCCAATTTTGGTTAAAATGCAAAGTTCATGTATTTGCACAGCAGGATAATTAGTTACCAAAAACGTATGTTAAGAATCGTTTTGGGAATCGACTCGTTACTCCCAGAATCGGAATCGGATCCAATCGTTAAGTGCCTTAAGATTCCCACCCCTAATTTTTATATTGTAATAATTTCACAGTTGCTCTCTAAATTAATGTAGAAACAACTTAAAGACAGTATATTTTAAATATTTGTTGTAATGGCATCTTTTTATGAAGCTAATTCTGAGAGTTATTGTTTGTTCAAGCGCAAAAGAGATTGGCATGGTATTGGATGTGGCGATGTTCAGTGTTGCCAGACTGGGTCGACGATTTCCAGCTCAAAATCTCACCAAAACCCGCCCACTCCATAAAAAATGGCCAAAACTTTAA
Source organism: Romanogobio albipinnatus (assembly GCA_023566225.1). Classification (NCBI taxonomy): domain Eukaryota; kingdom Metazoa; phylum Chordata; class Actinopteri; order Cypriniformes; family Gobionidae; genus Romanogobio; species Romanogobio albipinnatus. The sequence continues at coordinate 8,875,677 of CM042243.1, read as the reverse complement.
CTGCCAAAATAATGTGATAGAATTGTATTGCCATACCAATCAAGGTTGATAAGCACCATTGTATCTCCTTCAAATTCTTCAATTGAGTTAAGGAAAGGCGAGTATGGGGGTAAATATTGGGTGATAAATTGAAGATAGGCCCAAACCCTAGCCTGACGTCGTCATAGTCAGATTGTAGTCAGAATATGAGTCTGATGCTGCCCCATTGGGCTGTGATTATGAGGCGTTTTTCAAACGAACCAGGAAAGAAAATGCCTCTGCACTCGATTGGATAGACCTACAACCAATCAGAGCAACGGAGTAAGTGACGTATGTTTAGCGACGCATAGTTGTCAACAGAACTCAACTGCACACACACTGGAAGAAGTAGAAGAAGATGATGAGTGTAAATGATCTTTGCCGGTGTTGTAAAAAGAATTTAAGGATACACGGAGTACTTACCAACACGATCATCATTTTTGAGATAATTAGTAAAGGTGAACGCACATACAAACAAGTTCTAGGATTAGAACGAATTCAACCCAAGCGCTCTTTGGTGGCGTGGATGGTTACGTTACTGTTGATCATCTGTCCATCATCGTATAAAGCCCGCCCTTACAATTTGATTGGTCCAAACAGCTCTGGTTCAGGCATAGATGCTCCACAATGGATCAAGTCAAGACCGAACTTCCCAACCTCAAATGTTGTGGGCGGGGCTAAATTCGGCATCCAGGACCCGAAGCCATGAAACTGAAGATTATCCTAGACTATTACATGGGTCACACCATCAGCACTACAGACCTGATTTAGCTCATCAAGGAAGGTTACAAGGAAAGACCCAATTCAAGGTCTGTGTCCTACCACACCATCTTCCGATACAGCCGCTCTCATGGTGATATTGGCTCCACATTGTCCAGGTACTCAGACGGTCAATTCCGACCTCTCCTCTTTGCCTTGGCCAGCTTTGACCACCACATATTCCTTGCCTTCCACCTCCACTGATAGCTCCACGTTATCGTTATGTTGAGTCCCCTCATCTCACTATATATGCGTGGCACAATGTGAAATCAATCATCAGTCATGAGTTGGCAGTAATTCGTTAAAACCACAAAAGCAGTTACAAGGGCCATCTTGATTACAGCAATGTCAAATTTGAAAACATGGTCTGTAAAAGTGGTACAGAAACCATGTCTGATAAAGAATGATGATGAAATATTACATTCATAGATAATGTAGTCCAACTGGGTCATGTTCTATGGTAACTGGTGTCAACTGATCTTTCATGATCTAAATATAGAATATTGTTCCTCAATTTCCTTTAGATCTATGCAGTAAGAGTGCATTGTATCAAAGAATTTGGAAACGTGTTAACGTTTGGAAAAATTTGCATTTTGATCATCAGTTGAAAAATTACATGAAGGTTCTGATATTAGTGCAAAAATTATTGTAAAAAAAAAAAAAATACTAACTACAGTGACGATTGAAGAACTCTCTATTTGTATGTAGGCCATTAACATATTAACAAAGTAGATCTTGGAGGAACGATAGCACGGACTCGATCGGGCATTCCCAGGGGTCTTCTTGGCGGAATGAGCACCAGGTGACGAAGAGGTTCCACTTCAACGCATAGGCATGCCGAGTGGACTCTGCACTAGCGGAAGTGATGGTGGCGACCACCGGAGGTGGTAGGCCACTCAAACCTGCCGCGTCCCATCCAGGAGCCACACGTGGAGGTTCCAAGATCTGGACGCGGGTGCCATAGGGTGCCCCGTCTCTGAGTGTCTCAGAGGAATAGGCCAGGGAGGGGCTGTCGCAAGGAGTAAGAGTTCGGGGAACCAGGTCCGGCCGTGCCAGTACAGGGCGACCAGAAGGACCTGCTCCTTGTCCTCCTTGATCTGCACAGGAGCTGTGCGAGTAGGCTCACTGGGGGGGGAACGCATATTGCGTCGGCCCCGCGGCCAGCTGTGCGCCCGTGCATCCGTGCCGAGCGTGCCCTCGGTCAGGGAAAAGAACAGGCTGCAGTGGGAAGACTCGTGGGAGGCAAACAGAACTACCTGCGCGTCCCCGAACTGTTCCCAAATCAGCTGGACCGTCTGGGGATGGAGTCACCATTCTCCCGGGAGTGGCTGAAACTGTGAGAGCTCGTCGGCTGGACAGTTCAGGGCTCCTGGAATATGGACAGCACGAAGGGACCTCAGGCGCTTCTGACTCCATAAAACGAGGTGGCGGGCGAGTTGAGACATACGGCGGGAGCGTAGACCGCCCTGTTGGTTGATGTATGCTACTACGGCCGTGTTGTCTGTCCTGACAAGCACATGTTGACCCCTCAGCAACGCCCGGAAGCGGTGCAGGGCGAACCGTACTGCCAGTAACTCGAGGCAATTGACATGCAGAAGGCACTGGGGTCCTGTCCAGGAGCCCGCGGCTGCTTGTCCATTGCACATGGCACCCCAACCCGTGGCAGAGGCATCCGTCGATACGACAACATGCCTGGAAACTCGTTCTAAGGGCACACCGGCCCGTAAAAAACTAAGGTTTGACCACGGGGTGGGTGTCTGAAGGCAGGCCCAAGTCACTTGTACCCGGAGCGTGCCAGACTGCCATGCCCATCGTGGGACTCGATCGCAAAACCAATGCTGAAGCGGTCTCATATGAAGTAATCCGAGCGGCGTCACCGCAGCTGCAGATGCCATATGCCCCAGGAGCCTCTGAAAAGTTTCAGTGGAACCGCACTCTTGCTCTCGATGGACGGAGGCAAGTCAGCAGGACTGCGTGCGCGCTCGCTGGTAAGCAGCACGCACCTGGCGACCGAGTCGGAAACCACGGGGCAGAGTCGCTCTTCTCCCAGTCGACCCAGACGGGTTAAGTGCCGGAGCACTTGGACTCTGTGTCCGCAGATCTGCTTACGAGAGTGACCCAGTATGAGCCAGTCATTGAAGTAGTTCAGGATGCGAACCCCGTGCTGCCTGAGTGGCGCAAGGGCTGCCTCGATAGACTACGTAGATTCACGAGGGGACAGAGCTGCCCGAATGGAAGGACTGCATACTGGATGTCCGCCCCTCGAAGCAAACCGTAGGAACGGTCCGAGTCGAGGAAGGAGACATGAAAGTAAGCGTCCTTCAGGTCGATCGCTGCAACCAATCTACCGGACGAACGCGTCCGAGGAGGCGTTCACTACCGACATCCTGAACGGAAGCCTGAGAAGGGATCGGTTCAGGACGGGCAGGTCCAGGACTGGCCGTAACCCACCGGTTTCCTAGGGTACAATGAAGCAAGTGCTAAGGAAGCCGACTTCATTTCGGCTGGAGGGACAGGCTCGATTGCACCCTTCACCAGTAGGGTGGCAACCTTCGCACGCGTGACGGGGGCGTTGGCCCCGATCTCGGTACAGCGAACTCCCCAGAGCGGGAAGGAGAGGCCCTGCTACCATCCCCTGGAAAGAACTGGGACCCATCTCTGGGTTGTCCGCCTCCAGCCCGGCGTTTTAACCAGGCTGGGGAGCGGACTGGGCGACATCCTGCAACCACCTCCATGGCGCGGCCTGGTGAAGGCTGCTGCTGGGGCCGGACGGGAGGAGGGAGGGCGCCCTCGGCGGCGAGTGGACTGAGGCGACTGAGCCGGCGGCTGGTGCAGCAGCTAGCCGCCGGGGCAGTACGTGTTACAGCCTCAGTCTGCTCTGGGGCGGCCGAGAACCGTTGGGCGCAGTTCTCAGCCGCGCCGCCGAAGAGGCCAGCCTGGGATATGGGCGAGTTGAGGAGGCGGGCTCAGTCGACCCCCCCATATCACCAGGTAAGGCCAGGAAATTCTCCCGGACCACAGCTGTGGACATCGCCCGACCGAGGGAGCGTGTGGCCACCTTCACCACCCAGAGGGCGGGATCAGTGGCGGCACGCAGCTCAAAAAAGAGCCCTGGGTCAGCTCCACCCTTGTGCATGTGCAAAGGGGCGGCGGCCTACCCCATAGCATTGCAGGACCACGCCACCGAAGTAGACGAGCCCACAGGCTTAGGGAGGGTGCTTAGGACAGCCACGCCACGTCAAAGCCCTCTGTGGACACCGTAGTGCGCAACAGAGTGTTCAACAGTGGGGGGGCCCCAGTGTACCCTAGGCCGCGGCCCCATCAAGGGCAGAGAAGGCGGAGGAGGCCACCAAACGGTCACGGGAAGCACGGGGACTTCCAGGACCGCGTGATCTCCTCATGCACCTCGGGAGCTAAAGGCATTGGGGGCGGGGCCCAACAGCTGTCGGGTGCCGCCCACAAAAACTGATCGCGCAACCACGAGCACTCGCGACAGGGCGGAGTTCCACACCAGCGCGAGGCTCGCGGCTGCCCGAGATAACATGGCTGTCAACTCTAGGTCAGATCAGGCAGCGCTGACACACCCGAAGGCGGAGCACAACCTAATCGTCATCCCCAAAGGACTCTAGCCCACCTTGGGATGCGGCGATCGACATCTCAGTGCTATCTGGAGTGTGAACGAAACGAACGAGGCGTCAGAGACGGGCCGCTGTTTCAGTCCAGCACTCGCGGGAAGCGATGTGCGAGAGGGGGGTGTGGCCCGAGGAACGTATCGTCGGGGTTCTTAATACCACAGCATCGCCCTCAGGTCACCCTGGCCACCAGCCAAAGTACCACCTCTCTCAGAGACGGTAGATTGGGGTGTGGCAGAGGGGACTCTCTCTCCTCGCGGAGATCACTGAGTCTCGACCGCGACATCGCGATGGTCACGTTCCCGCAGTGGGAACATGACACATCCACAATCACTGCCCGAACGTGCTGAAGCCCAAACACGTCGAGCAGTGAATGTGCCCATAGACAGCAACGGAGATCGATCGCACCCGGAAGTGCACGGGCGAACCGTCTTAAAAAAGACGTGCCACGCGCAAGCTCTTTTTGTGAGAGGAAACCTCGCAGTCGATGCCGAAGCGCCCAGGGAAACACACACCAGCTGTCTAGCAGACCACCGCGCAGATCAGCAGGCAGGAAGTATGCGATCACTGGAACGCGCCGTCACACCAACACCGACTGGAAAGCTGCTCGTCTCGAAGAAGCTGACAGAGTCTCAGAAGGCTTGTGAGGAGTGAAGAGGTAGGTACTCTTGGCTCCGAAAGCAGAAACATAATGCGATATTGCCACGTGCTTCCTTTTATACTCACGCGGTGAGGCGGAGTTACGTATGCAAAATTCGCATGCCCCATGGCATTGGCACGCCATTGGGCATTTTCTATATGCTCGAAGATGATAGGCTTCTAAGCGAAACCCCCATTCGTTAGTCACTAACGTACGTCGTAGTGACTGAACGAAAGGGAACTGAAAATATGTTGAAATTGTTCCCTTTTAAACTTGCTTGTGCAAATAGAAAATTTTTTAGCACTCTATAATATTTGCAAACTATTAGTTTATAGTTAATTAATAGTTTATAAACTGTAGTTAATTACTAATTAACATTAATAGACTAAATACAAATAGTGAGTTGTTCATTGATTGTCATTGCAATGAAAGTTTTTTTGTTTAACTAGCACATACTGTTCTTAAAGTGTTAGTTAATGCTTTGATAACGTATTAACTGTAAATAGTTCCGACATTATGACACAGAAAATGGGAGTAAGAATACATCAGTTAGGAGTAGGGGTATAGGTTTAGGGGATAGAATATACAGTTACACAATAATTTCTGTGTGTGGCATACATATAACACACAGTTTCCATGTGTGTGTTCCTCAAGTGATCTTTGCCTGCATGTTCGCACACCTCTGACTCCCACGTTTGCATTTCCACATAATCTGTCAAGTAATTACCAAAGAAAGATAAGATTTTGAGAAAAAGACTGGTATATTCTTTGGAAACATGTATGTTCCCCTTACTGAAATTTTTAAAGATTGAAAGCTATCAATGGTACATGAAAATCAGTCTGAAACAAATGTTTCAAATTAAAACACTGCAGCACAGCAACAAACAAATAAAAAAGGACATTTAATGTCACTGAAAGTCACTTATTTATGGATATACTTGATCTGTATTTCAGTCTAAATATAATATTCCAGTCCCTCATAAAGATCATGCTGTAGTTATGAATGCCGTCCCGTCTGGGTTAAAATGTTTCTTAAAAAGATCTGCATGTCCTCAGCTTTCTCTTCTAGAGTCGGATCTGTTTCTCTTATTAAGAATAATAATCAATGTGTTTGGGCTTTGTTTCAAAGGTATATCATCTCCATCCTTACTAATATATTATATTATACTATTGTTAGTCTTATTTTAGAATGACTGTGATGGTCGGATGTGGAATTAAATGTGGAAACCTCATTATAAATAATAATGAAATACATTTATAAAAATTACTCTTGCAATTACTATCTTCTAAGCAAATTTCATTGTGAAATTTATTTATTTTTGGTTTACATTTGTTTTTGGTCTGATTTGTGTTAACTTATTAAGGATTACATTATGTCCAGCTTTCAACTGTTGAAAGTGGAAATGCTTTATTTGTTCTGTCCCCATGACATGTCCTATCATAAGGAATGTTATTTAATTAATCTGCTACTTCTGTTAGCTATATGTAGTATACATAAATGTAAATATGGGAAAATAAGCCTTTGAAGTACAGATTTTATAACTACTAACTACTTATGGTTAGTTAACAAAGCATAAAAAAAATATTATCTAACGTTACATATGAGCTATTTAAACAATAATCATTTTGTTAATTACAGTTACAATGACTGAAGAAACTCACTATTTGTATATAGTCTATTAACATACATTATCCATTACATAATCTGTCAAGTGCTTAATCAATCGCCAAAGAAACAAGGCAAGATTTTGACAAAAAACGAATTCATTTAAAAGTGATTCATTTGTCATGAATGTGTGTGGGACAGGATCTTATCTTAGTTTCATCTGACACTTTCATGTGACACCATTAATATCTTGTAATCTTTTACATTTCAAGAGAAAGAATGTCAAAATGTACATTTGATGCCACTGATTTGAAGTAGGGTGACCAGATTTCTCATGGTGGAATACGGGACGGATGGAGACACACACACAAACTTCACATATTTCATGATATGAGAAATTTTATTCCATGATAACGATATCCTAGTTATTTTATTGATTGATGTTATATAAAAAGTACGTTTTTTTCAGGTACAGTAGGTTTATTTAATATGTATACCTTTATTTAACATCTTTTGTTGTTTGATTAATATTATTGGCACAGATAGGTATTTTGGGCTGCTGTCTCGTGGTGCTGCATGTAAGTTTTTGACTGAACTAAAGCATAAAAATACCATATGTTTGCAGAAATTTAGGAAACATCCTGAGTTCACATCCTTGTTTCTCCGAAAAAACAATGCTACAGCCAGTTATTTTACTTTGAAATGTGTGTTCTGCGTCGGAATGTCTGATTTTGTTTTGGTCTGCGCGATACAGCAGGTTGCCAGTTTACCCAATAGTATTTCGAAAGCACAGGTTGCCAGTTGGCAGAAAAACACAGCATACTGCTGCCATGGAAGCCAGCAAACAAACTGGATCAGAGATCACAGATTATACCTGACCTAAAAAGCTTCGGCATCCATCAAAAAATCTCTATGAACTCAACTCATAAATCAACTCATCAACGTACAGTGTGTAAAGCCAAATTGATACTTCTGAGTCGAGTGTACTTGAGTTTGCTTTTGGTACAATACAAATATACTATAATGCATTTTTAATACATTTAATAGTACGTCTTTTTCACCTGTCTTCCTCTCCGACAGAAAAGAATAAAAAGAATGAAGAATGAAATGTTCCTCAGGAGGTTTATAGTGCAATGACTGATGCAATACTGTAGGCGGTGGTATATAGTTATCATTTTCTCTCTGATATTATCAAACTTGCAAGTCAAGGTATTCATAAAGGCATCACTTAAATTCATTACTTAAATTTTTGCAAAGAAATATAATCCCAAAGTGTAAAAAAAGACCCTGTAAAACTTGTGAATCAAACTGTGGCTGTTTTCAGTTTTCTTGGGAGATGTTTTTGCCCTTTCTGACAAAAATTCAAAAAAGTAACAAAAAAGACAAAAAAGTAACTTGTGCAAATGACATTAAATAAATAATGACAATAATAATTCCATAATAAAAAAAAAGAGAAAACCTGTGGATGTGCTTCTTACTTGTATGTAATTCTAAATGTAACACAACTGTACTCACCTCAAAAATCATACACCGTCTAAAAACATTCATTCTAATTCAAATCTCGGTTTGAAATGGTTTACGAAGTCACCAAAACCTCAAACACTGAACGATTTAAAACAGTAAAACAACATAAAACAATTTCCCCGAAGATTCAGCTAAAAACATTTAGAATTTTTTTTGTATAAAAGAGTACAAAATCAGTAGGTCCATGTTTTTTTTTTTCATTGTTTTTTTTTACAATCACTGACACAATAAATAGTAGTGCTTGAGGCACACTCAATGAAACCATTAACTCATAATTCATAAGCATGTTTAGAGATTAATGTTTTCGAAAATTGCACAGGACTCATTTTCTCTAAACTATAACACAAAAGCCCACACACCATGAAACACATGATCACACATGTCTTGCAACAGCAAACGCTTCACTCAAAATTATTTGAACTCTTCTCAAAATTGTGTTTTTGCATCATATCTCTACACACAATCCATCAAACGATTCGCTCTTAACTACACACAGATGTGACACATGTAAAACACTACTAACTTGCTTTCAGTGTGCAGTCAGTGTGTACTTTTTTTCTTGATTTACCCCGAAAGAATGGAAATGAAATGTGACAACATGCCCCGTAGGTGGGGTACACTGTAACATGTGAGGGAAACAATGTAACATGACCAAATGACAGCTTAAAATGTTATCTGATATAATCCAAAAAAATATCCAAGACAAATTAAAATATTTTGCCAATAAAATACAATTATTAACTTAATAAAATTAAAATAAAGGCATTTTTTAATCATACTTTTTTTTTTAGTTTGACAACAAACACTACAATACAGCTACAGCATAGTTCAAAACATAATAATAATGAATCATTTCATAACATTGACATTATTCACCTTTTTCTCATGGTTTCTCAATAGAATTCATAAACGTATCGAATAGAATTGCATAGTTCTAATAGGGGCACAATTTACAACATTCCCCACCTGCACAACTGGGATTTAACCCTGCCCGTGCCTTCTGCTGGTTAGATCAGCATTAGACAACTCTCTCAACTCTTAAATAACAGACGATATGATTCAAATAATATCAGATTTGTCTCATTTTAAATAAGCACAAAAAAACAGATAAGAAAAATAAACTTAAGTAAGAAATTGACTTTTGCTATGGTTAAATAAATGTATGTATGCCTATTACTGTACACTATCACCAGAAAATCCCAGGGGACAAATAGCCCTAACTTCTTTTGAATTTCAAGTCAACAATCAAGTTTTGTAGGTATCCCACCAGCACAAACTCTCCGCCCATTAGGCTCAAATGAAAGGAATAAACTGCCTATATAAAGACAGATTGTCTGACTAAAACCTTCAGAAATCGACTGGACGGGCACACAAGAACACTTGATACTCAACGCAGGTATGATGGCATATGATCCAATCATCTACAGAAATAATCTAAATCACTAAACCCTTTTAGCAATTGTATTTAATTATGTAGCTAACTGGGTAAAATGGTAACCAGTATTTTTAACATCATGACGAGTGATTGACATTTCAGAACTTCATGAATAGGAAGCGACACTTACGTTTAAAACTTGAGCTCTTGTTGTTTTGTCCTAAACTTTATAAACCTATTGCCTACTTGTGTTCTTTTCTGTTTCTTAAAACATATTTTAAATGTATAAGCCATCACAAAATGTATTTTAGCCAATTAAGAGCATTAGAACAATGTCAATTTAGTTTTAAATTGTTAGTATTGTTGTTCGTAATTATTATTTTATACTCCAATAGACTTTGCTTTGAAAAGGCTCAAGCAATGTCGGAAGAAAAATGGGTTTTCCTTGTCGCCGGCTCAAAGGGCTGGGAAAATTACAAACACCAGGTTTGTGTTTGTTTTTTTAATAATTTTCAAGACATATTGCTAATAAATTCCCCAAGTTGTGCTGTGCCTCAGTTTATAAATGATGACTGAACACAGAAATCATCGTTTTCATTTGTGTTGCAGGCCAATGTGTGCTGTTTTTATCAGATAATCAAGAAACATAGAATTCCTGATGAGCAGATTGTGGTGATGATGTATGATGACATAGCTTACAATCCCAAGTGAGTAATTTCCTTAAGCTTTTGAGTATCACGTGTTTTATGCTTGATCTCAATCCTCTGTGCTAAACATGCTGCTAATTAATGGAGCCGTTTTGAGTTCCTTAAGCTTTTGAGTATCACGTGTTTTATGCTTGATCTCAATCCTCTGTGCTAAACATGCTGCTAATTAATGGAGCCGCATTTCCATGGGTGTCAAAAGCAAAATCGGGTTGTCACTAGGGTTGGGTACCGAACTCGGTTCACCCAAAAATGAAAATTCTGTGATAATTTACTCACCCTCAAGTTGTTCCAAACCTGTATGAGTTTCTTTGTTCTGCTGAACACAAAAGAAGAAATTTAGAAGAATGTTTGTAACAAAGCAGATAGAGCAACCATTCACTACCATGGTATTTTTTTCCCTACTATGGTAGTGAATGGTTGCTCTCTCTGCTTGGTTACAAACGTTCTTCTAAATTTCTTCTTTTGTGTTCAGCAGAACAAAGAAACTCATTCAGGTTTGGAACAACTTGAGGGTGAGTAAATGATCACAGAATTTTCATTTTTGAGTGAACTATCTCTTTAAGGGCACCGACCGAATTACGTCGGTACTACCGAGTACCGATTCACATTAAATCAATCGGTACCAAATTTCGGTACCTGAGAACGCATCTGGTGATATAGATTAATGTCTGTGAATATTAAACAGCAAAAAGACTATTTAAATACAAATCCTGCGTGTCTCTGTGCAAATGAAAGCCGTAGACGCGCGGTTTACTATATACACACACACACACAATCGTACGTGTCGGTCGCATGTGTCCATCGCTGCCATCTCATATGAGGACATGAACGCATGAACGTCATCTCCAGAGCCACAGAGAGTCACTTTATGAGCATTTTACCGTTTAATTTGAGAAAAACTATCGTCATATCATAAACACACAGAGACTCAAAAGGTCTTCACGGCAACACGTCAAAATAACAGTACGGTTTCACTTGACAAATAGGCTACATTACTGTTGTACAGTAGAAATTAGATACGTCTCAATGTAATAATAATACTAACACTAATGTAATACTAATAAATGATCAAAACGTTATTTTTTAAGTAATAAATTACCATTTTCTTCATGTTTTAATTTGAACCGTATAAAGGTCAGTTGTGCAGCACTTTGTTTGACAAAAAAAGTTTAATTAAATTAAAAGATCAATTAAATTAATGTATTTTGTCTTCATTGTCTTCATTACCTGAAAATACACAACACATCATTTGTTTTTATGAATTAAATTAAGTACCTAGTGGCCTACTATTTACTAGTAAATATTACAGTATACAAACATCACAGACAATGCCAGACAGAGACCAGGGCAGCTCTGGCATAATGTCAATAACACTTCTATAAACGACTTACAGGTTCTTTACAGTTATTGATGTTAACATCCCGAAAATACTGGTTGGGTACCAGTACCGAATTTCAGGTACCGGTACCGATACCGGTTAAAATGTGAATGGTATCCAACCCTAGTTGTCACAGAGGGACGAATGGAAGACAATATAGTAAATTATTTTTTGCATTCGCCACAATAGCAAAAGGGGGAAAAGATCAAAAATGTGTGATACCATAGCATTTGCATGTCTTTCCAGATGAGGAAAAAATACAGACTGATTACGGAAGACTAAAGAGAGAAAGATGTCAAATCGACCGTCATTTCCTCAGACATTCATTGCAAACACCCTCATAACAGCATTCTGCTAGATCAGAGAAAAGTGTCGATAAGATTGCTGGTGCTGACTGTGTTTAACATTTTCCTTTTCTTTGCCTGCAGAAACCCACATTATGGAGCCATTCTCAGTGTAGTCGATGAGTCAAACGTGTACTCACAAGTTCCGAAGGACTACACTAGAGAGGTAACATTTGTTTTGTTTTGACATGGTGACATGTTACATTTTGTTTTGATGTTTTTATTCTATATCTGAGCACAATTATAACTTGCAACAATAATGATCAATTATGGCAATTATGATCTTATAGGATCTGACCCCAGAGAACTTCCTGGCTGCTCTTCAAGGGCAAAACACTGTGAACAAAAAAGTCATAAAAAGGTTTGTTTGTCTGTTAAGAAGAAATCTTTCAATGATATCAATATAGTATGTCATGTAAAGTTTTATTTTATTATTATTATTACCTTCACTTTTGTACAGTTAACTAATGACCAACCACTGAATGCGAGGAAGCAAGAGTTGTAACTTGTTGTGTAACATTTGAGTCTGAAATCGCGTACTTGCCTACTATCTCTTTCACTATTTCTTACGCAACCTTCTAAGTCATAGGGCTGGAGCCTATCCCAATTTCCTAGGCCAGAGGCAGGGGAAAGCACCCTGGACAGATGGCCAGTACTTGTCTGGCTATCACCAGACCAAGCTCAATTTAAGATTGAACATTGGTCTGGGGAGTCTGCTCTGTATTTTCTACTGCACAAGAGGCGTGATCAAAAATGACTCTGTATGCAATTGGATAGTCCTTCAACCAATCAGACCACAAGAGGCGTGATCAACGGGCATCGATCCATCGCTTCTTTATCCGTCATTTTGTTAAACCCGTCAATAGCGCGCCAGGTGGATAAGCCAGTCTGTGATTGGTTCCCGCAAAAGTGTAACAGAAGCAGTAGAAATCAATGTACAGGTTTCCAGACTGAGCTGCAGGGCGAAATCAAATCGTCGGCAGATCAGGCTGGGTCAGTACTATATAGTAGGCAAAAAACAGTATGTGACAAAAGAAGCATGTCCGAATTCACAGAACTCATAAAAGATATGGCAAAAAAAGTACCCAAATGACCTACTTCTTCCGTTGAGAGACTTGCTGTGTCTGAAATCGCATACTCTGTTGAGTAGGTACTTATTTTGAAAAAGTAATTACTTCACAATACTAAAAAAGTTCTATATAGTATGAATGTAATCTGGACGTACTACATTCGCCATGTTGTCATTATCATGTGACCAACCAGTGTCAGTTGAGTCGCTTCACCTCCATTCATAAATCTTCTCCCGTGGCCTCATGGGATAGTAAAGTGCTCATCGTATGCACACTTCAGATTCTTGCCAGAAGTAGTAGGTCATCAGGTTTACCTTTTCATTCAGACATACTTCTTTTGTCATAAATACTGTTTTTCGCCTACTATATAGTAGGGAAGTATGGGATTTCAGATGCAGCCAATGTGTGCATATGAAGGACACTTTACTATCCCATGAGGCCACAGGAGAGGATTTATGAATGCAGTGAAGCGACGCAGCTGACGCTAGTAGGTCATGTGATAGGAACATGGCAAATGTAGTATGTGTGTATTATTACATGCATACTGTATAGAACATACTTTTTTAGAGGTCACGAAGTAATCAGTTATTCAAAAAAGTACCTACTCCGGAGAGTGTGTGATTTCAGATGCAGCCAATGTGTTTGTCAAAATACACACTTTTCTATGAATTAGGTGACCGCACCACCTACTGGTCAAAAAGTTGTATCACGAATGAAATAATTGTAACGGATCTGCCACTTCAGTGCTTGGCCCTGTAAATTCTGCTTGCAGCTAACATGAATTTGAAGCAAAAATGAAGTACCATTATTATTTTCATTTAATACAGTGGAAGAAATGACAACATTTATATCTTCATGAGCGGTCTGGGAACAGAAGGCACATTTGAATTTCCTGAGAAGTCGGTAAGTATAAAAATATTCAAGAGATTACCAGAATGGATATGATATTCAGTATTTTTATAATGATGAGCCAAAAAGTTATGATATATATCAAAATGCCAATTCTCTACTCTCAATAGAGTAGCAATGTATGAAGCTCACAGCTCTCACATAATTCACTTTCTGTCTACCAGCTTGAATATGAACAAAATCTATGGGGAACATTTTTTTACCCTCATGCAAAAATCGCACGGATTCTTATGGGAAAGAAATTCTGCCCACAAAATCAATGGGACAGTATGTTAAGGAATCATTTATCCAAGCATGAAAAAATATATAATAATAATAATCTAGAAAAAGCTAAAATTAGCATCACTTAATACATTTATAAGTGTAGCTATGGATTCACAATTGACAACAATTTAGTTTAATTCATTATGATTATTTTATTTATTTGCTTGCAATGGTTGTTTATAAGTGATTATCTTAAAAATGACTATTTAGTGAAGTGAAGTGAGTGAAGTGAAGTGACGTGTGGCCAAGTATGGTGACCCATACTTGGAATTTGTGCTCTGCATTTAACCCATCCAAGTGCACACACACACCGTGAACACACATCCGGAGCAGTGGGCAGCCATATTGTTGCGGCGCCCGGGGAGCATATTGTTGCTCAAGGGTCTCACCTCAGTCGTGGTATTGAGGGTGGAGGAGGGCTGGTTATTCACTCCCTCCACCGAAAATTCCTGCCGGACCTGAGACTCGAACCAAGTCCGACTCTTTAACCATTAGGCCACGACTGCCCCCAAAAATAAACTGCCCCTCTAAAATCCCCCTGTAGGTATGGATTTTAGAATTTACTGTCATTTTAGGGGATGGAACGATACATTCAAGATTTTGCATGCAAATAATAAGGACATAGGAACTTATGTTTAATCTGCCAACCTGCTGATTTCTATAGAACATTAATTGTATAGCATGTTTTATGACAGCTTCATCAGGCTGATTTCATTGGAGCGATCAAGAACATGTCTGATGAAAACAAATTTTCAAAGGTATGTATTCACTAATGTTTACATAATTTTTTATAATTTTTGAACTAATAATGAACTGCACTTATAAAGCATATATTGATCTTTGTTAATGTTAATTTCAACATTTACTAATGCTTTATTAAAATCCTGTTAACATTAGTTGATGCACTGTGAACTAACATGAACTAACCATGAGCAATACATTTGTTACTGTATTTGTTCATCTTTGTTAACGTTAGTTAATATAAATCCAGCTGTTCATGGTTTGTGCATGTTAGTTAATACATTAGCTAATGTTAACTAATGACCATTATTCCAAAGTGTTACCGATTCGGTAAATAAAAAATTATGTCAAATGTCCAAATGTGAAATCTTACTTCCTTAAAGCTGACGTCTGTAACTTTTGGCGCTCTAGCGGTTAATAAACAGAACTGCATGCGTCTTGCGGAAGAACATTGCAGCCGGAGCTACTTCTCTCTGTTTATGTCTATGGCGAGTCACGCAGGGATTGTGCTCCTCCGCAGCGGTTTCTACCAGACCGGTTTGAAATAGTCCCAATATAAACACTTATTATAAGCATGCCATAATGATTCAGGGTAAGACAAAAACACGGTTTGGAAAATGGATTCATGTTGTACATTCTCATCATATAATTTTTGTAAATCTTGAACACTTGAAGAACTTTTTTTTTATTTTATTTAATTTTTTTACTTTTGTCACTTCAGAAACAATCTGCCATGTGTCATCTTTTAAAAAGAGACCAAAACTATGTTTGTGCTCTAAAGTATTAAAAATGTATGACCATTTTAGTGCTCAAAATTGAATAAATGGATTATAACTACTGCATAAATATAATTTATTACTATAAAATCCACTAAAAATATTAAATAAAAAAGAATAAATATAAATATTAAATAAAAAAATATAGTACAATAATTTCATTGAGATAAATAATATTGGTCATTTTGAGTGTCAGCCGGTTTTCATCTTGGCCATTTTGCTTTTTGTCCCCTTAAATTCTGTGTAAAAATATCTCAGCTTATAGAAGTACCCAAAATTAACAAAACCCAATTTGTAATCTGAAAGGAAATTCAGACATTGTGAATTTATTTCCCCTACTTCTATTTATAGCATGTCCATGTTCCCCAATAGTCACATCAGTAGGCATACTGCTTTCACAACTGCTACTGCAATGCTTTTGAAAGGGGCAAAAACAACCTGTAGTGATATAAAACACCTGAAGTAAAGGGAATGAGTCAGATGTATTTTTAAATATCTTACCATTTCCTAAACATGTTTATGTGCTGCAGATGGTGATATACATGGACAGCAGTTACTCTGCAACGATGTTCAAAGACCTTAAGGATGTAAATGGTAAGATACATGAAAAGCACAGCTAATAGTCCTGCTTTTATGTAACCAGAGTCACACATTATTTTTTATTTGAAAGTTTTGTGTTCATAATCCATTTTCAAAAAGAAAAGGTTCTGATCTGTTCTGAATCTATCACCCAGTCTTTGCATTGGCTTCATGTACCGAAAATATCGAAGACACCCCTTCTGATTACGACAAACCCAGGGACGTCTTCCTCTCTGATAAATTCGCATCTACTTGGTTTAGATACCTTAATTCGGTATGTGTTTTCTGACAATGAACTTTAAACTGCATAGGTTAACATTCTGCTCTAATTACAGTCACAAAGTAAACATGACAAATGTGTGTACTTGTCTTTATATTCACAGGCTGACTTTACTACAGATACGTTCCATGACCTGGTAAAGAAAAAACAATCTAAGTTTCTTGATGAAAATCCTGACGAGCCCTGCCCCTGCCAGTTCGGGAACAGGGTATTCAAATCCAAAACTTTATACAATAAGAACATTTAGGTCATTATTTTAATATAACAGGATATGAATATGTATATATTGCTATTCACAACATCTATGTACTTATTTCTAAATTGGTTTCTGTTCAATTTCCTTTATTTATTTTTTCTATAGGAAATCACTAGCTGTTACCTCAGCGAGTTTCTGCAAAACTGAACACCTAACAAGCTGTTCGGACCTTGTTCAAGAAAACATCCTTCTGAGGCTCATGCAAATGATAAGAGTACTTTTTAGTACTCTACCTTTTTACTAGTTTCAGACTTATAGCTTTATGATTAAAATTAAATTGATTGCAAAAATAGCATACAAAATCATTCAGGAAATCTAAATAGTACGTTTCTGGTTTGGGGTTGATCGTTTTATTTTATTTTTTAAGATTCTGTTAACCAAGGCTGCATTTGTTTGCTCAAAAATAGAGCCCAAAACAGTAATATTATGAAATTTTGTGAAAACAATAAAACTGTGAAACTAAGGAAACTAAAGTGATTGTATGTCTTAATTTATGTGTGTGCATGGATTTGACATTAATTCTACATTGTCTTACGGTGTATATAGGATCTACATTTTAAAGGTTTGTTTGTTCCCCATGAAATGAAACCCATGACCTTGGCACTGCTACCAAGATCTTGACCTTTTAATTAATCACAGTAAGTGAATGTTGTCTGTGAGTTGAGTGACAGCCATATAAAGTGGTTCTCAATCTGTTTTGAGCCAGCACCCCCATTCATTATCCAGGTGCCTATACCATGAAGCCGGTTTAGCTGGCTAACCGGATATGTTTAAGCTTAGTTTGTGCCAATCCTGGGTTTAGGTACTATTAAAGTGGTTTGGCTTTTAGCAGTGTTCATCTCCATATAACTTATGCTCCACGGCTAACCTGCTTCAGGGCAGGTTATGTTCTGGATAAGAGATCTCAAACTGAGCTGTGAGCAAAGTGACACACCTCTGATGCAAGCATCTGGCTTTTAATAATGCTTTTTTATAATAATAATAATAATAATAATTTTGAATGGTTTATTTATAATTTATGTAATTATTATACCCTTAATCAATTACACATTTTAGTTCAACGATCATTAATAGGCACTTAGTTAAAATTAATATAAATAGCCTATGTAAAGGTCATACAAATAAGCTTTAAAATCAATAAATAAAGCTATAAAAATGACTACATGTGAGCTTAAATGTCCAGTCTCTCTATATATCAACAAAACTAACTTCATAACTTTTACTTGCATTGACGTAGTAAGATTTTTATTAAGGTTGTCATACTTTCATAGACAGCTCTTTTCTTTTTGCTGTGTAAATTTGTTTAAATTCTTAATATTTTTCAATCATGGAATATTCTGCAGAAGAGAGAAGTGAATCTCAGTTGATCCACAGCGTTTGATTGGCCGTTCACTACTGATGTCACAGCTTAACTCCTAAACTCAGGATCAAAGCCTGAGTTAACAGAGAAAGCTGATGATCAGCCTCATGGGACCAACAAAGCCGGAATAGATTGGTTTGATTTGGTTTTGTCAACTCGAAACGAATCCTGTAACCCTGAGTTTGTTAAACTACCATCATGGTACAGGCCCCAGGTCCTAGTGTCCTTTAATAATTACTGTGATTATTATTATGCATTTACAACAATAATAATAATCATCATTATTATTAATATTGATCAGACTGTAAGAAAACATCAAGCACTTTGATCTGCAGCAGCTCCAGATCCATTCCCCTCCACATCCACACCGGCGCTGTCTCCACGCCAATTCCTTGACTCACTTCCAGCCACTAGGGCGGCTGTCTATGGAGAATTTGTTACAGGCCCAGGACAGACAGAGACAGCTGTACAACAGAGGTACTAGACTTCGTCAATTTGCACCGGGAGATAAAGTGCTTGTATTACTCCCTACCTCTAGTTCTAAATTACTTGTGAAGTGGCAAAGGCACTTTGTGGTCGCACGGCGAGTTGGGGATCTCAACTATGAGGTGATCCGCTCAGATAGGGACGGGGCACATCAAATTTACCACATCTACCTGTTAAAAAAGTAGTCAGTGATGCTAGCGACGGTAGTGAGTGGAGAGGAGGATCTCGGGCCAGAGGCGGTTCAAAAGCCTCAATCTCTCGCCCTGGCCCCTGGTGGAGACCACCTCTCACCCTCACAGCTCACTGACGTGAAACATTTACAAGCAGAGTTTGCTGATGTGTTCTCGCCCCTACCCGGCCGGACCGACCTCATTCAGGACCACGTTGAGACTGAACCGGGAGTTGTTGTACGCAGCCGGCCTTATCGCTTACCTGAACACAGGAAGAAAGTGGCAATGCTAGATATGGGGGTAATAGAAGAGTCCAGCAGCGACTGGGTGAGCCCGATAGTTTTAGTACCTAAACCTGACGGCTCGGTCCAGTTCTGTGTAGACTATCGGAAAGTAAACGCGGTGTCGAAGTTTGATGCTTATCCAATGTCGAGGGTTGACGAATTGCTTGATCGGCTAGGTACTGCTTGTTTTTATTCGACACTGGACTTAACAAAGGGATATTGGCAGATCCCCTTGTTTCCCATGTCCAAAGAACTTGTCCGAGACCCAAGACCAAAAAGGAGGTTAGACAGTTCCTGGGGCTTGTGCCTAACTATTCGGACCTCGCCAGCCCGCTGACTGATCTAACTAAAAAGGAGGTACCAGATACAGTTTAGTGGAAGGAGCGGTTCCAGCAGGCTTTTACTCAGATAAAGGCTGCTCTGTGTAGTGGACCGCTCCTACAGGCTCCTAACTTTTCTCTCCCTTTTCTTCTGCAGACTGACGCCTCGGACAGAGGGTTGGGCGCGGTCCTGTCCCAGGAGATGGAGGGTGAAGAGCGGCCGGTGCTGTACATCAGTCAGAAGCTCTCTAAGAGAGAGACGATGTACAGCACCATAGAGAAGGAGTGTTTGGCCATCAGGTGGGCGGGAGTTCACCCTCTGTTCGGACCACGCCCCCTTTCAATGGCTCCACCTCATGAAGGATACCAACGCACGGATCACCCGTTGGTATCTAGCTTTACAGCCTTTTAAGTTCAGGGTGGTCCACAGGCCGGGTGCTCAGATGGCTGTGGCTGACTTCCTCTCCAGGAGGGGACTGGGACTTTGCGTGTGCCTGCCTGCCTGAGAAAACCTAGTGGACACCAAGTGATTGACCTGAAGAATTTCTGAGTGTACTTTTGTGTTGATGCGCCCATGTGCGCCCGTTGTGTTTGTATCTGAAGTTTTGAGTAATAAAATCGTGAGTCCCAGTAATGCCGACCCCATCTTCTTCCTTCCACCCCCACCCAAATACCACGAGCCGAACTACAACGAGCTACAAATCCGGAGTTCAACTGTATCTTGTTTATAAACCATTGTCACCGAAATTCAGGGAACAAACAAAAACACTTGCACAACTCCCGTTGCTGCTCCGGAAAAACAAACTCCATCCACTCTCCCATTAACACAGGGTTCTTAGGGAAGCTGTGCAGGGTTGTCTTGCCCTGACAACCAAAAAACACACACCTTTGGTGACATTGTTGATTTCGTGAAGTCCTGTGACTGCAGCGCGCAGCCGATGACTTCCCTTAAGCCGAGCAGAGCGCGTTAATGGGTGAGCGTGAGCGTATGCTCTCTCGCTCTAGCACCCATCCGGGAGAAGAGCCCGTACGGCCCGTACAAGGACATTCCGCCCTTGCTGACGTCAGATAGGCCCATACTCTAAAAAAAACTTTCCAAAAACTTATGAGAAACCGGAAGGAGTATTTTTGGCACAGAAATACTAACCAAATGTCAAAGTTTTTTTTATTTAAACTTTGTCCATGTTTAGCATGGGAATCCAGGTCTTTAACAGTGTAAAAAGCTCAGTATGCATGAAACAGCATTTCACCCCCATCCCCCCCAACCACCCCCCTTTAAGTTTCACTCCTTACGCAGATGCAGAAAATTCATGCATGCAATCTCCTTATTCTTTTAATAGAACACAAAGTGCACAAACATCCTCATAGAAGTGATTTACTGAGGCAGATGTTGAAGATCTTTGTCATGATCACAGAATGAGGAAACAATTGCAGGTGAAAATAACTCAGTTTTTAATGTCAGAAAGTTCAACTCGGAGACAGACAACACCGCTGGCAGGTGACGCAGGGACCTCGATGATCAACCGGTTGTATCTGTGCTGGTGATGAGTGAAGCGATGGTGAAGAGGGTGAAATCCGGCGTGAGACGATGAACAGGAAACTACGAACAGGAATCCCAGAACAAACACCACACGATACTCCAAACAGAACAGGAACAGGGAACTCAGGACACCAGACAGCACACAACATCGACAAACGATCTGACAAAGGAGAGGAGAAACCGGTGAGTATAAATGCAAGTGATAATGACTCGCAGCTGGCGCCGATGACAGATGAATGAGCATGATTGCTCCGACCACGCCCACGGATCCACGCAACACATACCAACACAACAAACAGAGACACGAGACACAAAAGAAAGCAATGCATACATGAACCGTGACAGTACCCTCTCTCCTAGGAACGCCTCCTGGCGTTCCCAGCCTCCCTTACCTGTCGATTGTAATCATCGATAAGGGAGTGATCCAGAATGTCTCTCGTAGGGACCCAACTTCTCTCCTCCGGACCGTAACCTTCCCAGTCCACCAAGTACTGGACTCCGCGTCCCCTCCGCCTAGAGTCCAGAATACGATTTACCGAAAACGTAGGTTCCCCATCTACGAGACGCGGCGGGGGAGGAACCGGAACCGGCGGGTTAATTGCTGATCGAAACACAGGCTTAATTTTAGATACATGAAACACGGGGTGAATTCTCCTGTACACTGGAGGAAGGTTGAGGCGGACTGTCACCGGACTAATGATCTTGGTGACAGCGAACGGACCAATGAATTTGGGTGCGAGCTTATTAGAGACGGAACGGAGAGGAATATTCTTAGTAGAAAGCCACACTTTTTGACCAACGACGTATACGGGAGGCTTTGACCGGTGGCGATCGGCCTTAGCCTTGGTGCGCAACCCCACCCGGAGTAGAGTCTCTCGGGCTCTAGTCCAGGTGTTGTGACACCTCTGGATGAAGGCGTGGGCGGAGGGGACCGCGACTTCGGAATCCAGACTGGGAAAGATAGGTGGCTGGTAACCTATACTACACTCAAACGGAGACAGGCCCGTAGATGACACTGGTAACGTATTGTGGGCGTACTCCACCATAGACAGTTGCTGACTCCAAGACGAAGGATTCTTGGAAACCAAACACCGCAACATTCTTTCCAGATCCTGGTTGGCTCTCTCGGTCTGACCATTGCTCTGGGGATGAAACCCTGAGGAAAGACTAACAGTCGCCCCTAGCAATCTACAAAATTCTTGCCAAAATTTGGACACAAATTGGGGTCCTCTGTCGGAAACCACGTCCATCGGGAGGCCATGTAACCGAAAGACGTGATCCACGACGGCCACCGCTGTCTCCTTGGCTGAGGGTAATTTGGGCAAGGGAATAAAATGAGTCGCCTTCGAGAACCGGTCCACCACGGTTAAAACTACCGTGTTGCCCTGGGAGGGCGGGAGGGCGGTAACAAAATCTAGTGCGATATGGGACCAGGGTCTCGAAGGGACAGGCAGCGGTTGGAGTAGCCCATCTGGGGGTCGATTGGAAGACTTACCAATGGCACAAACCGAGCAAGCCAAAACAAAACTGTGAATGTCCCGGGCCATAAGTGGCCACCAGAATCGTTGTTTAACTAGAAACTTCGTACGAGTCACTCCTGGATGACAGGCTATGTTGGAACAATGCCCCCACTGAATAACGTCTGACCGTAATCCCTCCGGCACAAATAATCGATTCGGTGGGCAACCGACCGGAGGCGTTACCCCTTCTAAGGCCTTCTTGACCTTCGATTCGACCTCCCATGTGAGTGTGGAGACAAATAGGGTCTCAGGTAAAATGCACTCGGGAGTAACCAGGCGTTCGGAGCGATCAAAAATGTGCGACAAAGAATCGGGTTTGATGTTTTTGGAACCCGGGCGGTACGAAAGAGTAAAATCAAAACGACCGAAAAAAAGTGCCCACCGAGCCTGCCTGGAGTTCAGTCTTTTAGCCGTCCTAATATATTCCAAATTCTTATGATCGGTCCAGACGATAAAAGGTACCCCCGACCCTTCTAACCAGTGACGCCATTCTTCCAACGCTAACTTGACTGCCAACAACTCTCTGTTACCAATGTCATAGTTACGTTCGGCAGGTGACAAGCGATGGGATAAAAACGCGCAAGGATGCATCTTCTCGTCCGTGGAAGAACGTTGGGACAACACTGCACCTACCCCCACCTCTGACGCGTCGACCTCCACCACGAACTGACGTGAGGAATCAGGGGCTATTAGAATGGGGGCCGAAACAAAGCGGTCTTTCAGTTTGGTAAACGCGGCCTCAGCCGCGTCAGTCCACCTGAACGTCGTTCTGGGGGAGGTCAAGGCAGTCAGAGGTGCGGCTAGTTGGCTGTAGTTACGAATAAAACGTCGGTAGAAATTGGCGAATCCCAGAAACCTCTGCAGGGCCTTGCGAGAATCTGGGATTGGCCACTCCACCACAGCCTTAACCTTCTCAGGGTCCATACATACTCCCTCAGACGAAATTATGTATCCCAGAAATGGAACCGACTGTGCGTGGAACTCGCATTTCTCCGCCTTGACAAAAAGCCCATTCGCCAGCAACCTCTGAAGCACTCGTCGAACGTGCTGCACATGTTCCTGGAGAGACGAAGAAAAAATCAATATGTCATCCAGGTAAACATATATGAACTGGTCGACCATGTCTCGCAGCACGTCATTGACGAGGGCCTGGAAGACTGCTGGGGAGTTGGACAGCCCGAAGGGCATGACCAAATATTCAAAATGCCCCCTAGGGGTGTTAAAAGCAGTCTTCCATTCATCCCCCTTCCTGATGCGGACCAAATGATAAGCATTACGTAAATCCAATTTCGTGAAGATTGACGCTCTCTGCAACCTCTCGAAGGCTGAAGACATCAACGGTAAAGGATAAGTATTCTTTATCGTGATGTTGTTCAACCCCCGGTAATCAATACAAGGTCGTAGAGAACCGTCCTTCTTCCCCACAAAAAAGAACCCCGCCCCCGCTGGAGAAGAGGAAGGGCGAATGAACCTAGTTGCTAGTGAATCAGAAATGTATTTCTCCATGACCTCCCTTTCTGGAACCGAAAGTGAATAAAGTTTGCCCTTAGGCGGAGATTTACCTGGCAATAAATCTATGGCACAGTCGTAGGGACGATGCGGAGGCAGAGAAGCAGCTCGAGACTTACTGAACACTTCCTTCAGGTCCTGGTACTCCGCGGGCACGTTAGACAAATCCACTGCTTTCTCCTGTAACACAGACATAGGAACAGACGAACAGGCAGACACAAGACAGGACTCATGACATTTAGTGCTCCACTCCGTGATGGACCTCCGGATCCAGTCTACTTTGGGGTTGTGTTGAGTTAACCAAGGATGTCCGAGTACTATGGGTGCAAGAGGTGAGTCCATGATGTAAAATGACAGAGTTTCCGAATGGTTACCAGATGTAATGAGAGTAACAGGTCCAGTAGATAGGGAAATCATGGGAAGCTGTTGACCATTGAGTGCGTGGACAGAAATGTCCTGAGGAAGTGACTGGAGGGGAATCTGAAGGTGGTGTGCGAGAGTGTGGTCCATAAAATTACCCTCCGCCCCGGAGTCCAATAGTGCATGACAGTCGTGCTGGTGTGTTGACCATCTTAGTCTTACCGGGAGGAGGGTCGATGTCGATGAGGTCTTCTCGGCGGAGATCCCACCCGATAGTAGCCTCACTGTTACTACCGGGCGTGGCCTTTTACCGGACACATGTTCAGAAAATGCCCATCTCCGCCGCAGTATAGACAAAGGCCTTGGGACCTCCGCCTCTCCTTCTCCTCCCGGGAAAGCCGAGCTCGCCCTACCTGCATGGGCTCGTGATCGTAGGTAGGGCTGACCACATCCGTACCGCTGGACCGCGAACTCTCTGCTCCTCTAAAAGCCCGATTAGGAAGGACGCGTCGCTCGACTCTTGACAGTCGAGCATCAACTCGTAGTGCTAAGTCAATCAGTCCATCCAAGGTGTTAGGCAGGTCCAGGGTGTAGATCTCCTTCTGGATGCGGTCAGCCAGCCCATGCAGGAACATATCCCACTGCGCCTCGTCGTTCCATTTGCACTCCGCCGCGAGAGTCCGGAATTCGATCGAGTAATCCGAAACAGACCTCTCTCCCTGGCGGAGCTCGGCGAGCACCCTCGCCGCCTCTCTTCCGGAGACTGCACGGTCAAACACCCGCTTCATGACGGCGGAGAGTGCCTGGAACGACTGGCAGCATGGGTCCTGGTTCTCCCACACCGCCGTTCCCCAGAGTGCTGCTCTCCCAGTCAGTAGCGAAAGAACAAATGCGACCTTGGATCGCTCATTGTTGAAGGTTCTCGGTTGTAGTGCAAAATGCATGGAGCATCCAGTCAGAAACGCCCGACAGAAACTGGGCTCTCCGGCATACCTCTCAGGCACTGGTAGACGAGGCTCCGACTGGGAGAGTGGATCTGATGGTGTGGAAGGAACGAACGGTGTGGGTGGCGCAGTGGGAGCTCGCAGTTGTAGAAATTGCTGGGTGAGCTCGGACACCTGCGTCACCAAAACCTGAACAGCACGGCTAGCGTTGCTGAGCCCCTCCTCTTGGGCGTCCATGCGTTGAAGGCTGCTGTTAACAAATGACTCCATGGTTATCGGAGCTCCACCTGCTGCTTCCATCAGAGGGTCAGATCGTTCTGTCATGATCACAGAATGAGGAAACAATTGCAGGTGAAAATAACTCAGTTTTTAATGTCAGAAAGTTCAACTCGGAGACAGACAACACCGCTGGCAGGTGACGCAGGGACCTCGATGATCAACCGGTTGTATCTGTGCTGGTGATGAGTGAAGCGATGGTGAAGAGGGTGAAATCTGGCGTGAGACGATGAACAGGAAACTACGAACAGGAATCCCAGAACAAACACCACACGATACTCCAAACAGAACAGGAACAGGGAACTCAGGACACCAGACAGCACACAACATCGACAAACGATCTGACAAAGGAGAGGAGAAACCGGTGAGTATAAATGCAAGTGATAATGACTCGCAGCTGGCGCCGATGACAGATGAATGAGCATGATTGCTCCGACCACGCCCACGGATCCACGCAACACATACCAACACAACAAACAGAGACACGAGACACAAAAGAAAGCAATGCATACATGAACCGTGACAATCTTGACTGGCCTTCAGACCTGAACTTCACTGAACACATTTGGGATGGTTATTTATACGCATGGATTTGAAATTTGTGGTGTTTAAAAGCTCACTTTTGGCCATTTGCAATCCGTTCCTGAAATATACAAGACAGTTAGTGTGGTCTGAAAAAAGTATCTGACGAAAAGGTAATCATGAAAATGTTTTAGTTTAGTCACAACCCAATTTTCCTTTCTCTTCAACTCAGCAACAAGTTTAATAGAAAATATAGCAGCAATCATCAATGTCCAAGCACCAATGGCACCAAACTAGAGCTTGACTCAATGTTTCAGAGGTTATGATCTAAGACACGAATCACCTTATTTTAGGGCCCCCTAGTGTCAGACATATGTGTCTGTGCGCAGAAACTCCCAGAAACTCCTCTAAATATCCAACATAACTGAACATTAAACACTAACATAAACTAACAACATATTTCCCTTTACTGAAAAACATATAATAACACTTTAATCCCTAAATTTACTCTCCTAATGCAGTCCCTTGCAAAGCATGCTGGGAACTACAGATCCACTGCCCAGTTTGTTCGTTTCACTCAGCAATGTCAAGGTAACCAAACAAACACTTATTAAGTAAAGCTGACAATACAATTTTTTAGTAGAAACAACTCAGTAAATTTAAGTTCATGTAGTTACATGAGTTTTTAAGTAATGTGAACAAGGATGATTTGAGTGCAACTAATTTTTTTTGACTGTGATTGTATGTAAGCAGTTTACGTATACTGCGTTGAGAATACTGCCTTACAACCCCGGTGAGCAAGACAAAGGGGACTATGGTGAGAAAAACTCACTAAAAAGATGCAAAGCAAACATATACAATTTCGGAAAGTATGTATATGGCAAGAAAGGAGAGAAACATTTAGAACTGAAACAGTTAGAACGTTCGGTAGACTTTATCCATTTTTGCTTTGTCTTTTTATTCTCTGAAATCTTTAGGGGACCCCTTAGAACCTTCTGGAGGACCCCAGGGGGTCCCCGGACCCCAGTTTGAAAACCCCTGAGCAAGGCCACACTTCTCCATGTCTCAAGCCAAAAGAGAAGGGCCGAGAAGCAACAAACAAAAATAACTTCATTCAACAATTTAGTTCTAACCTGTGTCAGTCTCCATAGTGCAGCTTTCGAGTTCTTCGGCAGCCGAAGCTGTTCACGTAAGCAACACGACGCATACGCGGGATACAATGTAAACACCGTAAGAGTCTGACAGAGGCCAGAACGAAATTGTTGAATAAAGTTGTTATTTTTGATTGTTTTTGTGCACAAAAAGTATTCTCGTTGCTTCATAAAATTAAGGTTGAACCACTGGAGTCACATGGACTATTTTAACGATGTCTACCTTTCTGAACCTTGAAAGTGTTAATTAAATAACAGTCTATGAAGGGGTCAGAGAGCTCTTGGAGTTCATCAAAAAATATCTTAATTTGTGTTCTGAAGATGAACTAAAGTCTTACGGGTTTGGAACGACATGAGGGTGAGGAATTCATGACAGAATTTTCATTTTTGGGTGAGCCAAACCTTTAAGTGTTCATCCTATAAATACCAATTATGTGCAGGTATTTCACATTTTATTACTCGCGTGCTGTGTGGAAAGCTTAAAAGTGTTCGTATCCCTTATTGTTTTCAGCATTTGTCGGACGGTTTGATACATTTTTAGATTGGGTTGTAAATGGGCTTTTTAACTTTTTTTTATTTTATTATATATGTGTGTGTGTGTGTGTGTGTGTGTGTGTGTGTGTGTGTGTGTGTGTGTGTGTGTGTTGTGCATGTACTGTATGTTTGTATGTATGTGCAAAAGTCCACATCGATCCACCAGATGGTGCTGTACACTCATCAAAATCAGTTCCTTCACCCAAAACTGCCTTTGAGTAAATGTGATGTTTCAGATGCTTTGGGTGTAAAGCCTATTAAATAACCACTATTAAAACCTAAATACACATTTTCACTAATGAGGTCAATGTACTTTAAAGTAAATATCTCTAGCATAAAAAGGTTTCATGATAATATCATCACTTACATCACAGCAACCACTAACAACATCTACAGGAGTTTATTTCCTAGATGCAAAGTTTCACATGCACTACAGGGAAGTGCAACCCACTACAAACAGACAATACAGCGTAGTATCTTGTAAACAAATAATTGAAGCATACGGTGCACACACTGCCAACATGTGATTTAAAGACAACAGTAGGATATATTGTTTCTGCACTCGTGAATATTTTGTTTGATGGGTTTTTTATAGTAAATACTTAAGAGTTTTATGTTTGTCAAATGGGTATATCCTACTGCAAAAAGCCATGGTAAAGTCATTTGGCTGTCGTGAAGTGCTTGGCCTTTACCCTATTTCCTGCTCTTAATGCTTGTCACTGTGGCATTTGGCATGTATAAAATTTGTGGTTAAACATTTTTCTCATTTTATAGCTCCTGGGCGAATATTTACTATATAGGTCCACTGAAAAAGCTACTGGGGAGAAAAATAGGCTTTATGAGATGAGATCATCAACCTTTGTGCTCCTGACGCTTCTGACGCCAGACACACACGGTAACGCTGTGTTGTCTAACTTGTCTAACAGGTGACACCTTGATGCCATTTTTATAGTAAAATATGAATATTACTTTATATTTTATGTCATATTATGTTGAGTCGTATTACACTAGCATTTAGCTCTAAATATTAAACTTCGATGCAGCAACATATGTGATACCTCAATTTATGCAGCTTAGTGAGAAGAGATGTGATATTACTGTTTTAAATGATCTAACTTACACATTTGAACAATTTTTGCTTAAATAAAGGATGGAGCCAAAATATACAGACTTGGAGATGGGCATTTTAGACATAGACCACAAGTAACCATCTATTTTTTTATTTGTTTGAAAGAAATTTTTGTTCCTTAAAGATGCATTAAATTGATCAAACGTTTAAATTATTTAAAATAAATGCTGTTCTTTTTTAATTTTCATAAAACAATCTTGAGAAAAGATTAAAACCAGCTAAATCAACAAATTGTAATACACTCCAAGTCTAAGATATGATTGTCTTCGGGGGAAGTTTTACAGTTTAATTTGGCATTATAAGGTCTTGAAGCTGAAAGGTGCTTCTTTGATCATTTAATGCTGACATTTCTACAAATATCCACTTTTTCACAAATTTTGCAATGCAATATCTTTTTTTTTTTAATAGTTTAAAAAATAAATATTTTTAATATTAGGGCTATGCGATATTGAAGAAAAATGCAATATGTGATATCCTTGTTAAAGCTACACTGTGTAACTTTTTTAGTTTATTCTTAGCTAAAAACACTTAGTTCTTTCAAAAATATATGTGCTCATTAATGTATATTTACTTCTTTCAAGTAATAAAGTATTCTCGTAAGTTTATAATATGCCATTGAAAATACATACGGGTAAGGGGTTCGAATGGGGGTCGCCATGTTGCCCCTCCATCTTGAAAGTACATTAGCCAAAGAGGGACATACCCGTAATTCAAGCTTCGCCTTTCACGTTTTAACACTCGATGACACCGTGTCGATATAGCCTACAATGTAAACTTTGCCTTATGCTAGTTATGTCGTACAATATACAGAATAACGATAGCACTGATAAAAGTTACTTTACTAAGATTAGCTTGCATTCCTCTGGGAACCTGATAGCTGATGTTAGCAATGAAATGGTAAATAAATTACGAAAACTTAAAACTATTATTCATTTTACATAGATGTCATAACCTACATGTTAACTGACAAATTAAATAACTGCAAAATATAATAAAGTAACCTCATCACTTGAAGGAACACTAATGGACGAGGTCGAACTGGAAGCCATGTTAATCTTGGACTAAATCGGCAACCGTAGGAGTTAAAACGAAATCGGAATTGGGAGGAACAGAAACTAATATTTTCTGGATGGTCATATACCTTTTCACCGCTAGATGGGGGAAAATATCACACAGTGTAGCTTTAAATAATGCGATATTCAATGCGATACGATATTGCTTTAAGTGTGTAAAATCTATTTAAATTATTTTTTTATTTAAAAACTGAGAATGATACCATTTATGTGTTTCACATTCTTTCTGGGAAAAGAAAGCATCAACAACTTCTGAAAGTGACCATCAAAAAAAATGTATGTCACAAATCTGACAAATATAATTTTAACATCAATGTACAAACAAACTAAAAATTTAAAGACAATATTTAAATACCAAAAACTCTTTGCCTGACTTTGTAATATATGGTTATATCAACCTAAAACTTAACATCAAGAACATCCAGGTAAACAAAGACACCTGAACTAGGGGTGGACAATTACTTTACACTATTTTACACTGATACATAATAAAGCTACAAAGGTTATTCAGCCAAGAGCACTGAGTGATTTTCTCTTTTTCTTTTGTTGTTTGACAGACAGCGGCAGGTTTACTGTATTAGCAGGTTTACTGTATTAGCATGTTGTCACTTTAAGACCTAGTACACGGATCCTGTTGACACGCATTCCGTTTCTTTCTCCAACTGATATCGTTCACATAAAGCATAACTGACTGTTTATATGAATACTCAAGACAGCCATTTTGACATAACTGTGTGTGTATTTGACAGTTTGAGTGTGTAACAAGACGTAAGTAACAGTCGTGTGCTCAGTCTATTCTTTGCTATATGCGTCGACCTAAAACATACAAATTTCACGATGTTGAAGTAGCCTATTAAAATCATTCAGATATTGCGTGGCCTTGCGATATGCATATTGCGATATGCACATTGCGATATGCACATTTGCGATATTTTGATAATTTCGATATTTTGTGTAGCCCTATTTAATATAAATGTCAACTATTTCTAACTACTTTAAAATAAATGCTGTTCTTTTGAACTTTCTATTCTAAGAATCATGAATCATAAATATATTAAAATAGGCATGAAACGGAAGTTGCGACAGTCTTTTCTTCTTGAGAGAAAGTGAAACGGCTTCTTGAAAAAGAAAAAAAATGGGATGGATGGTTGTGATCGATTGGAATGGGTGGATGGATGTGTTCGATTGGATGGATGGATGTGATCGATTGGATGGATGGATGTGTGATCGAATGGATGGATGGATGTGATCGAATGAATGGATGTGATCAAATGGATGGATATGATCGATTGGAATGGGTGGATGGATGTGATCGATTGGATGGATGGATTGGAATGGGTGGATGGATGGATGGATGGATGGATGTGATTGATTGGATGGATGGATGGATGTGATCGATTGGATGGATGTGATCGATTGGATGGAATGGATGCATTGGATGGATGGATGGATGTGATCGATTGGATGGATGGATGCATTGGATGAATGGATGTGATTGGATGAATGGATGGATGGATGTGATCGATTGGATGGATGGATGCATTGGATGAATGGATGTGATTGGATGCATGGATGGATGGATGTGATCGATTGGATGGATGGATGGATGTGGTTTTCTATTGGTGGATCTCATGTGAGTGACCGGTTGTCCCACCCTCCCACCAGTAAACGTCATCAGAGAAGAGAAAAAATGATGCTGCAAGAGGGAGGGGAGGTTATTTTGTTTAAACCGAATTTAGAAAGGCACAGAAAATAAATCATGCATTCTACGGAGCCCCTAAAGGGACATGGTTAGGCTTGCTGCGCCAGTTGTTACATTACAGCACAACAGATTTAATTTATCACGTGAAGATAGTAAGGAGTGATGACTGACAGGACGATGGCAGAGGATTTGGAGTGCAACAGATTCGGAGTGTCACTGTCAACTATCGCAATCAGTACCGCCACTCCCTAGAGTGTGCATGACCGCGAATTGGAAAGGGAAAGTGGAAAGCGAGCATGCATTCAAAAGCAATTTCAAAACCCCACATTTACAGTTTTTCTCAATTGCTAAAACACTAAACCCTACTGTCTGAACCAAATATTCAGTTGCCTAAACCCACTGATTGAATCAATCACTCTTTTGGCAAAACCATAAGCACTTTTCACCTGTTTAGACACAACTTGCCAACACATTTTCATTGTGATGCACCCGTGCTGCATAATGGTGAGCACAGGTGACAAAAGTCAAACACAATTAAAGCACAGATGTCACCACTTGAATACAACAACTCAAAATTGATCACACTTGTGGCTAATGATGTGAGGGAACATATACAGTAAGCCAGTTCAGAGAGCACTGGTTTTTGAGGCCCTACAATGGATAGAAATCTGAGAGGAAGAGTTTGTGTGAGAGGAGGTCAAGGTGGTCGAGGTGGTCAACGAAGACAAAGAACAGTAATATCTGATGAAATCAGAGCTACTGTGATTGACCATGTTCTTGTCCATGGTATGAGCATGAGGGAGGCTGGACAAAGGGTACAACCAAACATCAGTAGATTCACTGTGTACACCATAATCCGAAGATTTAGAGAAGAGAACAGGTAATTACCTTTTTTTGACATTATAGTACAGTATGTAAATGTTGACAGCAATTACTGTATGACATACTATATACTGTACCACAGTATACTGTAAGTAAATATATGTTTCAGTACATCACTGTACCAATATACTGTAGTATTGTAATGGCGGGTTGGTCTAACTGTTTGTAGGCCTAGTATTCCATGTATATTTTTGTACTTTATTTTTACATGGGCTTACTGTACACAAGTGGCAAACGCATAAGATTTCTGTTTTGTATTTTTGTACAAGTGCTAAATGCACAGGTTTTTTTTGTTTTGCAACATGCATTTAGCCTGCAGTGAACAATAAACATTTATTTCTCCAGATTCATGTCCTGAGCATTGTGTTTTCTATTGTTCTACGTAGTGTTTAGTGACTGTTCAGTAGTGTTTTTAATTTTGATTGACTCGGGGCACGATTTGACAACATAAGTTCCCCTTCAAGGGAACTCGAGCTGCGTCACCGCTTTGGGAACGCCCCTGCGTGATTGCGTCGTGAAGCACGTATGTCATCAGTCCAATAGAGAGACGGAACGTCATAGGCGGGTGACGTCATAGACCCGGAAGCTATAAAGCACACCGGCAAACACACGCCGTTAGCTTCTGTTGCCTTCAACAAGCGCTCTGTGTTATTCTGTCCAAGTGTCTTTGTGTTGTGTCTGAGTTCAGACTGTTTTGTTACGTTTGCACTATTCACCACATTGATACAAGAGAAAAAAGTATGACGAGCGAACAGCGTTACAGACAGTGTGTTCCTCCCTGCTCACGTTACATCACGAGCGGGGATACACACTTGATGTGCGTTGTTTGTTTGGGAGAGCAGCACGCGCAGTCGGCACTCGAGGGTGCCGGCTGCGAGCATTGTGAGGCTCTGCCTCTTCGTGTGCTGCGATCCCGCCGGGCGCTCTTCGAGGAGGGCGTCCCGGTTAGCGCTCCCCACGGCACGGGTCCCGCTGCTGCTGAGGCTCAGCGGCGACTCATGTCGTGGGGTTCGCAAAGGGATCTGACGGAGGGGATGGAGACGGGCCCCGCCCTATCTCTTCCTTCACCCGCCAGATCCAGCGCTGCCTCTCTGGGATCGGGAGCCCGCTCTGCGGCTTCTCCCGCCCGGGGAGCGGCCGCGATACTGCAGCTATCTTCCTCCGAGGAGGTTGATGTCTGTAGCATCGATGCAGGGGGTGGAGACTCGTCACTTCATTCCCCTGCAAGTGAGGAGCTCATGGAGGTGCTGAGCAGAGCGGTGGCCAGACTACACATTGACTGGCCACACGAACATCATGAGCGAGCTGCCGTAAAAAGCAGACTCGACGAGCGCTTTCTCCCCGCGCGCTCTGTTCAGCCTCCTCGAAGGAGTCTGCCGTTTTTCCCGGACCTCCACACCGAGGTGTCGAGGTCCTGGAAGCGGCCCGTGTCTGCACGCATTTTCACCCCGCAAACGTCTGTTTATAGTAATATCGCGGGGTGTAAGAGACACGGTTACGGTCAGCTGCCTCGGGTTGAACAGACGCTTGCGAGCCATCTGTCACCCGAGTCTGCGTCAACCGTAAAGGCTCCGACTTTGCCCACAAAACCTCTGAAAGTGACATCATCGTTTGTGGGCAAAGCATATTCGGCAGCAGGTCAAGCCGCCGCGTGTCTGCACACTATGTCTATTGTGCAGGCATATCAGGCTGATCTGCTAAGGGACCTGGGGGAAAGCCACGAGATCGGAGTCGATTCTATTAATGAACTTCGATCGACTGCCGATCTCGCTCTCCGTGCCACCAAGGAGACGGCCCGATGCGTCGGCCGTTCTATGGCAGCCCTGGTGGCCACGGAGAGGCATTTATGGCTGAACCTCACGGATATCAAGGAAAGGGACAAGAGCTTTTTGCTTGATGCGCCGTTGTCTCCGGAGGGCCTGTTCGGTGACGCCGTCACCACGGTTACCGACAGGTTCCTGGAGGCGAAAAAACAGGCAGCGGCGCTCAAGCAGTTCCTTCCCCGTAAGCCCCAGGTCTCGTCTGCTGCTGGGCGGGAGCAGCAGACGCCGAGTACGAGCTCCTCGCACAGGGCGCAGCAGAAAGTGAGTGTCGCCACTCGTACACCCCCGCAGAAAGGGTCGTCGGGTGCGCGGCGCTCACAGGCGCAGCCTTCTAACCCCAGGGCTGATCTGAGGACAGTCATTGTGGCGAGGAAGGCTGCGTCAAAGAAGTCCTGACGCCTCTGGGCCCAGGACAGTGAGGGTGGTCCCCTCCGCGGGCGCACGGTGTTTACCGCTGTACACGGTACCCGTGCGTCCGCGGTACCCTCACGGGGTCAGTCCGCCAACCCCGCCCGAGTGCCGGGGCGCGGAGGGGCCCCGCGGGTCATCCGAGGATGGCCCGCACCCTCTTCGGAGGGAAATTTTGCCGTTGAGTCAGTCGTTCCCTGCCGGTTCGCCGCTTCAGGGCGCTGCACTCGCGGTGCAGAGTACATCAGAGACCAGCCTCGAGAGGCTGGTTCCCTTAGTAGATTTTGTGTCAGAGTGGGAAAATCTGCCTCACATATCTCGTTGGGTCCTGCGATGCGTAAAGTTGGGGTACGCAATTCAGTTCAGATGCCGTCCCCCCAGCTTCAACGGGGTCCTCTCCACTGTGGTGGACCCAGTGCAGGCTCTGGTGATGACTCAAGAAGTACAGACTCTGCTGCAAAAGGGGGCTATAGAGAGGGTCCCCCCCCCCCGGACAGGGAGTCAGGCTTTTACAGCCGGTACTTCATAGTGCCAAAGAAGGATGGTGGGCTGCGCCCCATCTTGGATCTTCGCGTCCTGAACCGAGCCGTGGCAAAGCTCAAGTTCAGGATGCTGACACTCAAACAGATCGTGTCTCAGATCAGGTCCGAGGACTGGTTTGTCACGATAGATCTCAAAGATGCATATTTCCATGTCTCCATCCTTCCGCAGCACAGGAAGTTCCTGAGGTTCGCTTTCAGGGGAGAAGCGTACCAATATCGAGTGCTTCCTTTCGGTTTAGCCCTTTCACCCCGCACGTTCACGAAGTGTGTGGACGCTGCTCTGGTCCCCTTGCGTTTGCAGGGGATCCGCATTCTCAAGTACATCGACGACTGGCTGATACTAGCACAGTCAGCGCGTCTCGCGGTTCAGCATCGAGATGTTGTTCTCGCGCATATGAGGAGGTTGGGGCTGAGGCTCAACTCCAAGAAGAGTGTTCTTTCTCCTGTGCAGAAGATCACTTATCTCGGGGTGAGTTGGGATTCGGTCGCTATGCAGGCTCGTCTGTCGGAGCCTCGCGTGGGGTCGATCCTCTCAGCCGTGAAAGGGGTGAAGCTAGACCAGCCGCTCACTGTAAAGCAGTTTCAGAGACTGTTGGGTCTGATGGCAGCCGCGTCCAACGTTATTCCTTCGGGCCTGCTGTTCATGAGGCCGCTACAGTGGTGGCTCAAGACCAGGGGTTTTTCCCCGAGGGGGAACCCCTTTCGCGTAATCAAGGCAACGCGGCGGTGTCTCCGCACCTTGGTTATGTGGAAGGACCCCAGGTTCCTGACCCAGGGCCCGTCGCTGGGGGCACCGTGTCAGCGTACTTCTCTGACCACGGATGCCTCCCTGACGGGCTGGGGGGCGACCATGAGTGGTCGCTCGGCCCAGGGTCTGTGGCAGGAGCACCAGCGTTCGTGGCATATAAATTGCCTGGAAATGTTGGCGGTGTTTCAGGCTCTGAAGCACTTCCTGCCGCATCTCAGGGGCCATCATGTGCTTGTGCGCACAGACAGCACATCGGTGGTCTCCTACATCAACCATCAGGGGGGTCTGAGGTCCCGTCGCTTATACAAGCTGGCGCGCCTTATCCTCCTCTGGGCTCAGGGGAAATTGCTGTCAGTCAGGGCTATGTACATTCCTGGGCGGTTGAACGTGGAAGCAGACATCCTGTCGAGGCAGGGGCCAAGGCCCGGGGAGTGGAGACTCCACACCGATGTGGTGGAGCTCCTTTGGGAGAAGTTTGGCAGGGCCCAAGTGGACCTGTTCGCCACTCACGAGAACTCTCATTGTCGTCTGTGGTTCTCCCTGTCGCCTCCAGCTCCTCTCGGACTGGATGCGATGGTACAGGAGTGGCCGAGGCTGCCCCTGTACGCTTTCCCCCCGATCGCTCTGCTTCCGGGAGTTCTAGAGAGGGTGCGCCGGGACGGGGCCCGTCTC
This sequence comes from Romanogobio albipinnatus, assembly GCA_023566225.1. NCBI lineage: Eukaryota > Metazoa > Chordata > Actinopteri > Cypriniformes > Gobionidae > Romanogobio > Romanogobio albipinnatus. The sequence continues at coordinate 8,838,864 of CM042243.1, read as the reverse complement.
CTGCTAGTAGCCCCGTTCTGGCCGGGCCGGGTATGGTTCTCGGATCTGGTGTCTCTTCTCGACGGCTCTCCCCTGGAGATCCCGTTCAGGAGGGACCTTCTCTCTCAGGCGGGCGGAGTTTTTGTTCACCCCCGCCCGGAGTTGTGGAAACTGTGGGCTTGGCCTCTGAGGGGGCCCAGCTCATAAGTTCCGGTCTCTCAACTGAGGTTGTTGAGACCATTCTACACTCCAGAGCTCCTTCTACGAGGAAACTTTACTACCTAAAGTGGAGACTCTTCACCTTATGGTGTCGAGATCGCCTGCGGGATCCAGTTAACTGCCCTGCGAGCGTGGTGCTGGAGTTCCTGCAGGAGAGATTCTCTGCTGGGTTAGCCCCCTCCACACTAAAGGTGTACGTGGCGGCCATAGCTGCTTACCACACTCCTTTGAGTGGAGTTTCATTAGGGCGACACCCTCTAGTAACTCGTTTCCTCCGTGGAACCTTGAGGCTGAGACCTGTGACACGCACCAGGGTGCCGGCCTGGGACTTATCCATCGTCCTTCAAGGCCTTTCCGAGGCTCCCTTCGAGCCGCTCGAGGAAGTTTCTGAAAAGTTTCTCACTTTCAAAACTATTTTTCTTCTTGCTATTTCTTCTCTTAAAAGAATTGGAGACTTGCAAGCCCTCTCTGTCGCACCCTCGTGCTTGGAGTTTGCCCCGGGTATGGCTAAGGCCTTTCTCTCTCCGAGGCCCGGGTATATTCCTAAGGTCCTCACTAATCCTGTGAGACCTATTGTGCTTCAGGCCTTCTGTCCTCCTCCCTTTGTGACGTCAGACCAGGAGAAGTTAAATCTGCTTTGTCCAGTTCGCGCTTTAGACGCCTATGTCCACAGAGCTGCCCTGTGGAGGAAAACTGATCAATTATTTGTTTGCTACGGACCTCCATCCCGTGGGGGTCCGGTGTCAAAGCAGAGGATGAGCAAGTGGGTAGTCGAGGCTATCTCACTGGCTTATGGGGCGGCCGGACAGCCTTCTCCTTTGGCTGTTCGGTCCCACTCCACTAGGAGTATGGCTGCTTCCCAAGCTCTCTTGGCAGGGGCCTCCCTGCAGGAAGTGTGTGATGCGGCGGGGTGGTCCTCGCCGCATACTTTTGTCAGGTTCTATGAGCTAGACGTTAATACTACTCCGGGGTCTCGGGTACTCGCCTCGTAGCTTGCACAGGCGGGCATCCAGACTCGCATGGGGACGTGGGTATTCTCGTTCCCAAAGCGGTGACGCAGCTCGAGTTCCCTTGAAGGGGAACGTCTCGGTTACGACTGTAACCTTAGTTCCCTGAATAGGGAACGAGACGCTGCGTCACCCGGCCATACTCCTCGCATGCCCGCAAGCGCCTTGTTTCAGGCCTTCTTCAGAAGCTAACGGCGTGTGTTTGCCGGTGTGCTTTATAGCTTCCGGGTCTATGACGTCACCCGCCTATGACGTTCCGTCTCTCTATTGGACTGATGACATACGTGCTTCACGACGCAATCACGCAGGGGCGTTCCCAAAGCGGTGACGCAGCGTCTCGTTCCCTATTCAGGGAACTAAGGTTACAGTCGTAACCGAGACGTTCAGTTTTGAGCACAGATTGAACTGTTTTGAGGTGAAAGTTTGGTTTTGCAAGAAGAGTCTGAGGTTTTGTGAATGTAGCTTGAAAATTGGGTTTTGTGTTCTCAGTTTAGAGAAAAGGAGAGCAGCTTTCAAGAAATGTGTCTTAGCAATCGAGAAAAACTGTAATAGTGGCTCCTTGATACCTGCAAGTTACATACAATATAATTACCCAACTATAAAATTGGGAGAGTCTGCAATTGAAATATATATTTTTCCTCCCATCACCATATCCCTTTAGGGGCTACGTAGAATGCGTAATTTCCTTTCCAAACATAGTATTCGGCTTCTGGCACGTTAAGACAGACAAGCACCATTTAATTTAAAAATATCTAGTAACACATAAGCTTTTAAAAGGATAGTTGCTGTGATCATTTCTCACCATCATGTCGTTCCTAACATGCATTCAAACTCTTTTGCGTTTCACAGAAGACAATATTTACATTTCTGGGTGAACTATCCCTTTAAGAGCTTTACATTTTCTCACGTGGCCAAAAATATTCTTCGAACAATCAAGCAAGTTTGGAAAGCGTTTTGCTATGCGGTCATAACTCTTTCTGTCCAGGTGTCTGGGCAACTCCGACATCAGATGAGCGATGTCTTCCATCCCTAACTGTTTCACTTCTGACCACTCAGGAAAACAGCCACAGAATGTCCAAGTGTCCATTTCCTGTCCTCATCCCATCTAAACTAGCACAATGCATCTATAATTACGTAACGCAGGCATTTCTTTTTTATGTGTTTTTTTCCAAGGAGCGTGTGTATACGCCAGTCTGTATGTGTTTGTGTGTTTCTGCACTTGTGACGCTGCATATCTCAGGGACGAGGCCATCCGAGGGGAACCTTTGGAAAATGACACAGAGGCTGACAGATGTGTTTGCTGTGGCACCAGGCAAAGCAAGCCTGCTCGCCTGCTTTTTCTCAGCAAACTGAATGTTGTTCTCATGCATCACTACTGTTAGAGTACAGTAGAGACCCTGCGGACTGAAGCATTTCAAATTGCATTTCAAGTTTTGTCATCATTTTCTCACCCTCGTGTTGTTTCAATTTAAACTGAAAGGTTTGACATCACTGAAAGCAATTGCCATTTTGCATGTCACAGAACAAGTGAACAATAACCTAATTGTCATATCATATCGCTTTAGAAGACTTGAAATATCATGCATGGCTACACTATGACACTTTAATGGTGTACTTTTTGTCCCTTTTAGAAGTATACACCACCATTCAAAAATTTGGGATCAGAAAGATTTCGTTTTTTAAATCAATTACTACTTTTATTCAGAAAGGATGCATTCAATTAATAAAATGTGACGGTACAGATATTTATAATGTTACAAAAGATTTCTATTTCAAATAAATGCTGTTCTTTTCATCAAAGAATCTTGGTGAAAAAATGTATCACAGGTTCCACAAAAAAATATTAAGCAGTTTTCAACGTTTCTTGAGCAGCAAATCATCATATTAGAATGATTTCTGAAGGATCATGTGACACTGAAAACTGGAGTAATGATCAAAGGAATAAATCATTTTTTTAAAGGGGGGATGAATTGAGAAATCAACTTTCCCTTGAGCTTTTGATATATAAAAGGTCATGGTAATATAAGAATATCTTGTAAGTTTCAGAGCTGAAAACGTCCTTGTTAGTCAAAGAAAAGCTTTTATTGACACCAGGCCCAGCAAACGATCGATCTCACAATGTGCCCAGCTATGACATGAGAGTGTAGTGAAGCACCACCTCAACAGAAGAAAAACAACGCCTGATTCTGTAGCCCGGCCCACCGACTCGTGCCACTAACATGACAGCTAAGGGCAGCATAGAGCTAAACAGCATCGAATTTCCAAGCTACCACATAAGCTTTTCGGATTGGGATTTTTAAGCATTCGGATTCCAATATTATGAAGGCATGGATGAACTTTATTTTTAATGAATATCCAGCTCATGTGGGGAAGACATTGCACGTATGTTCATTTAACCACGGAGTCGTTTGTAAACAAGAGACTGGATTTGCAGACAGGATGAGATTACATGAACGAATGAAGCAACACACTAATGTGAGTAAAAATGTTTTTTTATATGTGATAGTATTGCATTACAGATCGTTTGATATCTATGGATTATGTGTACGTGTCTAACAGAACATAACTTAGCACGCTGTCGCAGGCTGGAGAATACTTTATTTGTGGTGTTCTTGGTTCATTACTGTCTTGATGTGCGTTGTTCACTCTCTTGACTCGATATTTGAAAGGTGTGCGCGCCCGTGCGTGTGTGTGTTGTGTGTACGGTCCGCGGTTATATTCATCGATCGGGTTGGCCAAGTAACGTTAATAAAAATATATAATTCCAGTCAATCATGGGTGGATGAAGGATGAATCATTGTGTTTGATAGAAACATTTTGCGAGCCCTGGCTGTGGGCTTCATTCCGGTTGCCGTTTGCCACACGCCGTCTCTGACAGGGGGAACAGAAGCTCATTAAATATGCAAATCTTATCCAATCCTAGCCATGGCCGTCTACTTCCAAGTCTTCAATTCGGCACGCACATCAAAACTGAGCGTGTCTTGAGAGAGCCTCAAAACCAGGTCAGAAAATAGTCTATTAATTATTCATTATGATGTTTTTGAATGTAAAAAACACACAAACGCAATAAGTTGACCTCAGACAACAGTATAAATGTTTTCATTAAAAAGCCAGTTCATGACCCCTTTAAATATATTAGAATATAAAATGGTAATTTTAAATTGTAATAATATTTCACAATATTAGTGTTTTTACTGTATTTTTGATCAAACAAATACAGCCTTAGTGAGCATAAGAGACATCTTTCAAAAACGTTTGAACAGGAGTGTAAATCACCTTCTACTTTCATTGTAAACTGACAAGAAAAGCTCATACATTTTTCCTAACATCTCATTTTGTGATTCACGGAAGAAAAAAAAATGACAGGGTAAGGATGAGTAAATGACCTATTTTTGTTTTTTTGTGAACACGTAATGAAATGTAGTATATTCTACTGCATAGCAGTACAAATGTTATGTGCAACTCTCTTTTTAGTTTATACTAGTTGTACAAACTACCCCTTCAATTAAACTATTTTTATGATAGAAATATACAATCAGATATCAGCACCGCATGTTTCCATGCCTCCCACATCTATCTCATAAATCGAGTGTAAACTGTGGCTTCCTGAGTTGAAATACCTCTCTTGTGATGCTTCACGGCCAAAGTCAGAATGAGGTCACTGTCTCTTTAAGAAGCATCCTGCTGACTACCCTGAACACAACTCAGATCCCCGTCCGCAAGTGCTGGTGAGAGGAGAGGAACACAGAAGAGTGAGAACCTCACAGGATCACTGATTCACATATGGCTGGAACAGCAGGTCTACTGTATGAAGATTAACTTTATTTGTAAGGTGAGTATTTGGCAGACATATTTCTTTTAGTTTCACTGCCTCATTTAAGTCTGCTGAAGCATTTCAAGTGCACTGGGATACAAAACTCTGATTTCATTACTTACATTGCATTTTTTTATTCAAAAGAAAATGTTGCATGACATTATCAACATAATAATTTAAGTAAAAAATTCTGGAAGGGTTAGTAATTGTAGTACTTAACTTTTATATATGCAATTGTTTTATATGACTATATTGTTTGTGATTTCTAGTGAGTGAATCATTATCTTCGGGGGAAAAGGGAAATTAAAGACCAAATTCGACAGAAAGCATCACTGAACATCAGTGCATGTACATAAATTGCATCATAAAGTTTGCTTGGTGCAGGGGATGGACATTTGATAGCGGTCATGCCACCTTTGTTTAATACAAATGGAAACGTGAACCTATATGAATATTTAAACATTAGCTGGATGCAATTGTGCAGCACTGGCTTATTAAGACATGCAAGAAAGTTTAACATATTCTCTGTGATACTCTGTGGTCACACAGCATTGGTTGTGGTTTTTATTTGCATTCTGTCTTTACTGCGATTAGAAGCTAGATTCATTTTGAGTGACAACTGTGCGTCATGACAAAGAAATGTCTGACTTGACTAGAAGAAGTTTTGAACAGTGGAAAGATATTGAATTCAAACTGATCAGATGTAAAAGGAATGAAAATCCTGTAATGATCCTCATATTGTGCTGTTTTTTAGCAGAATATTTCAGCAATTTCACAGCTTCACTGGTGGGAAAGATCATCAGTGACTTAAATTTCTGTCTGTTCTTCACACCAGTTTATTGTATGACAATGTTAAGTCAAGTCAAGTCAAGTCAACTTTATTTATATGCACGCCAAGCCAGAGGTAACAGTGGCAAGGACATATAAATGAATAAATTATTAAATACAAAAATGATACAATATATAAAGTGTTTCTATTTTTTTTTTTCATTTATACACACATACATACACGCACACACAGAGTTTGAAGATTTGTTTTTGTGAATATTTATTTTTGTGTTCTACAGCAGTGTTGTTATTGTTAACTAAAAATAATAAAAAGCAGTTACGTTTATTGAAATAAATGAAACAATTATAGAATAAAGAATATTAAAAACTTAAGCTGTACTAAAATTACTAAAACAGCACTTAAAAATTACATAGAAATAATCAAATATTTAAAATGAAAATATAAAAATAAAGACTATTCAGAATATTAATAAAAAATGCTATAGTAATGACACTGAAATAACACTGTTCCACAGAAATAAATAAAAGCATATGAATTTGAATTAATATGAAGGAGTAAATCATGAGTTTTCATTTTTTTGTGGGAGAGATTCCTTTCGGTCTGATGTTAAAGGGATAGTTCAGCCAAAATCTTTAATTGGCATTACTCACCCTCGTGTCGTTCCAACAGAACACAAATTAAGATCTTTTTGATGAAATCTGAGAGCTTTTGTCGCTCTGTTGCCAAGCCTAAATTCAATCTGTTCATTATATAAAGCCAATGAGTCTCTTCAGAAAATTTGGACTAAACCGCTCAATTCATATGGATTTGTCACAGTTATGTTCTGTTTTGTCCATGGACTTTCCGTGTGTTTTCATATGTCACATGCCTGTCTATTTGTGCTGTCTTTCTGTTTCCTGATCACATGTTGCTTTGTTCCAGTTTCCCGCCACTCATCTGTCACCATGGTAACCCTGGTTAGTTTAGTTCTGTTCAGATGTACTTGTCTATTATCTCGTTTGTGTTCCCTATTTAAGTTCTGCTGTTTCCCTTAGTCTTTGTCCGATCTCTGTTGATGTATAGAGTGTGTTGCTACTGTCTGACTCACCCGAGTATCATTTTTAATTAAACTTCATTTGAGAATTGAGAATTGTATTTACCCGTCTTCGCCTTTCTGCCTGCACACACACACACTGTGACAGAATTAGTTTTACAATCTCTTTATGAACTTTTTGAAGTGTCAAAGTGGTAGTTGCGTAGCCGTCAATGGAGGGACAGAAAACTCTCATATTTCATCAAAAAAGATGAATGAAAGTCTTACATGGGGATGAGTAATTTATGACAGAATTTGCCTTTTTGGGTGAACTATCCCATTAACTTTCATTCTGTCTTATATAAAAAGGGAAGTAAGACAAACCGGCAGCACTGATGACTGATTGCCTCCAAGCAGCTTAACTGATATATAAGGCAAGACCTGTTTACTATCTGCTTGTTAAGTCATGATGTAAGGAACGCCGTTTCTGGGTCAAAGCCTCACCCCGTTTCACTTGAGAATGCCATCGACGGCTGTTTAGGAGCGCTATTTATTCATATTAAACATTTTAAAATGTTAAATATTTTAAATACTTACAGTATACACAACAGTCTGTGCTCACAGCGTCGCGCAGACATTAATATTTTATCGATTTATAAAAGATGAATCACTGTCTGGCCATTTGAAATTTTGGTATGGAGATAAAGGTTATGATTAAAATTTTTTTGTAGTATTACACCACATTGTGTGTGTATATTAGCACTGTTTGTTGTTTTTCTTGTGGTATGAGATGGAGCGTTTGGACCCGGAAGCGCAGCCGCCTGACGTCAGACTTAACAACTGCATATTTTACTTATGTTTTCAGGACTCGCCCTCACAGTGGATGGAGAAGGTTTAGCCTGGTTTAGTCCAGTGGGGAACATCTCTCCATTATGGATCCACTTGACAAGCTGAGCAGAGAGAAGTTGATCTTCTATTTGACAGTTCCACTGTCTTCAATAATCATCTTCTCCAACCTCTTCATAATAATAGGCATCGCCTGCAACCGACAGCTGCACAACACCCCAAACTACTTCTTCTTGAGTCTGCTGGTGGCCGACTTGTGCACCGGCATCACCCTGCCTTTCATTCCCCGCATGACACTCGACCGGCATCTGGACTTCAAGCATTGTATGGTGATGTACATCTTCCCCAACTTTCTGTTCCTGTCATTCCTCTTCAATCTGGTGATGGTGCATTACGAGCGCTACCTGTGCATCGTCAGCCCGCTCCACCACAGCCAGTTCTGGGTTCACCGCTGCTTCCCCTTGGCGTTGTTAACAGTTTGGCTCCCGCCATTGCTCTACGCATCACTTCCTGCCTTTGGATGGAATAATTGGGTGGAACCCAATGCCAACAAGAGCTCCAACCCAAACGAGACGTTGAGATCAACCACGGTTGGTAACTCTTCCAAAGAGGATGAGGTTTGCTCCTACAAACAGGTTTTTCCCAAGGCCTTCATTTATCTGGAAGTGTGTGGACTGGTGCTTCCGGCTATGCTGTCTATCGTGGGCATGACGGGACGGGTGTTGTGGATCACACGCAAGCAGCTGCAGAACATCTGCAAGCTCCACCGCGCCGTGGACCGTCTTCAGCAGCAGCAGCAGCAGCCGACCGACCACAAGCAGCAGCTTAACCTGCGTTACGCCAAATGCGTGGCCGCCGTGTCCCTCACGTTCTTGGTCTGCTGGGTGCCGTACATCATCTACCAACTCATGTCTGTGACGGCTCTGCAGAGCGGCGTGAGCTTGCCAAGCTCATCTCTGTACATCATCATGTCCTGTACAGGAATCGGGAGCATGGCTGTCATTCCGCTGATACTGGGACTGGCTAACAAGCAGTACACTGAGCCCATCCGCAGGGTGATGCGTAAACTGAGAAACCGCTGGAGAGGACAGAACAATAGAGATGTCGCTCTTTGACAATGAGTGGACAATGAGTCATAGGATGTTTAAATTGAATGTGTAAACGCTTTACATACACTACTGTTGAAAAGTTTGGGGTCAGTAAGATCTCTTATGCTTATAGTGGCTGCATTTATTTGATTAAACATACAGTAAAAACAGTAATAATGTGAAATATTATTACTATTTAAAATACCTGTTTTCTATGTGAATAGATTTTCAAATGTAATTTATTCCTGTGATGCAAAGCTTAATTTCCAGCATCATTACTCCAGTCTTCAGTGGCACATGATCCTTCAGAAATCATTCTGATATGATGATTTGCTGCTCAAAAACATTATTATTATCAGTGTTGTAAATCACAGTGTTGTGCTGCCTAATATTTTTGTGGAAACCAAGATACATTTTCCAGGATTTCAAGTGCTCAAAAGAATAGCATTTATTTGAAATACAAATATTTTGGTAACACTTTACAGGAAGGTTTCATTAGTTAATGTATTAACTAACATGAACTAACCATGAGCCATACATTTGTTACGGTATTTGTTAATCTTTGTTAACGTTAGTTAATGTAAATCCAGCTGTTCATGGTTTGTTCATGTTAGTTCACAGTGCATTAATTAACTAATTTTAACAATATTTTAATAATGCATTAGTAAATGTTGAAATTAACATTAACAAAGATAAATAAATGCTTTATAAGTGCAGTTCATTATTAGTTTATGTTAACTAATGTAGTTAACTAATTAACCTTATTGTAAAGTGTTACCAATATTTTTTGTAACATTATAAATGTCTTTACTGTCACGTTTGTTCGACTGAATGTGTCTTTCTAAGTAATAATTTCTAAGTAATAAAAAAAAAAAATCTTACAGACCCCAAACTTTTGAACTGTAGTGTAAAAGAACAAAACACTAGTTAGTAATCACATGTATCTATCCCAGGCTCAACAATAAGGATGTCATGTTGGCCCAGGGTTTATTTTGTGTTGCCACTGAAAATCTTTTTGAAAAAAAATTTATTCATCTTGTACATTTGTATGCCTTGCAAACTTAGATGTTCCGTTTTCTGTGACGTGTTGTTGCAAACTGTGCTGATTTGTCACCAAGATAACAAAAATGACTTGTCATATGGAAGCATCAGTAAAAATATGTTGAAAAGTACAACCAGTTAATAATGTTTTAGACCACAAAAATGTGTTTATGAATTTACGGAATGATAGTATAGCTGTATATTTAAGCACATTCTTGAAAATTATCATTAAAAATCTGGAGTTTAAAAAAAAATTACATTTAAGAGTTAGTTCACCCAAAAATAAAAATGTCATTAATTACTCATGAAAAAAAGGTTAAACCACTGGAGTCACATGGATTTGATGGAAATTATGTCTTTACTCCCTTTCTGGGGCTTGAAAGTGGTAGTTGTGTAGCTGTCAATGGAGTGACAGAAAGCTCTCAGATTTCATTAAAAAGATCTTCATTTGCGTCAGAAGATGAACGAAAGTCTTACGGGTATGGAACGACATGCGGGTGAGGAATTAATGACAGAATTTTCACTTTTGCGTGAACTAACCTTTTAATAACATTCATTAAATAAAGAAATAAAATTACATTTAATGAAAAATATAAATGTTAATTTATATGCATGTAAATATGTATTGTTTTTTCGTGTGGAAGAAAAAGAAAAAATCTTTATTCTGTCTATCTGTCTATCCATCCATACATTCATCCATCCATCCATCCATCCATCATTACAAATTGAAGACAACTTATTTGTTGACCATACATTCATAATCTAAACATTTACAATGAGACATACATTATAAAAATAAATAAATAAATGAACAAATATGAGAAATTTAAAGGGGTGATGAATTGAGAAATTAACTTTCCTTTGATATATAAAAGTTCATCGTGATATAAGAATATCCTGCAAGTTTCAGAGCTGAAAACGTCCTTGTTAGTCAAAGAAAAGCTTTTATTGACACCAGGCCCAGAAAACGAGAGATCTCAGAATATGTCGACCATTGACGTAGTTGGACGCAGAAGCACCGCCTCAAGCCCGCCCACCAACTCGTGGAGCTAAACGATGCAGAATCGATTGTAAACACGATAGAGGTCGAGACTGGATTTGCAGACATATTGAGATTAAAACACAATGCTGTGCCTTCTATATTGGACTGGATCCGACAGGAACGGTGCAACACACTTATGCGAGTAAAACATGTTTTTATATGTGTTAGTATTGCATTGTTACAGATCGTTTGATATCTATTGATTACATACCTTAGCACACTGTCACAGGCTGGAGGTGTTATTGGTTCATTCGTGATCAGACTCAGACTTGTAACGCCAGTGTTCGCAAAGCCCAACGTCCCGGGGCTATGTGTATTTCAGACAGGGTGTGTGTGTGTGCGTGTGTACGGTTTGAGGTTATATTCACTGATGATCGAGCGAAACGATAGAGAGATGAATGGACGAGAGATGAATCATTGTGTTTGTTTGATAAAGACATTTCGCGAGCCCTGGCTGTGGGCTTCATTCCGGTTGTCGTTTGCCATACGCTGTCACTGACAGGGGAGCAGAAGCTCCTTAAATATGCAAATCATATCCAATCCTAGCCGTGGGCGTTTACTTCCAAGTCTTCAGTGCGACTCGCCCATCAAAACTGATCGTTTTTCAGAGAGCCTCAAAACCAAGGCAGAAAATAGCCTATTAATTATTCATTATGAAGTTTTTGAATGTAAAAAACACGAAAACGGCATAAGTTGACCTCGGACAACAGTATAAAAAAATTAAAAAGCCAGTTCATGACACCTTTAAATTGACCAATGGTTTAGGATGTGATCATAGATGTGGTCAGATATTTTTTGTGACTGAGATAAGTGTGTTTTTCAAAAGCCCCGCCCTATACTCGTACGCTCATTCCCAGAAACTGTCCTTCCGTTGCCAAATGTGACCTCAACAGTGAATTCATCACGGTGGGAAATAGTTAAATGATAGACTGGGTCTGGAGAAAGTCTTTTGAATATTGTGTGTTTGCATACTGTCTGTGTGACCCACAAGACAAAAAGCTAAAATCACAAAGTAACTGTAAACAAGAGATATAAAGAGAAATTGAGCTGTCCTAATGGTTTGTGCTGCAGGGTAAAATGTGAAACATGTCAAGTCCCTTGAGAACATTTCAGTAACTTCACTGCAAACACTGGCCAATACTCTCTAATGTTGATCATTACTCTCATGTGCATTTATATAAAGAAGTGTTTGCTTAACCTCTTGGTCTGTAAGTCTGACTCTTTGTTCCCCATAGTTTTGAAATAGAAGCTAAGGAAGGTCAGTAGTTTAAAGGGTAAAAAAACCACAAACACACCCTCTTCCCTCCACCCACCCACACACACACATACAAATGTATCTCTTGCACTTTCGATACCCAACACTTGCTACTCACAGATTGCTCTGTTTAGCTATTAGAAGACAAATCATTGCTCATACTTAGGGATTTGAACCCTTGATCTTAAGTATTACATTTCAGTATACTTGGTATACAGACAGTGTTCATTTAAATTAAGCCAGGATTAGGCCGTAGTTCAATTAGGACATCTAAGTAGCTTTTATAAACGTGCCTTAGAAAAAAACATTACTGGTGTGCATCTTGAGACAAAACAAGGGCAGTGACATATTTTAAGATATGCCAGTTTAAGTTTGTCTTTCAGTTGAACCAGCTCAAACATGCATTTTAGCCCAGGACTAGGTTTAAGCTTTGTCTGTGAAACAGGAGATATACTTTTAAATATGTTTAAGTTAAATATCTATATTGTTCCATAAAATATTTTGCTTTTTTTTTTTACATAATCGTTCATATATTGAGTATAATGTGTCCAGACTAGGGCTGCACGATTAAGGGAAATCGAACCGCAATTGCAATTTGGCTTATGCACGATTATGAAAGCATAAATGCTGCGGTTAATGAAATAAATATATGCACAGTGTTAGTGAAGAGTGGCTCTGTGATCAGCAGTAAACGCTGCTCCGTCTGAAAGCACTGCGAGTTTGAGTGTGTTTGAAAAAGCAACACACGTCAAACATCTTCACAAACTAGTAATGCGTTCATAAACCTGTTGTGAGCTGTGGCTTCTCATCACAGAATGAGGCAGACAATGTGTTATTTTATAGTATTCTATACAGTGATAAAGTTGATTGGCATTGCATTATAATATACTTTATTATTACGACAAATACCAGAGAAGGCTTGAAGAACTCAAATACACCATACATTGTCGCCGTTGTGTGTTTATTGTCTTCATGTTTAATCAGTCAAAGCGTTTCTATCTTCGTTTATTCAGCTTCACACAAGGGATTTCCTGAAAACGTCATTATATTATTGCTCTCTGAGGCATATGTGGCGTTTCTGCTCGAGGGTGCACTCTGGCTTCCAGTATGAATGAAACATGAGTGTGTTTAGCGCACAGCAGTGCTGATCCTATTTTGGATAAAAAATAGGAAAAATAATACTTCTCTCTAAATAAATTTATATGACAACCCATATGTTTTTCTCCAGTGTACAGGTGTTTTCTTCCATACAGTGGAGGCATAAGAGGCTCATATTCAGATTAAAGACATAGACTTGTTCTTGATGACAAAAATTAAGGAACTGATATCAGAGATAAAGCACAATTTTATAGTAACAATAATACCGTATTTCCTCAAATAAAAGCCGGGGCCTTTATTTACCTGAACTGCAGAAGGTCACCGGCTTTTATCTGAAGCAGGCTTTTATTAGGGGCAGGCCTGTATTTTGAATTCCATCTATTTGAAAAAAAAATAATTGTTTTAAATAAACCGTTTTAAAGGAAAAGCGATAGCGTTCCAGAGGACAGATATCATCAGGGGCGCGGGAAGTGGGGTGGTTTCAAAGGATTGCAAATGCAATGCAATTTTTTGTTCATTTTTAGAATTTAATAATTTATTTGTAATAAACATTTTAAGTGGCCCATTAAAAAGTATTATTTGAATTGAAAAAAAGTTGAATTGTGTTTTTAAAATATACATGAGGTCATATTGTGACTGTTGCGGTGTGTGCGTTGAAAGAGCGGTTATATTTCCTCCAGTGGAGATCAAGCGTCTTTCTGGAAATCCTGTTAATTTCTGAAGCTCTTTCCGCTCAGCACCGCGCGCTCAACCCAGAACTCCCTTTGTGACCTGCTGGATCAAATATAGGCCTATCTGAAATAAATAGTAAGGGCTGCCCCTGACTAAAGTTTTTTTATTTTCTAGCAGGCTAGTTCATTTAAGCCGTTGTTCACGCTGCGCCGCCGCCACCTCCGCCTCCATGTCATTGTCTGTTATAGGCTATTTGCTTGTTATTTATTAAATCCGGGCAATTTGGTTGATAAAACATAGATTCAAATTAAGATACAATTTATACAAAACGAAATTCACTTTAAATAAAGGCTTTTCTGATATATTTGTTGTTCTTTTGTGTTTTAAAGACTCGATGTAAACTCTATAATTTCGTTATTTTACTAACCCAACTTATGTGCTTTCTATATTCCACATGAGGGAAAAAAGCTTCCTTCCACTTAAGAAGAGTTGTGTTCCTTTAAGCACTTTTTATCTTAATATATATCTCTTTACATAAATATTATTTTCTACTTAAAAAAAACCTATAATTTCATTATTTTCTAACCCAACTAATGCGCGCACTTTTCTCAATCTGTTATGGAGCTATTCAATTTACATTTTGCATATTGTTTTTTAAATGTTCATTCGAGTAGTTCAAATGACCACTTTACAATATTTCAATAACATAATTTATTTTGAAGCGTATGCTGTTTTCTTGTACAAAATAAAATAATTTAAGTTAAATGCAGAGTAAGATGTGTAAAAAAGACAAGAGGCTAAGAGATTGTCAAGATCATTTGTGTAGCCTGCCTGACTCATGTATTTTCACAGACTAACACACGTCACATCTCTCATAGACTACAGTATTTAAAATAGCATATATGCATATTCTCAATTTAATTTACAGAGCAATCCCAGCAAAGTGTCTAGGTTAAGTATAGAAGAGACCAGGATTGTGCGTCGCACTCGCAAGACTTACAGCGGGGGAGCGATGGTCACGATGGTTTCGCTCCTTCGGCACAACCCTACTGTACATTACACTGAACTTGAATGCACATGAAATGAAAGGAAATAATTTTTCCCCGGCCTTAATTTGAGACCGGCCTTTATTTGTTTGTGCTGGCCACGCCCCCGGCCACTATCAGAGGCCCGGCGTTTAATTGACTACAGGCTTTTATTTGAGGAAATACGGGTAATATACTATTTAATAATAAATCCTTAGACCCTTCTAATGATTTTTAGTCATAGTCTTCCTGCATGTTAACATGTAACCCTGCAGTTGTTTGTATGTAAAATATAAATATTATTATTATTATTATATTGTTATATTTATTCTTAAATACTCTATTTTTTAATAATGAAAAGGTTATTGTAATAGTAATATTTCTTATTTTGTTAAATATATTTTTATCTTGAAATAATAATAATCTTAATAATTATTAGTAATATTAATATGCACTCACCTAAAGGATTATTAGGAACACCTGTTCAATTTCTCATTAATGCAATTATCTAATCAACCAATCACATGGCAGTTGCTTCAATGCATTTAGGGATGTGGTCCTGGTCAAGCCAATCTCCTGAACTCCAAACTGAATGTCAGAATGGGAAAGAAAGGTGATTCAAGCAATTTTGAGTGTGGCATGGTTGTTGGTGCCAGACGGGCCGGTCTGAGTATTTCACAATCTGCTCAGTTACTGGGATTTTCACGCACAACCATTTCTAGGGTTTGCAAAGAATGGTGTGAGAAGGGAAAAACATCCAGTATGCGGCAGTCCTGTGGACAAAAATGCCTTCTTGATGCTAGAGGACAGAGGAGAATGGGCCGACTGATTCAAGCTGATAGAAGAGCAACTTTGACTGAAATAACCACTCGCTACAACCGAGGTATGCAGAAAAGCATTTGTGAAGCCACAACACGCACAACCTTGAGGTGGATGGGCTACAACAGCAGAAGACCCCACCGGGTACCACTCATCTCCACTACAAATAGGAAAAAGAGGCTACAATTTGCACGAGCTCACCAAAATTGGACAGTTGAAGACTGGAAAAATGTTGCCTGGTCTGATGAGACATTCAGATGATAGAGTCAGAATTTAGTGTAAACAGAATGAGAACATGGATCCATCATGCCTTGTTACCACTGTGCAGGCTGCTGGTGGTGGTGTAATGTTGTGGGGGATGTTTTCTTGGCACACTTTAGGCCCCTTAGTGCCAATTGGGCATCGTTTAAATGCCACGGACTACCTGAGCATTGTTTCTGACCATGTCCATCCCTTTATGACCACCATGTACTAGGGATGGGCATTTCAAGCAAAAATAATATTCGAAGATCGCTGGGAATTATTCGATTTTTATTCGAAAATCGCAACTCCTCCCCCGCATGCACGCATGTAAAGGCTACACGCATATAAACAGAGAGAGAGAGGGAGAGAGACCATTCACACTCTCAATCTGTATGATAACAAACTGTTTAATTCATTAGGGAATAGGTTATATCAACTCAAGCCATATAATTATTGTAACATGCTGAAACATATGACTGTTATTTGACATCGCCCCAAGTTACCGCAACCGTTAAATGCCTAAAGTCTACAGTGTGCGCGTGAGGCGATGTGTTCTTCTTCTGTTGTCTCAGGGCGTTTTTAATCAGGCAGTTTAGTTCGAAATGGAGCACGGTTCGCATGAAAAATTGCTATTGTGAAAGTTTGCATACAGAGCTTGGTGTGCACTGAGGTATCGAACCCGAGAACACACAACCGGAGTTCGGTTGCACTCGGAGCTGTGCCGCGATTCACGTGAATGTGCGAACACTCGGGTGTGCACTTGTTCAGGAAGAAAAGTAACCAGCTCATGCGTTTTAGCCGATTGCAATGTCATTAGTTCAATAACACACATGTAAGTGATGATAGTGTTGATGATTTACCTGAGATACGATCGCGAGAGCGAGCCTGCAGTGTATTCGCGCATAGAGTGCAATCAGGGCAGCAAATGAATGGCAATTCACGTCTCCTCAAATGAGTCTGTTTGCAAGCAGCAAAGCCGCTTTCCAGCGACACACATACGGTAAACCCAAGTGTTGTTTACTCAGCTGCACATAATAGCACCAAATTAATTTAAAAAAGCCCAATATATTTGACCCGCGTTCTGTTTACTATCATGCCCGTGCACGTTTGTGATGGCGTTAGATGAACGCAAACGCACTAGGGTTCAAGTTGAGTGTGAAACCAGACCAACACTGCGGAGGCGGAGGGAAGAATCACGCTCGGACCGCAGCAAACGTGCCCAGTATAAAAAACCCTGAGAGCTGACTGACAGCTTTAAAGTCCCGGCCCTAATATATATATATACACACATACACAGTGAGGAAAATAAGTATTTGAACACCCTGCTATTTTGCAAGTTCTCCCACTTGGAAATCATGGAGGGGTCTGAAATTGTCATCGTAGGTGCATGTCCACTGACATAATCTAAATTAAAAAAAATCCAGAAATCACAATATATGATTTTTTACCTATTTATTTGTATGATACAGCTGCAAATAAGTATTTGAACACCTGTCTATCAGCTAGAATTCTGACCCTCAAAGACCTGTTAGTCTGCCTTTAAAATGTCCAACTCCACTCCATTTATTATCCTAAATTAGATGCACCTGTTTGAGGTCGTTAGCTGCATAAAGACACCTGTCCACCCCATACAATCAGTAAGAATCCAACTACTAACATGGCCAAGACCAAAGAGCTGTCCAAAGACACTAGAGACAAAATTGTACACCTCCACAAGGCTGGAAAGGGCTACGGGGAAATTGCCAAGCAGCTTGGTGAAAAAAGGTCCACTGTTGGAGCAATCATTAGAAAATGGAAGAAGCTAAACATGACTGTCAATCTCCCTCAGACTGGGGCTCCATGCAAGATCTCACCTCGTGGGGTCTCAATGATCCTAAGAAAGGTGAGAAATCAGCCCAGAACTACACGGGAGGAGCTGGTCAATGACCTGAAAAGAGCTGGGACCACCGTTTCCAAGGTTACTGTTGGTAATACACTAAGACGTCATGGTTTGAAATCATGCATGGCACGGAAGGTTCCCCTGCTTAAACCAGCACATGTCAAGGCCCGTCTTGCGTTTGCCAATGACCATTTGGATGATCCAGAGGAGTCATGGGAGAAAGTCATGTGGTCAGATGAGACCAAAATCTGTGGCTCTGTAAGAAGCATATCAAGTTTCTGCCGTGGCCTAGCCAGTCTCCAGACCTAAACCCAATAGAGAATCTTTGGAGGGAGCTCAAACTCCGTGTTTCTCAGTGACAGGCCAGAAACCTGACTGATCTAGAGAAGATCTGTGTGGAGGAGTGGGCCAAAATCCCTCCTGCAGTGTGTGCAAACCTGGTGAAAAACTACAGGAAACGTTTGACCTCTGTAATTGCAAACAATGGCTACTGTACCAAATATTAACATTTGATGTTAATATTAACCAATATTAACCTGATTTTCTCAGGTGTTCAAATACATATTTGCAGCTGTATCATTCAAATAAATAGTTAAAAAAATCATACATTGTGATTTCTGGATTTTTTTTTTAGATTATGTCTCTCACAGTGGACATGCACCTACGATGACAATTTCAGACCCCTCCATGATTTCTAAGTGGGAGAACTTGCAAAATAGCAGGGTGTTCAAATACTTATTTTCCTCATATATATATACACACACACACACACTTTTATTTAAAAAAATTTAATTAATTATCACATGTTTAACCAGAATATTCGCAATTATTCGCAAATATTCGAATATTCGCATTCGTTTTCCCCAAATCGTGCAGCCCTAGTCCAGACTATACTCAAATTTGACATAAATCTAAAATAATACAAACAGTTCAAGTAAATAAAAAAATGAGTATACACTACAGTCTATTTAGCCTTTGATCCTTCCGTCTCTGAAGTTTTGATGCAGCTCTTGGCTAAGAAGAAGGGAGGACAGTCACTCCTGCTTTTGTGCGCAGATGTTTGTGTAAGATATGGTATGTTTATAAATATGAACAGCACATATTTTATTGTAGAAGAGCATTGTATAAACACCACCCCAATGTTTTTAGTTCAGTGTCTGGGAGACAATCAGATTCATTAAATGCCTTGAAATGCAATTTTTTAGAGCTATTTATTAAAGCATTTTAAAGAGCTATAATAAACAGTAGTGGACTTTGATGGAACGTATTAAAGTTATTTAAAAGACAGACCTAGAGTTTTGACAATGGTATTATAAATAATGTATCTATATTCTCTTCATTTCCCCTTTACACTCATGGTCCGTTCGGACCCCATACATTCACAGACCGATTGTATAAAAAATATACATTTTTGTATATATGATACATATATTTTTTTGTACTTCTCAACTATACATTTATGCTGTGTTTCGGGGAATATGTGATACTTTTTTTTTAACCTATTTGCCAAATTTCTCAACTACACTATTAGCTTGCATATGAAATATCCTTTTTTTCTGGAAACATATTAATTAAATTATGATCTAAATTATATTGTTTCTGGATATTGATCTAGATCAGTGGTTCTCAAACTTTTTATACCAAGTACCACCTCAGAAAATATTTGGCTCTCCAAGTACCACCATAATGACCAACATTAAAATACAGTAGTGTAGTAGGCCTAACTATTCAGCTACAGCTCTGCACAGTTCAAAAACGAAGCAGTTTATTCCTAATAAGAATATTTATAGTTGTCAGCCACTTTAACATTGTAAATACACAGTTTGTACATTAACACTGCACTGTGCTTACGTACAGGTAAATCAAATAATTAAATAATGATTACATTAAAATGTGTGTCTTAACATTTAGTGATTCCTCTGCATATCACTAGAGGCAGCCTGAGTACCTGTCACAGGGTGTTTGGTGTTGGTTCATGTTCCTTGTTCATGTTTTTAGTTGATTATGTTCACTTCCTGGTTTTGTCATGTTGCATTGTCGTGATTCCCATGCCCTCATGTGATCTTGTGTCTTGTTCTGTGTCTCATCACTGTTCACAGGTGTCACTTGTCTTGTCATTAGTCTGTGTGTATTTAAGCCCTCATGTTTGCCATGTGTCTTTGTCAAGTATTGAATGTTGTAACCCGCTGTCGGTGAGTTTTATGTTTAGCCATGCCATGACTTTGTTTTATGTTTTGCCAAGTCTTTGTTTTAAGTTTTGTTAATAAAGTACTGCACATGGGTCCTTCAACTTGCCTCCAGTGGATATATGTTACAGAATACTTGACACTCAACAATGGACCCAGCAGTTGCCATCCTTCACCTACGCCAAGGCCATCGATCCATTGAGGACTATGTTGAGGAGTTTTGTGGACTGTGCTACCTGGTAGATTTTAATGATGTGGCCCTTAAGGACATTTTTAGATTTGGGCTTAACAAACCGGTCCGATCACAGATGCCAGGGGGGAAGATCCATTTTACCCTGGCCCAGTATATTGATCATGCCCTCCTGCTGGGTGGCTCCTCGTTTACTGTGGGAACGGTGGATGAGGAGCTCCACTGTCCCACAGTACTCACCACAACCCAGCCAGAGTCATCTGCTCCAGCCCACGTCCATGCTCCAGCCCACGTCCATGCTCCAGCCAGGCTCCAGCCCACGGCCCCGTCCAGGCTCCAGCCCACGGCCCCGTCCAGGCTCCAGCCCACGGCCCCGTCCAGGCTCCAGCCCACGGCCCCACTGTCCCGCCCAAGGAAATTTTGGGGGGGGGGGCAGGGGGTACATGGAGGCCATGAAGGCCACGCCTCTGTGGCCCCCTGAACCGCCATTACCGCCATGGCCTGATGAACTGCCGTTACCGCCATGGCCTGGTGAACTGCCGTTGCCACCATGGCCTCCCACGCCTGAGGGTCCAGGTCCGCCCACGCCTGAGGGTCCAGGTCCGCCCACGCCTGAGGGTCCAGGTCCGCCCACGCCTGAGGGTCCAGGTCCGCCCACGCCTGAGGGTCCAGGTCCGCCCACGCCTGAGGGTCCAGGTCCGCCCACGCCTGAGGGTCCAGGTCCGCCCACGCCTGAGGGTCCAGGTCCGCCCACGCCTGAGGGTCCAGGTCCGCCCACGCCACAGGGTCCAGGTCCGCCCACGCCACAGGGTCCAGGTCCGCCCACGCCACAGGGTCCAGGTCCGCCGACGCTCCCAGGCCCGTCTGGGTCCGGTGCCCCTGCACGGGCCTGGCCCACCATCCCTCCCCCAAGACCGCCCCCCAAGACTTTTTGTTAAGACTTTGTTAGGCTATTGATGTGTTGGTGTTGTTTGGGCGTCAGGGGCCGCCCATAGAGGGGGGGATCTGTCACAGGGTGTTTGGTGTTGGTTCATGTTCCTTGTTCATGTTTTTAGTTGATTATGTTCACTTCCTGGTTTTGTCATGTGATTCCCATGCCCTCATGTGATCTTGTGTCTTGTTCTGTGTCTCATCACTGTTCACAGGTGTCACTTGTCTTGTCATTAGTCTGTGTGTATTTAAGCCCTCATGTTTGCCATGTGTCTTTGTCAAGTATTGAATGTTGTAACCCGCTGTCGGTGAGTTTTATGTTTAGCCATGCCATGACTTTGTTTTATGTTTTGCCAAGTCTTTGTTTTAAGTTTTGTTAATAAAGTACTGCACATGGGTCCTTCAACTTGCCTCCAGTGGATATATGTTACAGTACCACTAGTGGTACTCGTACCACACTTTGAGAACCACTGATCTAGATGTTATTGACAGAATTCTGCCATCTGCTGGTTAGAAGAGAACCTGTAGGAATTACAGCTTTAGAAATAATGTTTTGACCATCTATATTAGAGGATGGATACCCGACCCGAGCCCGATGGGACCCGTCGGTAACCGACGGGCCGGGCCGGGTTCGGACAGATATTTAGAAATAATGTTTGGGTTCAGGTCGGGCTCGGTCACGTCAGCGCGATAAGGCATTGAACATTTGAAATTTAAAACAGCTTATTATGTAGGTAGCCAATGGGCCTGTTTAACTTGATGCAAAGGTATGTTTTTGTGATTAAAATAAATTAAAAATATTACCCTAACATCCGTCTTCCTGAGTGCGGAAATTTGTTTATGTAGCTGTGACAACGCGCAACATGTGCGTGCATATTGCATATGTGCCTGGCAGCGCAACTTCAGCGCTGCTGGCAGGACCATCGAGCAGAGGAAGACAGCCTTGAAGCCATCCACAGTTGATGCAATCCTTTTTCTGCATAAATACCTGGATTAGCCTATATTTTGATGGATGGATTGTGTAAATAGATCCCATGTTGCAGTTTAGTAGCCATACAGTTTTCGAGAAAAATGGTAAGAGTGATTTTCATTTCAATAAGCTGCATTTGTGTTACGTTAATGTTTTGTTCTGTTAGCTTGGGCCATTTATGGTAGACCTTTGTTCATTTCAATTGGCTATTTGATTTGGCCCTGTGTTAACGTGTGTATTCGTTTCCCCGTCTGCGCGCTGATGCGCTCATCTGTAATCATTTCAGAATGCCTTCCTACAGTTGCTTAATAAAAGCGTACATGACGTACATGCGTCATTAGTATGAGGAAAAAAAATAATAGATTCGGGTTCGGGTCGGGCTCGGATATAAATATCTTAATGCCTGCCGGGCTCGGGTCGGGTTCGGTTACTACTCTGTCGGACGCTGGCCGGGCTCGGACAGAAAAATGTGGCCCGATCCGCACTCTAATCTATATCTAGTAGAGGGCCATAGAGATCCATTCATTTTTCTGGATGTGGCCAACTGTGCCAAACTTTTTTGACATTTGACATTGAGCCGTCATGTTTCTACAGTAGCCCTAAAGCTGGGGCCACACTAAAAGATTTTTAAACTCTTATGAGATTTTCAAAATGTAAGAGGCCACAAACATGACGATAAGAAATCATAGATTTAACCGTTTTGTTTCTCTAGTGTGTGGAGTGCCGTGATGTGACCAGGAAAGCACACCACACACGAACAGATTCCATTCACAAATAACAGTGCTGTCTGGGAATGCAGGAAATCTCACAAAATATCTTGCATCGAAACATCTCAAACGTGACTTTAAAGTAAACAAACATGGCAGTCAACCGGCAAGAAGGAATTGCGCTTATAGTGTATGGAATGCTTTTTACAGAAAATTTGGGCGGGCGGGCAAGGAATATGTTTAGATGAAGTCATGGAGACAAGTGTGAAAATGGTAATCTGTGTGAAGATGGTAATCTGTAGAACCATTAGTGTTGGGCACGTTACTTTAAAAAAGTAATTAGTTATAGTTACTAGTTACTTCTTACGAATAGTAACAGAGTTAGTAACTGAGTTAAATCATTATAAAAGTAACTAATTACCAGGGAAAGTAACTACTGTGTTACTTCTTTTTTTTTTCAAATGTTCAAATATGTCAAATAACTTGGATGCCCCCAATATTAAATAAGTTAAATGAATGAATTGGACACTAAATATAATAAATTATTATTATAAAACATTGTACATTAATGTAGGCTACACTATTGCTGTGGGACAATGTGAGAGACACCTATCAAATTCAATACATTATTGTAAATATTATCAGTAGGCCTACTATAGTGTAAATATTGTGTAACTATTATCAGTACTTTACTACTGATGTAGTAGAGCTCACGTTATCACCTGGGTTTTTAGCCACTAATTTTGTGGCGGCATGTGATGATGTGAGGCGCTTCATTAGATTAGAATTACTTGCCACAGACGTGGAGAGACTCTTTCTTCCTGGGCATAAGTTGCACTTTACATAAACATTCTTACCTTTCACCTCAACGAGGGAAAAGTAGCGCTTATACTTCCAGTTTGCGAAAGCTACCTTTGAAGTCATTGGACTTGCCATCGCTCTGACTCCTCCTGGTAGTTGGTGTGTGCAACTGTGCATATGCGTGTGCGTGTGTGTGAACTCAACCTATCAACCTCAACCTTGTCTCCCACCCAACAATCATCATCAGTTATGTGTACCAACAACACGCATGGCATGCACGCACACCCGCACACACACACACCAACCAACCAGAGAAAAAAAACATGCTGCAGATCCGAATGACAGAGTCTGATTGCATGAAAACCGCTTCAGTGAGCTCAATTATAGTAAGGCCGCATTTTATTCACAGTAACGCTAACGGCGTTGTAATGGGAGAAACAGTAATTCATTTGATTACTCGTTACTGAAAAAAATAATTCCGTTAGTAACGCCGTTATTCCCATCACTGAGAACCATTAAGTTAATCAGGACTTTACGTAGGATTGTCGGAAGGGGAGAAATCGGCCCCAAATCGCCCCAATTATCTTTTCGTGTGTACCCAGCATTAACGGACAAACTTCTCTACAGAGCACTAGTCAATCTGTGCTCTCTCCGACGACAACATTTTTGTCCTGTGTCGGCTACCGTAATGCTGGTCGATTGCAATTCACAACCTCACTTCTAAATATCGCTAAAAATCACACACTGCACCTTTAAGAGTCAGATTGTATTTACAAATTATTTATTTCCATAAACCAAATATAAAAAATCATTAACTTTAGAAAACAAAATTTTGTAAATAAACCAGTGTACCCCGCTAGAAATTGTATGTTCCTAGAACATTCTCAGAATGTCCCCGCTGGTGTCAAGGATGTCAACTAGTAACGTTCCCAGAACGTTCCAAGGCGGTCATGATGTGGAGTTCTTTAAAGGGTTCAGGGACGTTATTTGGTGGACCTTTACGGAACATTCAGGACGTTCTCGGAACGTTTAGGGGACCATATTTTATTTGGAAATTTGATGTTCTCAGAACATTCTCAGAACGTCCCCACTGGTGTCAAGGAAGTCGCCTGGTAACATTCCAAGAGAGTCATGATATGGAGTTCTTTAAAGGGTTTGGGGACATTTTTAGGTGGACCTTCACGGAACATTCAGGCAATCTCGGAACGTTTAGGGGACCATATTTTATTTGGAAATTTGATGTTCTCAGAACATTCTCAGAACGTCCCCACAGGTGTCAAGGAAGTCGCCTGAAAACGTTCCTAGAATGTTCCGAGGCGGTCATGATGTGGAGTTCTTTAAAGGGTTCGAGGACGTTATTTGGCGACCTTCACGGAACATTCAGGCAATCTCGGAACATTTGGGGACCATATTTTATTTGGAAATTTGATGTTCTCAGAACATTCTCAGAACGTCCCCACTGGTGTCAAGGAAGTCGCCTGGTAACGTTCCAAGAGAGTCATGATGGGGAGTTCTTTAAAGGGTTCAGGGACGTTATTTAACCAACATGGGACGTCCCCCTAAAGTCAAATCAGGAACCTTGAACTGCAACAGAGGACATTTTAGGAACGTCTCTAATGTTCTATAAAGGTTTGGGATTTTCGTCACTTTAGAGAACCTTTAGGGAACGCCGCACAAGGTTGTGAGAACGTCCCCTTCTACGTGGGTAGTGTTTGTGAAAAGTGTTTGTGTGTGTCACCCCTTCATATCTGCATTTGTGGCAGATTTTGTTTGCCAAACTCTATACAAATGGAGTCTGTTGCAGTCAAACCTGCGTGTGTTTGTTTCTTATGGCGGTGGCCAGAAAACGTAAAGGGTTTTATAAGATTGCATCATAAATACAACAGTTTCCTCTCATCTGTTGGGAACTGTATATTATATAATAACTTGCATCATAAAATCCGTCTGCACAGAAGAAGAATCCCTCAAAAAGCAGATGCATCCTATCTAGCCAGGTTAATTCAGGCCATTTATTGTGCTGTGACCCTTCATCTGAAAACCAGATCCAATAAGATCCAATATAGCTAAGGTGCTTTCATCAATGACAGCAGAAGTGTAGCCACAAACCTGAATTTAAGATTAGATTATTTTACTTATCAGAGAAGGATAAGTGTATTGTTACTGAAAAGGTAACTAGATCAAAATCAGATACACTCGACCAAAAGCAATACTCATCTTTTTTTCCTGTTTGTTCTGCTCTCCATCATCTTTATTGCAAGCGGCAGCAACCTCATACTGGGCCGTCAGTTTCAGGATGTTATCTGTCCCTGTGCTTCTCCATGCTCAGAACATTCTGGCTTGGGATTGAAGCTCAGCAGATCTTCTGCTTAAAGGAACACGCCGACTTTTTGGGACTTTATCTTATTCCCCATATCCCCCAGAGTTAGATAAGTCCATTCATACCATTCTCATCTCCGTGCGTGCCATAACTCTGTCTGACGCACCCACGCTAGCCTAGCCTAGCTTAGCACAAAGACTGGAGGTAAACGGCTCCAGCTAGCCTACTGCTCAATAAGTGACAAAATAACGCCAACATTTTCCTATTTACATGTTGTGATGTGTATAGTTACATTGTGTACTAAGACCGACGGAAAATTAAAAGTTGTGATTTTCTAGACCGATATGGCTAGAAACTATACTCTCATTCCTGCGTAATGATCAAGGAACTTTACTGCCGAACCATGAGTGCAGCGGCGCAATGATATTATGCAGCGCCTGAAAATAGGCTAACTTTCATCCACATAACCAACGTGTAACAGACTTCATTGTGATTTATCTTATAATTTGTTTTTTGTGTACATTTTTGACATTTCTGTGTGTTTAAATAGGTTTAAGGTCTGCATTATCTGTCTTAATAAGTAGGGACTTTTATTTTGACGGATGTTGTAGTCTACGGAGAGATAGTGAGAGCTTGCGGTTCATCGGAGTGGTTAGGCAGATTTAAAGTTTGTAATTTGTTAAGCACCCCCCGAAAAGGCATAAGGTGTGTATGTTCTTGTTTACTGTCATCTGTAATGAGTATTTTTGTGTATTTCGCTGTATGTTAATGATAATGCTATGAAAAGAGAGAGTTTGTGTATGAGGTGTTAATGCGCACTTCTTTGCTTTATTTGTTCGGCTCTTACAGTGATTTTTGATTTTTTTCAAACGGTTTCAATAAACTCCATGAAACATCAGTGATGTCTGGCCATCATTCGGACAGGGTCCGCTACACAACATAACAATCTGCTTGCACAGCAGGGTTTCCAGGTTTTCACAACAAAACCCGCCCAATTGCTACTCAAAACTAGCCCAATCTCATTTCAGGGGGGCATCTCCAGTAAAAATCGCATTTGGGGGTTAAATATGTGTTTTTTTGGCATGGTTTCCTACTAAAATTCGCATTTCCGGGGCTAAATATCATATAATTGGGGTCGCTTCAACCCGCGGACATGAAAAACAGCCCGCGGCAACTGTGTTGAAGTAGCCCAATTCCGCGGGAAAACCGCGGACTTGGCAACACTGTTGCACAGAGAGCGCTGGGGACTATTTTCAGGTGCTGCATAATATCATTGCGCCGCTGCACTCATGGTACGGCTCAAAGTTCCTTGATCATTACACAGGAATGAGAGTATAGTTCCTAGCCATATCGGCCTAGAAAAATCGCAACTTTTCATTTTCCGTCTGTCTTAGTACATGATGTAACTATACACGTCACAACATGTAAATAGGAAAATGTTGCCGTTATTTAGTCACTTATACCCCTTTTCCACCAAAGCAGTGCTAGAGCTAGATCGGAGCCAGAGCCTAGTTTCAAATTGGTTCTTTGTGTTTCCACACCCAAAGCCCCAGCTCCGAGCCAGGAAAAGTGGTTCTTAAGTAGCACCAAAACATTGCTGGGCTAGAACAGGGCTAGAAGTAAGAACCAATTACGTCAGGCGCTGGGGGCGGGGTCAACAAGACCAACACAAGCTTGAGATCCGCCATTGTTGAAATAGCAGCTAATGGAGCTAACAGCTGCTGCTCGTTTGTAATCTCCATCTATACAAATTACGGCGAACTGCATGAATGCGTTGGATTCGCTGTGTTTTCGTTGTGTTTTGATTCCGCTGTAGGATCGTAAAGCCATGTGAATCAATAGTAACGCAACGTTTGCATTGTTGATGGAAGGCTTGTTTGCAGCGGTGCTGTGCAGAGACCGATCGCCGTATGATAACGAGTTCAGCGAGAGCATATGACTCCTTATGCTTTTGATTCACTCATGCATTTTTTTTTTTATATCATACATGGATGGGTCTGCGCAGCGCCGATGCATCTCAAACAAGCCTGGTGTGTTTGTGTTTCCCACTGCCCAGGGTTGCCAGGTTTTCACAACAAAACCCGCTCAATTGCTACTCAAAACAAGCCCAATCACGTTTCAGGGGGGCTTTCCCCGGTAAAAATCACATTTGGGGGTAAAATGTGTTTTTTTGGCATGGTTGCCTACTAAATTTCGCATTCTCGGGGCTAAATATCACAATTGGGGTCGCTTCAAACCGCGGACATGAAAAACAGCCCGCGGCAACAGTGATGAAATAGCCCAATTCCGTGAGAAAACCGCAGACTTGGCAACACTGCCGCTGCCTCGCTAGCGTTGCTGAGAAAGATGAGACCTATACAGTGACGTAAGACCTGGCTCTGTTGTGGCTCTCAGCATGTGGAAAAGCAAACGGTTCTTAGAAAGCTCCTCAGCCGAACCAACTATGAAGGGACTAGCTCTGGCTCTGAACTAGCTCTAGCACTGCATTGGTGGAAAAGGGGTATTATTGAGCAGTAGGCTAGCTGGATCCGTTTACCTCCAGTCTTTGTGCTAAGCTAGGCTAGCAGTGTGTGTCAGACAGAGTTATGACACGCACGGAGATGAGAATGGTATGGATGGACTTATCTAACTCTGGGGGATACGGTGAATAAGATAAAGTCCCAAAAAGTTGGCGTGTTCCTTTAAAGAAAGAAATCGTTCACACATTTGCTCACACTTATTTCATTCCAACCCTGTTAAAGAACATTCAAGCTGCTGTTTCCCTGAGAAACAGGACATCTCGACTGGCCTGACTGTGCATCTGGGATCCAGTCGGAATTATTTACGCTAGACTAATACAGACTTATACAACCAAATGCCTACAGCTGTTACATCTACACCTCTGAGATAAGCTTCTCCCGCTGAGCTGAACCAGACAGAGCTGTGCAGTGATCTGTATTAAAACAGACTCTTTCCCCAATGATAACCATGCATTCTCCTATAAATGGACCCTGCATTTTGAACACTCTGTGTCAGACATTATAGATACATCTCTATCTGTTTTGCTGTTTGATTCAAACAGTAGCTCATGGGAGTTTAGAAGATCCATTCCTGAACTTATCAGAAGTCCATAATCAGTGGATTCTGATGCTCATGGACCGTTCCATGTTGTTAGTTCACAACAAACTAATCTTTGTCAAATTAATCTTTGTCGCTCTCATGAGGCTAAAGCTCCTCAGTGTTTAGTCTCCAGAGCTTTGTTTACTCCTGATTTTTCCGCACCTGTGATAAACGATTTGTGACCTATGGCATTTATGGCATGCAAACAAAGGTTTATCACACATTCAGTTGTCATATTAAATACCATTAAACCAATTCTCGTCATAAAATATATTTAGCTATACTTACAAATTAAATTATAATCATGGGAAGCTCCAGAACTGTGTCAGAAAGCTGTCAAGAACTGTAAAACTGTGAAAGATTGCATCTCAGGGATCTCTGAGGTCAGATAACACAAAAGCATTGCAAGAAATATGTTTTTCTGCTCACATAAATAAATTACTTTAAACTCTTTAATCAGATGAAATTATACAATTTGTAACCAGAAATATGCATATATATCATGTATAAAAGAGAGATTGTGGTATTCCAGAGGGAAATTTATGAACTCAACTATGTTTTTTGAGAGAAATCTTCTTTTAATATCCCAGACTTTTAATAAAGGAGCACTGTTGGGAAAATTGCTGGTCCTTACCTTATCAGTCAGCCATTTAAAAATAAGTAGGCCTACTATCCTGCACTGAAAAAAATGATAAAAAATAGTCTGATACATTTCCGCAAATTGGTTCTAATCGGTACTGACATTCATTTACATCACTCGGCTGAAAACGCTGATTTCCGCATGTTTTAATAAAGGCTACCCGTATGTGTGTTGACATATTCTATTTGTAATATTTTGTTATTCGGCTATGTAGGAGCCATATGGCTAATAATGTTGTTACTCAATGTAATTCCTATAAGTTACTATACACTCTAAAAAAAAAAAAGGTTCTATATGGCACCAAAAATGGTTCTTCGTCGTAATCATAGGGGAACCACTTTTGGTGCTATATAGCACCATATCTTAACATGTTCTGTATATGGTAGCGGTGCTATATAGCACCTTAGTCAAAGAACCGGTGAAGAACCGCTGAAGAACCGCTGAAGAACCACTGAAACACCAAAATGCTATATAGCACTTAAAAAGGTTCCCCTATGATTACGAGCCAAGAACCATTTTTGGTGCCATATAGAACCTTTTTTTTTAGAGTGTATTTCTGTACTCCCCTGTGGTAAAGAGATGAATTGCACCCATTTTGAGGATTTTCTGTAGGTAGCCATCTTAAACAGGAAGTGATGTGGCAATGGGGAGGGAAGGGAGACAGTTTTTTGACCTAAATTTTACTACACTGTTTACAATCACAGCTTTTTCTTTAAGTTTTCACCATCTGTTACAATAAAATCTACAAGTCAAGCTTAAACTGGTTCGTAGCGTCAAAGATACTTTCCCTCAAGGAAATGGCTGAAGAAGAAAAGAAGCCATTACAGGCTATTAAAAAGTACTATCAAAACGTACTTTTTTCATCCCGTCAATCAAATTCTCGGTTCACTTCAAGGGCCCTATTTTAACGGTCTGAGCGCATGGTCTGAAGCGCACGGCGCAGCTGCACTTAGGGCGTGTCCCAATCCACTTTTGCTAGTTTAACGACTGAAAAAAATGGTTGGCGCGCCAGACGCATGCTCCAAAAGGGTTGTACCTAGTCTCTAAATAAGTCATGGGTGTGTTTTGGGTGTAATGTGTGATAAACTAATCAGAGTCTCATCTCCCATTCCCTTTAAAAGCCAGTTGCGCTTGCACCATGACGTTTTCGCTATTTACATGACGGAATTTGCGAGTGGAAAGACTGAACGCTTCTCCAGAGAGGAATTTTATTCACATGTGCTGCTAATAAGCAGAGTGTATGCGCGTTGTGCACCTGCCTATAGGCACATATTACTAACGGCCTTTAAATAACACAAAAAATACTATTGACTTTAGACCAGGTTTTTGTTTTTCGTTTTCAGTTGCCTCAAAATAGCAATGCACCAACAATGCGCCTGAACTCAACTTGTTTTCAGACCAGCACACCCATGGGCGAATAGATGGGTGCGGGTGCATTTGCTATTTAAACAATGTGGCATGAAAAATATAACTGCGTTAGGCTAAAACTAGCAAAAAACACTTGCGTCATGCCTGGCGTCACATTGCGCCGGGTGTCTGATAGGGCCCCAAATGTTCTCCGTTCAATGGGCCTCATTCATGAAACTTGCGTAAATATATGAGCAAATTCTGAGTAATTTGCGCGTAAAATGGAAATTTACGAAAACTCTCCAACAGATTCACAAACGCTTTGTATACCACGGATTCGGTAGTTAAACGTGTGTGTATATTAATGAATTCCAAACATTGGTAAATAGGGCGCACATGCGCGCTCATTCATAATTAGCATAATCCCTGCCCATGAGTTACAACTGCAAATGACGAGGCCAGGAATGCTGTGGAACCTTCTGGACTTATTTCTCAGGATATGCCTAGCAATAAATATTCAATTATCGTGTCCACCAAAGCATTTTTAGCCAGCTAAAAAACGCCTTGTGCTCTTCTGAAAACGGCCAGCTGGTGGCGCTTGAAAGCGCTTTGCAAGGGCAGCGTTTTTCCAACTGAGATACTTTGGTTGCTATGATACAGAATATCCACGGCAGTAATGTGTTACTAGCATCTCATTTTGAAGAATATTACTGAACATAAAAAATGCAGTAAAAAGCAGTAACTTCTCCATTATTGTTGTTCAGTCTGTAAACAAGTGGGATGATTGGTCGGTGTAGTTTTTGTCCCGCCCCTTCTCCACTGTGATTGGACGGCGTGGTAAAAAGTGACAGTGACGAGCACTGCCTATTACCACAGTAAAGAAAAATTAAAAAGCCTGGCCAAATTAACTCTTGAAATATTATTATGGTAGTGCATCAAAATACAATGTGGTCAGTTTGCCTAAATTACAACAGAACGTTCAAATGTTTTACGTCAACCAATGAGTTGACTTTAACTGGTGAACCACTTTTACCGATTCAGAAGGCTGCGATTCATTAATGAATCGTTCAGACCACTTTTGAGAACTAGTTCAAATGAATCATTAAAAAAAGATCTGACCTCAAAGAACGATTTATTCCTGTGGGTAAAAGAAAAATCTTATGGCAGAGAACATTAAGTGTTCCTTAAGTGTTCCTACAGGTAGCTATAATATAAATGTACCCTTTATTCCTGCATGTTCCCTACACAGAGAACTACTTCATGATTCCTGCAGAACATTGTGCAACAGAAACCAAGCGTTCTCTGCTGCCCTCATGTGGCCACAAGAAGACGCCACACTTCAAGAGATGCCATAAAGACTTGGGAAATTCTTCCAGAATGATCACATAATTCTAACGATTATTAGAAATATAAAATGCACTTTCATTATTTGGAAGCACAAAAGAATGTAGGCTACATAAATAAACATTTAAACACGAGTCAGTTAAATGATTGAAGGACCAGAGGATTTTTATAAGGGTGCCTCCATTTCCATATGGTTTGAGTGATCTGAACCATATATTTCCATAATTTTCATACATTTTATGAAGTAGACATCCTATTTAGAAGTATATAGGCAGTTTAGCAGTATTTGATTTGAATTCAACCCCTAATAAATATAAAAGAACGTGCATTATAGATCACTGCTGCATCACAAATGGCAAATCTATATATATTTTTCCCTTTATATTTAAAACATTTCCAGAACTTTTTATCTAAAAAAATTGACTGGATGTTATATTTTGAACTCTTGGCATGAAAACAAATTGGTTGTCTACAAATCTTTATTTTTTTTCCGTGTTTATCGCCATTTCAAAATAAAGGTCTGAACTGAGTATGAAAATATGAAAACTAGAATCTATCAGCTGCATCTCTACACAAGGGGACTAGCTAACGTTACTCTGAAGACAACAGCAATTTAGTAAGTAGTGAAATACGTTTTCTATTGTTTATCATAGGCTGTCTCTGAAATTGTGATCACCTGTTGTATGTTTAGATCGCACAGCTAGTGTACATTTTTAGAATAGCAAGCACAGCGCACCTGCAGCATAGCTGAACATCAAATTGGGGCAATTTGACACGCATTTTAAATGTTAAAAATGTATCAAATGCTGTTTGTATTCTTTTTTGTGTTTCATAATTGTTTTACTGTTTGTATTTTGATGAAACAAAAATAAAATAAAAAAATATTTTCATGATTTGTTATCGCAACTTTTTTTTCTTTATCAACTTAGATAATTAATGTATTTCAGATAACAATATTTTGACTTTCTGTTTATCATTAAACTGATCTCCACCTTTGTAACTCACTACACTAACTTTAATTAACTCAAAATGTTAAGGCAACCAGGCTACTTTTTTAAGTTAAGCCAACAATATATTTTTCAGTGTAAACATGCAAAAAAGCTGTTTAATGGCAAGTTCCTAGTGTGACAACTTGCCCCATAAGCTATTGCTATTGGGCCTTGTTTTCACAAAAGGTCAGTGTGTGTTCAGTTAACTCTTTTTTTCCCCCTGGGCTATAAGTGCAACTATTTCATGTTTTTGTAGACAATATCATATACAGAAATTGTCATATACAACTGTATATAAACTGTATGCTTATATTTTTACATTTTATATGTTTGCTATGTAATAATTGTTTTCTGATTCATAATTGTTTTATTACTGTTTATATTTTGTTGAAAAGCCTGTATGGTTCCCCGTGTGACAGCTTACCCCATATACTATTGCTATAGGGGCATGTTGTCACAAAAGATAAAGCAAAATCTAATTTCTTATTTCTTTAAATAGCCTACTAGAATTAAATATGCGCTTGGCGTTTTCTTCACAGATTTTCTGAGATATGTACTTTACAAAGAGCATATTTTACTTTTATGATTTTGAATTTCCACCTCGATCAAAGTTCAGCCAGAAATGAAAGTTGGCTGTTAATTTACTTACCTTCAGGCCATCTAAGATGTAGTGTCTTTTCTTCTTCACTAGAACAGTAAAGGAGATATTTAAAATGAAACCGTGGTCCTTGGTGATTAATCATATATGTCAAGCCAATTCATAAGTCAGTAATGGATGGCACTGACTAAAAAAACAAACATATACAGGCAAAACAAAATGAATACCAATAGCTCCTGGCGATACATTGATGTCTTATGAAGCGAAACGATAGGTCTGTGCAAGAACCGCAATATTATTTACAACGTTAAATTTTAATATTTACCTGAATCCTTTAATATACAGCCTGGGCAAACGGTCCTGAGCGCGTTCAGGCATTTCTGGAGCACGAGGTTCCTGTCGCATAATGACTTTTGTGCAGGAGCAAACTAACATCATTACCTGGCGCTGTGTTTACAACAGAGAGTGTTGTAATGTTCGTCAAAGTGGTTCATACTTGTGCTTATCCTGGATGCCACAAACCTATATTCAAAAAAAATAGTTTACGTTCGCTTGTGCGATCGCAATTGGGAAGAATAAGATTGAGTTTTCACAGATGCCCATGTTTGAGCTCCTGCGCGTACATCATCATGCGAGGAGGCTCGCGCTACAGTGCCATGAACGCGCTCAGGACCGTTTGAGCTCGACCTCGATCTTGATTTAAGAGCAAACTTTTTAATTATGTTTATAACGCTTTTTACGGAGTTTAAAAGGAGGTCTGGCCGTAATTTCATCATCTTCGCTGCTCGATATTGACGACATCTTCGACTGACATTTAAAGGTCCCGTTCTTCGTGTTTTTTTGAAGCTTTGATTGTGTTTGCAGTGTGCAATATAACGTGTTCATGTTTCGCGTGTAAAAAAAAAAGTATTTTTAACACAATATGTACTTATCTGTGTACCGCTGTTTTCACTGTCCTAAAAACGGCTGATGACTTCCTTTATTCTATGAAGTCCCTCCTTCAGAAATACGTAACGAGTTCTGATTGTGCCAGCGGTTCCCGTGTTGTGATTCGACAGGAGCTTAGCGAACGTGGCACGGTTCCTGTGTTGTGATTCGACAGCAGCTTAGCGCACGTGGAAAGGTCACGCCTCTTAACTGGAGATATATGCGCTTAATGATCTCTACAGCTTCCCTGGGAAAGCCAAACAAAGGTGATTTGACTCCGGGATGAAAATAACAGCGTCTCGACGACATGGCGACAAACACACTCAAACGCAACACTTCCTTTTCTCCACGCGACACGTCCTCTTCTCCACGTGGGACAGCAACAAAACCACGCCCGCCTTTTTTCGCGTATTCTTGTGGGCGGAGGTTAGTCTGTTCTACTGTTCTACTGACGTAATTAATGAAGGAAGTACCAGGATGTAGTCCAAGCCAGCCGTTCGCTGTAGGCTTTGAAAGGGAACTTCTGTTAAATAAAATATCTCGCTTGGCATTGAACTTTGAGCTTTATAATTTTACAGGTATTATTTATGCTCTAACAGCAACATTACACACTAACTAAAGTATGAACAATGGGATCACGAAGAACGGGACCTTTAAACGTCGTTCCTAAAAGCAGCCACCTTATTGGTCTAGCGGGAAGCACGTGACGAATGTTCCGCGAAGCCGCATCACTCATGATCAAAATATGATTACGCGAGGGAGGAACTATATATAAAGGAACTACTTTAAACACTGATAAAAAATAAACTGCAGGATTACATATGGAGAACTTTTATTTTCTCGCTCAAAACCAATAGATCTTTTTATTGGAATGAAAATAATTTTGTGCCCCATACATGGGAACGGGATTAAACGAAAAACGTCTTCACTTTACGGTCTATTATGCATGCCAAGCCTTTACCTATATTTTGCCATATGCTTCTATGATCAAGCAAACTCGTAAATGGAACTATTCTGATGTCTTGTATAGGTATGCAATCATGACATAACTTGCTTGTACTGCAATGCTGAGTAGATTACTTACAAATTGTAGCCCGGTACAGACAGTATCGATTTTAAATTACATGACGAAAATTGTAATTAGGCTACGTTACATATTTTAGATAACATCTTTTTGATTACTTTTTTTAGACTAGGGTCAAACTGGTGTTCATGAGGATTCATGATGCATTTAAATTGATAAATGTAACAATTAAATCATAAAAGAAATCATTTTAAAATAAAACACAAAAAGATGTGACTATTAACACACTATTAAAATGTTTAATTTAGAATCAGAATTTATCTTTATTATTATTATTATTAGGCTATTTGTTGAGTGTCACCATTGTTGTATTTTATATGTCAGTGCATCATTAGGTGATGGGTTTTGTGTTTATAAGATGTTATCACACCTTTCAAAAATAAGTTTTAAGCAGCTGCTTTACTATTGTGAAATATCGATCTACAAACATTTATGAATGTGAAATAAGATAATGGTAAATCTTTATGCTGAAATAACGCTTATAACAGTATAGTTTGACTAACTTTAAATCAGCCAATTAGCTTTGTTTATATTCTAGCTCGTCATCGGTTTAACAAATATTTAAATTTGCCATACTTCTGACTTTGCTAGATCAAAAACACAATGGAACACTAATCTCCATAATGGTGACAATCAAAACAATTACAGTGCTAAACACTAAACACTTCTTACTGTATTTCACACAGGGCATCGCCGTCAAAGCTTGACTGAGGGTGTGTCTGAAGCTTTGTGCTGACGCAACCGTCATAGTAACAGCAGCCAATCATTCTACTTTTCCGGTGTTGCATGAACGTAATTGGCTAGCGTCTGCACTGGGGTATTTGCATAGGCGATCTGATTGGCTGACGCCTGCATTGACGCTTGAAAAGTTGAAAATAGAAACTTCTGCCGCGAGCAATGCCAGTGACGGACGTAATGGAACCCACAATTCAGTTCGGCAACCCATTCAAAGTAAATGAGAAGCATTGACGCCGACGCCCCGTGTGAATGAAGCGTTACAATGGTACGGTTAAAGACAACTTTATCGTTCACAGTAAAAAAAGAGCAGTAAATAACTGTGATGTCAGCATCATTTTGCTGTTAATTAACAGTAATTTGTAAGAAAATGACCCAGCATGCATTCATTTCACTGTAAATTTCTACAGTAATTTATTGTAAAATAATACTGTAAGTTCCTGGCAATTGTTTTACAGTGCAGCCAACTAACTAGTGGCTGGTCTGCACTTTCCCCTTCCAAAAACTTGAACGTTAATAATAAAAGCAATAGGCTTTTTTAGCAGATAGAAAATCAATAAATTATGAACAATTTACTGCCATTGTGTGTATAACATGTAATCAATAAAAAAGTAAGTGTAATCTGATTATTAGCAGTATAAAATGTAATATACTACAAGTACAATTTTTTTTGGAATCTGATTATCAAATGCAAATTACATTTAATCAGTCACTACCCAACCCAGCCCTGTGCATTTGGCAATAAAATTCTCTACTAGTTTGTTTATCATCTTTTGGCTTTTGCAAACAAATGAGAGAGGTGCAGCCCTGCAGTCCCACAGACCAATCACTGTAGAGAGCTCTGAGTCTATATATAGCTGCTCCCAAACCCCCCACACACTACTACTACCTGCTGCAGGTAAAACAACAAACCGTGTCCCGCAAGCACGCTCAAAGGCACCTCTAATCCAAACCATGTCGTTCAAGGGCGCTTCCAGGAGTTTCTCCAGCTCAAGCCTGTCTGGCAGCATGGGCTCCAGGGGCAGTTTTTTTGGGGCTGTTACCCCATCCGCCATAGGGAATCTGGCAAACACTATGCGTCCGTATGTGCAGATCAACAGCAACTCTTTAGGCCCAGCAGATGATAAAGAGACCATGAAGGGTCTGAATGACCGTCTGGGGGATTATCTGTCAAAAGTGCGACTGCTGGAGGAGTCCAACAGTAAACTGGAGGAGCAAATCAGAGAGGCTCTGATGAGAAAAGAAGCTGATAGCGGCAGAGACTGGAGCGCCTACGAGAGGGTCATTGCTGATCTGAGAAACCAGGTGAGCAAATAAAAGGTTTTGTTAAGTATCCATGCATGCTTTTTTTTTTATCATAATGTACACAGAAATGTTTGGACACACCTGCTCATTCTTTATTATGGCTATTTCCTCATTTTAGAATGATAGTAAAGTCATCAAAACTATGAAATAACACAGTGGACGTTATTTTTGAGCTTCTGCAAAGTCTCTCCACACTTTTTTGGACTTTCTCAACTTCATGAGATGCAAGTTAATGCTGGACACTTGTTGATGCTTTATCTGCTCCAACTCATCCATTCAAAATCAAATTTGAAATTAAAATGTAATTTCAAGCATATACGTGTGTCTAAACATTTGTGTATCTGTTTAAGCTTGTAAGAACAACTTCAAGAACTGCAACGATCTTTAAACTTTTAATGAGAATGTTTGAAATGAATAAACATTTTCAGTTGTACTTTATTTTACAGTATGTGCACAGAAAGTACTAGGTAATATATGGTAACTACATGGTTTAGGGGTAAGTTCAGGGTTAGTATCTAGTTATTACTCAGTTATTGTAATTACAGTATATACATGGGGAACAGTACTGTAAAATAAAGTGCTACCGAATATTCAATTGGTTCAATAAAAAATAATAGCCTATGCATTTTTAGTTAGTAATCTTTATTTAACCACGTAAAGAGACACATTTTTCATTAGTGAGATCACCAAAGCAGCAAGACAGACAGAAGATAATTGGTGTCAAA
Organism: Romanogobio albipinnatus; assembly: GCA_023566225.1. Classification (NCBI taxonomy): domain Eukaryota; kingdom Metazoa; phylum Chordata; class Actinopteri; order Cypriniformes; family Gobionidae; genus Romanogobio; species Romanogobio albipinnatus. The sequence continues at coordinate 8,800,141 of CM042243.1, read as the reverse complement.
TGGAAGAAATATTAAAAATAAAATTGAAAAGAAAACTGGGTGTGTTAAAAAGGGCCACAAAAACAAATACTGCATTCACGGATGAGATACATACAATTTTATACATTTGATAAAAACATTTATATTTGTTTATTTTATTATAGTTTATGTTCCTCTGTTGGTTATCAGCATAAAGCTTAATAAAAGCTTTTTTGAGACAATCAATGCAAGACAATGATATCAGTGTGTGTTTGTAGATCCAGGAAATGAATTTGGACAATGCCAGACTGTTTCTACAGATAGACAATGCGAGGCTGGCTGCTGACGACTTCAAAGTCAAGTGAGATATTTATTTATTTAAAATATTTAAGAAATGTATTGACTTTTAACTAAATGCAAATATACATATAGCATGTAAAATTGTTTAAAAAAAAAACTGTCAATATGCTGTAAATGTGACACACCCTGTAGTCTCTCATGTAACTGAACGGTCCCATCCGGGCAGGTTTGAGTCAGAGCAGGGCATGCGGCAAGGGGTGGAGCAGGATCTTGCTCGTCTCCGCAAGATGCTGGACGACACTTACATGGGCCGCATGCAGCTGGAGAGCCAGATCGAGTCTATGAGAGAAGAGCTGGCGTTCCTAAAGAAGAGCCACGAGGAGGTATACGCCTTAAACACACTATTCAACACAAACACATGACACTTACACATGCACTACTCACTGATCTGTGTTTGTATGAGACTCCAACAGCCTGTTAACAGATATTTAACATTAATATTGCATAAACTTAAAATACCTTCTTTTATATGTATATATAATCTCATATAATTTTGTCATTCACAACGATTCATACTTTTGTCTGATTTCTGACTTTTCTGTTTCAAATCAAAGGTTGATTCATCAGGATTGATTCAAGAACTCTTTATTGAAGCTTTATTTATTTATTTAATTTAAAGGGGAAGCTTGTTTCCAACATGGAATAAAACAATTCAAAAGATAATTGCGACTTTTATATCTCACAATTCTCACAAGGTATAAACTCGCAATTGTGAGTTATAAAGTAAGAATTGCAGGATATAAACTCACAATTGCGACTTTATATCACGCAATGGCTATGTATTATAGGCTATGTAAATTCAGAAACTCTTGTTAATAGTCACACCGGTGGCCATTAGGTGAACTGCAGCCAGCAACTTATTGCTCGTACACGCACTCGTGCACAAATAACGTACAAGAGACTGAACGTGATAGCAAAGTTTTTCGTTTTTTGCTTATAAGGAAAAAGAAGTTACTTACAGTAGTTACCTAAAAATAAATACCTTTGCAGCGATATAATGAACATCCAGATGCCGTCCACGCTTCTAAGAGCAACGACAGATGAATATGTAAATGTATATTTGTTACTCGCTTTCCTCTCAATTACAAAATAAACAAAAATGAAGGCGGTGAGAAAGCAGCAGTTAAGAAAGCATCTGATCATAGCGATATGAATATGTTTGACTTTGCACAAACTCTGCAATTCACCGGCATCACGCCGACAGATGAGGTAATACAAATTACACTGTTGATAGTTTGATTATGAAGCATATTTTTGAGACTATAGACTAGATGTGAGACTATTTGAATTAGTTCGAATTTATCCCTTTTCTTTGCATGACACATTGACATACAGAACAGCTCTTCCACTATAATCCTGAACATAATCATCCGTTTCATAGAGCATAAACGTCACATCCTTTTATTTTCCTGGCAAAAACGTCCTTCATATAAAAATCAGTCTACAGGCTTTCATAGTCAGCCTAGGAAATCGGGCAAGGTCTCGTTTTTTTTAAGTTTTATTACAAGCTGTTTGCACATTGGCAATAAAAAAAGTGATTAATACATGGAAATTCTTCATATAGCCCCTTTAATTTAATATTTAATTTAAACGTTGGCTTATTTAGAAATGCCTATAGGGAAAATATATGCGGGCAAAAATACTTCCCAAACTAAGACGTGCTAAAAAGTGGGCAGTCACCAAAAAATCAACAGATGTGTTCGACTTGAAGTGGCGCTGCACAGACCAATCCGTCTGTTCTCTAATCGCTCTTGCGGTACTTTGATGTTGTATACCGATCGGTCTGCACATCTGTGCAGATCTTCCCACCTGGTTTTCAGTGCTTTAGGGCAAGCTCTAAACAACATCCCTTCTCTAGTAGCCACACTGTTGTCAGTCATATCCTGTTATTATAAACCATATAACTAAAGTCATTTATCATTTCACAGGATGTCGCCAGCCTGCAGAACCAGATCAGCAACTGTCAAGTCAATGTGCAAATGGACAGTAAAAGCAGTCCAGACCTCAATGACACCATCGGTACCATCCGCATGCAGTACGAACGAGCTGCGCAGAAGAGCCGCGAGGAAACCGAAGCCTGGTATCAAAACAAAGTCAGTCATATTGCGCATTCTTATGTTGTCTCTCTGTGGTTTTCCAAATTGTTGGCACTTTCTATCAATACACTACGCTTTGGTGTTCCATTACAAGGCTACAAAATACAAAAAAAAAATTTTTTTTGGTAGGTAGGGGTAATTCAGGTTGATTGGGACAAATTTTGACATTGAGATGACTGGGAAAAAGTGTCCCATTCAACCTGAATTCACCCCTACTATTAGATCTATTAGCTAAACTATTATTTTAAAATGAAAATGGTCCTATCATGAAATTCAGATCATTTTCAACACATTGGATATTTTGGCCTGTTTGCAATCTCATTCATCTCTAAACAAACATTCGCTCTCACACAAACTAGCACTTGGAATCATATTACCGTTTCATTTTATTTTTAAATTCCATCAATTCTTACCATTATTTATTTATTATTAAATGATTTATTATTGAATTATTATTTATTTATGCTACAAAATAAGCGAAGGGTAGCATACTACAAATAAGGGTGCTAAACTATATTTAGAAATTCAGCAAAAATTCGACAGAAATGACATTCCTCAACAGAAACTAAGCTTAATCGCCTCCTTTCATTTCATTTTCGTGAGTAGTGACTCTATTTTGTACCCTGTGGGAAAGTGCCTTTAATTTAGAAGAGCTTTGTTTATAATTATAAAGCGGACCTGAATTATCATGTGACCTGAAGATCTTGTTACTCTTTGTTCCTCTCCATCCAGTTTGACAACATAACAGCTGAGGTGACTCAGAACACAGAAGCTCTGCAGGCGGGAAAGGCAGAGCTGAATGAGCTGCGCAGGCAGAGACAATCTCTAGAAATTGACCTGCAGGCTCTGCACAACATGGTACGGTACACAAATTGCACTAATTATCTGCTTGACAAATCATTCTGCATTCTCAGCACTTTCACCTGTCAGACATGTGCATCATTCAATTTAGAATTTACACATTATTCCTGTGCACCCAAGTGTTTTTTTTTAACCATGGGAAAACAGAAGCTGTTTTTATACAGTGGTTTGTCAAGATCATTTGTTGCACAAAAACGATTGTATAACTATGACGCACACACTCATTCTTTATCATTACATTATTATTATCAGTTTTAACTCAATGCATTGCAAATATAATATTCCATAATAATAGAATGGCGTTTTTCATTTTCCACGTTTTTAGAATAATAGTAATCTATGAAAAAAGTACTAATAAAAACAATACATTTAATAAAATATAATTAATATAAAGAATTTATATTTCTAATTCAAGCATTTAAGCAGAGGCCTTTATTTCACAAGGTTTATGAGAAACATAAACTCAACTCAACTCAAGAATGTCCAAACTTTTCTTATTCTCCTTGGTTCCTTGCAGATTCGTTCGCTCGAAGATTCGCTGCATGAAACTGAAGCACGTTACGGTCAGGAAGTCAGTGGACAAAACTCTCAAATCATGCAGCTGGAGGGAGAGCTGGGGCAGGTGCGTGCCCAGGTGGAGCGCCACACGGCCGAGTACGAGGCGCTGCTCAACATTAAGTCCAAACTCGAGGCAGAGATCGCCAGCTATCATCATCTTTTGGAGGGTGTTGTTGACGACAAGGGGGACAAAAACAGGTAAGATGGAAAGTTTGTGAACAGTGATTAAAAAATGGATGGATGGCGAAAAAATATTCCAGCTCAATGCTAGAATCATCCATTACACCCTCTGGTGCTCTTCACTCGGAGGTCAAAAATGGCCGTAAAAATGTCGTAAATGAATGTATTTTAGTTCGATAATGTTTTTTATTGAATATTTTTATGGGATTTTATGGTACTAAATTATATTTATGCTGTATCAAAAGTTTCCACTTAGATGAAATTTGTCTCCCATTCATTTCCAATGTGGCCATTTGTAACCCAGAGGAGTAGAAGTGTACAAAGAACCTTTTCAAATCATGTCCATTATTTTTTTGTGTGTTCACATAGCAAGCACCAAGTTTCGTACCATTCCGATTAAGTAAAAAATTAGAAAGAAAAAAATTCTGTCAAAAAATGACCAAAGAGCACCAGAGGGTTAATCGCCTCAAGTCCTTAATGAGCTGAATCGTGAATTTGTTTTTCTTTCTTTTTTTTCTTTTTACAAACTTACAAAGTACAAACTGTCACTGGGTTGATACCCTTTCAAAAGGTACACTTTTCTACCTTATTTACCCCTAAAGGGTGCATATAATTATCTTACAGTTACATATTAGTAGTAGCCTACCTAAAGTGTGCATTTTAGCACCTAAATGGTACATATTACAACCTTTTGAAACGGTACTGTCCCATTTGTACCATTTTTTTCTGAGAGTGTGAAGCCTGATCCCATTGAAGCCCTTAAAAAGTATCAGTAATTCTTAAAGTAAATAAAGGTTCTTTATCCATAGCTTTCAGTCGCGGAGCCTTGGAGGGCAAAACCGCCATAGAACGACAGCACAAGCCTGTCAAATTTCACGTTTCAAAGATGCACGTTTTGGGCACTTATGATCCATATACAGCACCTGCTGCAGTATTTCAATCACTGAAAACAGCGGGACGTTTTTAAAACGCTTAACGTGAAAAACACTATAGGGTGAGCTGCACCAATAAGGATTAAATTAAGCAAAGTTTAAAGGATTTGTTGATATGGGTTTCATTTTAAATCGAGTTGTTGCACCACTTCATTTTAAACACAGATTAATTACGCAGTAAAACCGTTATAGAGCTGATCAAGCAGCAGACGACACTCGACACTGACGACAGGCTAAAGAATCCTTAGTGCAAACCACCCTTAAAGTCCCGTAATGTACTAGAACAGTGATATTAAAAGATCAAATTCAGTTTACACCTTTTTGATGATGCATACTATATACAGGCGAGTAGATGAGGCAAGAATATGAACACAACGTGTTTTCTTTATAATGGGTTTCGATGGGGAAAACATCTAATGAGAAACCTTGTGTTGCACTAACGTTAATATTCTGTGTTCGTCTGCTTTCCTGTACAAAGTATGCAACATCATTAAGGTGTATATTGAATTTGGTATTTTAAAATCACTGTCTTACCGCATTAATACTGACTACAAACCTGGTAAAAATGACTAGCGGGCAATGGATGAGAGACTTGTTTTGCCCTCCAGGTGGGCGTTCCTATAAACGTGTCACGACACGTGAAAACTATGGATTGGCATTTATGGTTCCATGAGGAACCTTTAACATCTATAGAACCTTTCCACTGCACAAAAGGTTCTTTATCTTGGAAAAAGGTTATTCAGATTAATAAAAAAATCTTCACATAAGAAAGATATGGTTCTTTTAAGAACTGATCCATGAAACATTCTTTGTGGAACCCAAGATATTTTTTCTATGGGGAAAAAAACCTTTTGGAACCTTTATTTTTAAGAATGTACCAGTTAGGACAACATGGGCTAATATTTCAAAAATTCACTGTATTTTCAAGATGATTTTACTAGCGATATAAAAGTATTGTTATCATTGCATAAGATTACGTAGACAAATTTGGAATAACGTGTATGTTCATGTTGACTTAACAAAATTTATTTTCATGCATCGGTCCATTTTGAATAAATTCAAAACTCTGATGTAACAAAAAAACATTTTTTTATGATTTACTCATGATTTACTCACCCTCAAGCCATCCTAAGTGTACATGACTTTCTTCTTTCAGCTGAACACAATCAGAGTTATATTAAAGTCCCCTTGTAGTCAATAGTTTAATCCCTTGAAACTCATCTTTGATCACCAAAATGACATTTTCTGTGATTTTTTTTTTCGTGCCTTAAAATAGCTTGAATGTAACTCTACACCCCTGCTTCATTTAGTATACGTGGACTCATGACTATGCAAATTAGCCCCGCCCCCACTCACTCGCACAAGCTCAGAAATTTACTGAGGTTTACTCTCTGCACAATGGTATGGCTCTTTACAACGTCGGACATTGGGTTAATAAATGCCTTCTGAAGCGAGGCAATGGGTTTTTGTAAGAACAATATCCATATTTAATAAAAACTATAACAGGGCTCGACATTAACGCTTGTCCGGGACAAGTGGATTTTTTGAAGGGGCAAGTGAACGAGAAATTTACTTGCCTGACCGAACATGTATCCTGATTAAAACGTCAAAAAATAACTAGGGAATCACCAAAATGCAAGAATGATTCTGCATTCATTTAGTGTGGCGATCGATAGTTGATAATAATATATCATGTATAATGAACTGACGGTAAAAAGGTTGCGCTGTTGAGGAGGAGGAGGAATCACAAATGAGCGCCGCTAATACAAAGAAACTCAATTAACATACACGGTTAAAATGACAAATTGTGGAGTTTTTATATTTATAACATATGATAGCCTACAGTTAAGCAACATCACAGAACCAAGAGAGTGCTGTTTTCCTGAATACCGTCACGACTGAAAATGACAGATTTTTTATGACAGTTCCATAAACAATTAATTAACATTGTCACATATTACATTAATTAACAAGTCACTTACATTTTAGATGCAATATTGACTGTTTTTGTTCGATTTCAGCAGCAAAAATAGTTCCAAACAAAGACGGCAACAGTGTGTTACTGAATGATTCAGCGTTTAGAATGAATCGGTTGAATCAAAGATTCAATGAACTGTTCATAAACGATTGCGGCCCTGTCCCAAATGGCACCCTAAACCCTCACGGTCTTCTTTTTAGTCCACACTTTCACAATGTAATGCCGCTTTGACTGTCGGGAAGAAGTCCGCTGCGTAATCTGCACCAGAAGTGTGCATCGAGGGCGCATATCGACCTCAAAGGGGGCGCTCGCGAGCACCCTTCTGAGACATAATATGACAAATGGGACACCCTGCGGTCTCGTGGACTTAAGGGACACGCACATTTTTTACTTGGACAAGTGAGTGACAAATTTGTATAGGCCTTGTATAATCACTGGCTTCTCGCAATGGCAGTGCGCATGTTCCGGCGGAAGAGTGACCTCTGACCTGACGTAAGCGTTTTTTTCTCTTTTCTCTTATTTGACCAACTTCTCGTTTTAGACTTCTAATTCATGACCAGCGTTTTGTATGGAAGGATATCGCGGACAATTTTCAAAAGGAATTGCAAATTGTATTTGCAATTGCGTTTTCAATTTGTGGAAGCATAAAATGTGACATAATCCAAACGCAATTGCAAATCACACATTGCCATTTGCATTTTCGTTTACGTGAACGCACAACGTCTGCCAAATTTCAAATGGAAAAGCAAAGTATGTTTGCAATTGCATTTCCAATGTCTTACAAGTTATGACCCTGCCATTTTAGAATAGCAATAGAAAATCACCTATTTGCCATTTCATTTCCTCCGTGTCCTGTCACAACCTGCACAAAATTCAAATAGAATCGCAATCCCCTTTGCACTTGCATTTCCGATGTCTAACACAGTCAACTGTCAATCAGGCTTGAGGGCGGGGTTTATTGGTGTGGTCTGAAAATAGGCCACGCCCTCAAGTGGTGGAAAACAAAGCATTTTTTCATCATTATTCATTCCTATGAAGAAAACAGGGAGAAATATCCAATAAATGTGTATATTTTGCAACAACAACAAAAAAGTCATACTGTGTAGTTTGTCCTGGAACTAAATATATTTTAGTTATATAAAATATAACTATTTATCACCTGCTAAACAAACAAAAAGAAGCCAAAAAAGATCTGGTTGCAAGATTAGGGATGCTTATATTGAACGTTTAACCGTTTACCAAAAGTAATTTTGACAGATTAATATACAGTTAAACGGTTTAAAATGTATTTTATTATTATTATTATTTTTATTTATTTTTTAGTTTGCTGCATGATAAAAGCTAAATTTGCTAAAGTTCAGATCAATATATAATATATAGGCCTAATCTTTAAAATAGGCCTATCCTTTTATTGAAACTGGTGCAAAGAGACATTTCACCCGCTGGCACTTTCGCTTTTGCCGCAGAGACCCTTGTGATAAATAAATGTGTTGTATTTATGGTAATCCGCGCAGATTTGATAAAAATAAATAATAAAAGAGCGATAAGTCGCGAAAGACAACTGAATTACTGAAAGTTGCTCCGAGCGCAATGCGGAACGCGCTAAATGGCCAAATAAACACAGAAATATATCAAAATGCCAAGTCGAGTATTCACACAGTAGATGTAAGAACTGTGTGCGTTCACACACACACATTTATAACTCGACCTCACAGTGAAAGCCATGCACAATTAATTCCATATTGCATATTCCACATTTATTGTTTGCTGCTTATGTGCTGGTTTTTAGTCATACTACTGTTGAAATTTTATTGAAAAAAAAAAAAAATATATATATATATATATATATTTTTTTTTTTTTTTTTTTTTTTTTTTTTTATATATATATATATATATATTTTTTTTATAATAATTTTATATATATATATTATATATATATTTTTTACTGTGGCTCTTTTGGAAAAATGCTTTAACCAAAAATGAAAAATGGCTCTTTGGTCCAAAAAGGTTCCCGACCCCTGGCTTAAATGAACAATTAGTTAAGTAGAAAAAAACTTTATTCGGGGACAGCCTTTGCCTATTTCTCATATCACTTCACATATTTTCGAGCCAGCATGCACAAAGGGCATTCTGGGTTGAGCGAGCGGCGCTGAGCGGAATGAGCGAGCAAATAGACTGCTATTTTTTTTGACGAAAAAAATTTGTCTGACAGAAAATCAGATCATCCTCCTACGAATCGAACATGATCTGCGATTGAATGTCACTGATGTAATTTAATTTTATTTTTTGATCGCTTGGATCTTGAGCACAGAATCATATGGACAACACACCACTCATATGTCAAGTTTCTATAGATTCTCTGATTTTAACTCATGATCATTTTATTTATTTATAATTTTAATTACTGTGTCCGGGACCGCTGGAATATGATGATATCTGTCTGATAGATAGCCTACCTAGTGCAGTCATGTCAGTTTTCTTATTTGCTGTTTTTTCTGGTTGCCAGGTGAACATACTATCAGTTCTGCATTTTGACTTTGTTTGAACTAAAGAGTTTGAACTTTGATTTTTATTACAAAAATATCCAAATTCCCCGTTTTCCACCACTGGAGGGCGTGGTCTATTTTCAGACCACACAATAAACCCCGCCCTCAAGCCTGATTGACAGTTGACTGTGATAGACATCGGAAATGCAAGTGCAAAGGGGATTGCGATTCTATTTGAATTTTGTGCAGGTTGTGACAGGACACGGAGGAAATGAAATGGCAAATAGGTGATTTTCTATTGCTATTCTAAAATGGCAGGGTCATAACTTGTAAGACATTGGAAATGCAATTGCAAACATACTTTGCTTTTTCATTTGAAATTTGGCAGACGTTGTGCGTTCACGTAAACGAAAATGCAAATGGCAATGTGTGATTTGCAATTGCGTTTGGATTATGTCACATTTTATGCGTCCACAAATTGAAAACGCAATTGCAAATACAATTTGCAATTCCTTTTGAAAATTGTCCGCGATATCCTTCCATAGTTTTGTTTTGCTCCCCTTTAATACTTTTATATTATTTAATATAACTCTGATTGTGTTTGGCTGAAAGTAGAAAGTCATATACACCTAGGATGGCTTCAGAGGGTGAGTAATTTATGAGAATTTTGCTGTTTGTTCAAATGTTTTGTGTAGTTCAGAACAAATACAAAAAGCATGTTTCATTTTGAAAAGCATTTCTTCACAGATTGCAATATTGCTGTTTCCATACACCATTTTCCCTTGTGAGCTGCCCATGCAAATCTAGCGTGCACCACCTTTCCATGGTGAAGTCACGCTATAGTAACAAACACAAGGCACAAACTCTTTCCCTACAGGCTTGTGAGAAACATGTCCCAGCAAGCATGTGTCCTTCAAAACAGACAGCACTTAAACTCATAGACAATGAGGGGGTCACCTCCCCCCCACCCCGGTATGCAGAAAAGTGGTCGCTCAGTGTGGGTTTTTCAGTGAACGATTCTTAACATCTTGACTTCGATCCACCCCAGTCTTGAATAATTAGTTGCACCCTTTCCCAGCAAGTTCCTCCATTTGTGCCACTCTCTCATGTTTTCTCTTCCCTCCCACAGAGAGGAATTTTCTTTAGAGCAGGCGTTGTATGCAGGTGAGTACGTGACGTGTAGATTTTAGGCATCGTCCAGTGTGAGTTAACAAACACGCTTGCCTAACCCACATCCAGCTTGTCTTCATACTAATCATCACTCACTGCTCTACGGTCTAATACAGACGAGTAAACTTAGCTCCCTGAGCCCTCGCCGGCTGAATATACATGCGTCAGTCACACTGTTTATGTTTCTCACAGCTAACCTCATGCAAATATATGTTACATTTGTTAAAGAAGCAAAAGGGCCATTCTACGAAACAAGTGCCATTTGTGTCCTTCATATGCATATGTGCCTTTTTAGCCACCTCTGTTTTGAGCTCTGATTTCTAGTGATATATATATATATATAGTGCTGTTAAATCGATTAATCACATCTAACATATATTTAAATATATTATATACTGTAATACTGTATATGTTTGTGCGGCTTTTATTTGCTCAAAAATACAGTAATATTGTGAAATATTATTACAATTTCATAAAACTGTTGTCTATTTGAATATATTTTAAAATGTAATTTTACTCCTTATTGTGCTTAATATTTTTGTGGAAACTGTGATGCATTTTTTCTTTGATAAATATATCGTTTAAAAGTATAGAAAGAAATAGAAATGATTATTGATCAATTTTTAATGCATCTTTTGCTGAATAAAAGTATTCATTTCTTGCTGACAGCAATTTTTTTAACAGAAATATAAAGAAATTAGTATTTAGTTGACTGTTTTTGTTTTAAGGTTTTAACAATAATTTTAGAAAATGATACAATTGTAGATATTTGTTGAAATATCAGCATTAAACTCTCAAAGAAGCACATTTTAGCTTTATAAAGTTGCAATTGTGCAATGCAGCGTTTTATCTTTTAAACAAAATTTGTCTGATATTAATCAAACTGCAATAGGCACGTGATTCATAGAATGATCCCAATAATGTTGACCAGCCAATAACAACTTTTGCTTTCTCAACTAATAAATGCAGCACCAGGGCTTGACATTAACTTTTTTGCTCCAGCCACTGTGGCTAGTGGTTTTCCAAAGTTACTAGCCACTAAGCATTTTCACTGGCCACAATTTTGACATCGATATCATGAGGAAAAACTGCCATATAGATATTTTTAATATTATCTCATAATTTGGCAGCAGGTTTATTAGGCTGCTGTCACTTTAAGAGCTGACGCACGGATCCATTATACTGTTACACATGTGTTTTCTTTCTCAACTGTTTACGTTCACTTGAAACATAACTGACTGTGTTTACGTGAATAGTCACCAAGACCGGCATTTTGCCATTATTTTGTGTGTATTTGACTGTTTCTCAGAGAGAGAGAGAGAGAGAGAGAGAGAGAGAGAGAGAGAGAGAGAGAGAGAGAGCAGCTGATATCGTGTATCTGCGGAAAATTAGTATTGGAAGCATTTCAGATATTTCAGTATTGATATGTATCGAAAATCTATATTTTTGACAACACTACATTGCACTTAGTTTAAATTTTAGATGCCTTTTTAAAAGACTACCATCGAAAAATGTGTTATTTATAAAATTATAATTATGTAATATATAAAACCCCACCCGCATTTGGCAGGTGTTAATGTCAAGCCCTGTGACAATTGTTTTGTTTTTGTTTTTTGTATGCTACATAAATGCCGTAATGAATTAGGACTGACTCTAACCTTCAGCCTATGTTCTGTCTCCAGCTCCTCCTCCGTCTTCCGTAGGTCTTAAGAAAGCCATCATCATCACCCAAGAAATAGTGGACGGAGAGGTGGTCTCTCAGAGCGAACTTAAGCAAAATCCTACTAATCATAACAGCCACAATGTTTTTGGGGAGGAAGAAGAGTTAGCGGAACTACAGGAGTTAGTGGAGGAAGAGATGACGACAAAACAGCAGGAGTTAGTAGATCAAAAGGTGTTGGTGGAGGAAGAGAAGAAACCTGCTGAACGTGACGAGGAGGAAGCTTCTCTAAATGTGGTGGAGGAGAACGAGTGACTTTCTACGGCTACGTCCTACATTTCTCTTCCTAATCTTACAGCTTGAGTGGTTCTTCTTCTCTGTCTTTCTTTCCTTCTTCCTGCTCAGGTTGTCATTGTGAAGACCATGACTATCTTGTCAATCTTCTGTGCCACATTAAAACAAAATTGATTCTCATTTTCTGGTCAGTGCTGTTATTTATTTATAATGTACATTTACGTTCGAAAGTTTAGGGTCAGTATACTAGAAATTAGGAAATATAAGAAATTAATACTTGTATTCAGTAAGGCAGATTCAATTGATCTAAAGTGACAGTGAAGACATTTATAATATTAAAAACACTTTATTTAAAGCCAGTATAATACAATATTTTTAATGCATTAATTATGCCTTGTAATGTGCCTTATAATGCATTGTATGGTCTCATGAATAATTGTAACCACAGTTATAATATTAATCTATTCATTGTATTAAAGGTGCAGTGTGTAACTTTTAGCGACATCTAGCGGTGAGGTTGTGAATTGCAATCACCCAACTCTCACCCCTCCCTTTCGGAGCACATACTGTGGACAAAAATGACGTCGTCTGAGACAGAAGAGAGTAGCTAGCGCTCTGTAGAGCAGTTTGTACGTCTAGGGCTACTGTAGAAATATGACGGCGCAAAATGTGTGAGATGGTGGTCCAGTGGGTTAAACCATGGAACTGATACGCAGAAGGTTGCTGGTTCGATCCCAGCGGCCACCTCCTTGAGCAAGGCACTTTACTCCATGTTGCTCCAGGGGGATTGTCCCTGTTAATAAGGGCACTGTAAGTCGCTTTGGATAAAAGCGTCTGCCAAATGCATAAATATATAAAATTGCAATTTCACTGTAAGGGACCTGCGGTATATGTAGATAGAAATGGATCTTTTTAAAGGTAATAAAAACATAACGGTTCATTATGTAAGGTCTTTATACACCACTGAAAACATCATTATATATATATTATATTGCATTTCTGTCATTAGATCCTCAAAAATACTACACACTGCACCTTTAAAACACGACAACCATTTTTAGATGTAACAAGGAAAAAATGCATTTTAACTTTGGTTACAATTATTTATAAAGATATAATATTATCGGTTGGTTTGAAAATAGTTTCTTACATCTTAATATCGAGAAGACAAAAGAGTTATGTCTGAGAAATCGGTCAAAAGTAGATACCGCCTCTGTTTATAAACCAGTTGTCATAAAAGGAAAAACCGTAGAGCAGGTCTCAAATTTTAAATACTTGGGTACTATTATTGATGAGAAACTTAACTTTGAAAGTAATGTAGATTATATCCATAAAAAGGCAAGACAACGTCTGAGTCTTCTTAGAAAGCTGAGAAGTTTTAACGTTAGCGCGCACACCTTATACATGCTATATCGATCAATGATTTAGAGTATTCTTACATATAATATTGTTACATGGTACGGTAATTTAACATTAAAATACAAGAGAAAGCTCTCACAAATAATTAACCAAGCTAATAAGATTACTGGGCACAAACAACAGCCTCTTCAGGGCTTGTTTGACTGTTTTATGGAAAAAACAGCAATTGCGATTTTTAAAGATCATACTCATCCGCTTCATTCTACCTTTGAATTGCTTCCATCCGGACGCAGACTAAAAATTCCTCTGGCCAGAAGGAATGTGTATAAAAAAATTGTTTGTCCCAATGGCAGTGATTATTTTAAATCGCAGTTTTTTAAAGTAGTATAAAATTTCTTTCTTTGAAATCATGTCAAATTGTTTAATTTTATTTCGTTTTTTGTATTGGTTTTGTAAATGTGTGATGTGTTTTTTGTGTAGTACTGTGGATTTGTATATGTCACCAGTGTCAAAGATAAATTTCTGTTCTGTGACAAACAGAATGGACAATAAAGTTCAATCAATCAATCATAATGCATTACAGTATAACCTACATTGTAATACCTTTATGATGCATTACACATAAAGGCTTCAAGTAAAGTGTTACCAAGATCTCTGTTATTTGAACTACTGGAAAAATGTATCATGGTTCCCACAAAAATATGAAGCAGAACAATGTTTTCAACATTGATAATAATGTTTCTTGAGCATCAAATCAGCATATTAGAATGATTTCTGATCATGTGACACTGAAGACTGGAGTAATGATGCTGAAAAACATCATAGGAATAAATTACATTTCAAACTATATTCGAATAGAAAAGTTATTTTGCTGTATTTGAGCATTTAGACTTCATTCAAAAACTCTTACAGACCCCAAACTTAAAATGATTTTACCCCAAGGAACAGACAAAGAATCTCGTGTATAGAAGACTGGTTTATTCATGACCATTTCATGATGTCCAATATTGATGCATCTGGCGAAACGAAGGCAAAAGGAAGGAGGAAAGGGAAAATACTGCATGACTATGTCAATAAAACACTGTCAGACAACAGAGCTACACAGTGAAACATAAGAGTGTATCAAAAAATCTGTTTATCCAACATACAAATAACATTTATCCTATAAATGCAAAGCAAGGAATTTATTTGTCTCCCTGTTGAGGTGCAAATTCCACGTGGAGGATCGACATCACTGGCCAGAGGTGTATAATGGAGTCCACGGATGCTGGTCTCGTGATTGCACGTCATGTCCTTAACGAGAGAAGGTCTTGCCCCTGGACAGATCATGCGAGGGTTAGATTCATATTCAGTGGAATAAATGTGATCAAAAAGTTATCCTCTAGCCTGATGCAAATCATAATTTTATACTCTCAATATTGGAAAATTTTACAACAGACACGATACCAAGAAAATGCAGAAATGCATAAACATCTAACCAAAATAGGCAATCTAATAGTAAAAAATGGGTCACACTTTATTTCAATAGTCCACTTTAGACATTCTACTAACTATAAGTAACTTTGCAAATACATGTCAACTTATTCTACTAACCCAAACCCTAACATAGTCTACTCATACTCTAATGAGAGTAAGTTGACATGTAGTTGTAACGTTACTTATAGTTAGTAGAATGTCTAAAGTGGACTATTGAAATAAAGTGTATATATATATCAAAGAAATACATCAATGTCTCTGAATTACAATAATTGACCCTTAAGGATTTATAGCATGCAATACTTGAAAAGTCAGAAATCAGTAAGACTTTGAAATAAGATTCAGTTTGTTAACAGTTCATTGAATTAATGATAAACATGAAGAAATAATTATTAACCTAAGAAATAACTGCTGTAATAAGTGCTCATTGTTAGTTCAAAATACTTAATGCATTAACTGTTAACAAAATAAACCGTATTGAAAAGTGCTTCTAAGAAATCTTTCAAATCTGATGACAAGGCAGCACTTCACATTCCAGTCATTGTGAATTCTTTGACTAAGGAGGCTTTTTTTACTGTGTAAATATTAAGTATGATCGAGAAAAAAATCTAGGGGCCAGATTTACTAAACAGGGCAAATTAGCATAAGAGCGCAATTCCAAAAAAGCGCAGGTGGGAATGGACAGTTCTGCTCGTGACTGACGACACGCAAATTAAAGCACACAGACCTAGCCGGATCATTTCCATTATGACCATCACAATCTACCAGTTAACGTCTGGTTTAAGACGTGCTTTTTTGGGCGGTAAATAATGGCGCAAACACCAGTAAATTGACGACTGCAAACCTTAGTAAATCACCTTGCATGAATAATTTTTTCATCTGAAAGGGAAACTCCTACAAATGCATATACAATAAAAAAAAAACCCTGTCCACGCCTTATCAGCGCTAATTTATCACTGCGTGTCTTTAGTAAATCCTGACAGTAGTTTTTAACGCTAAAAGAGTTTGCGCTGACACAAGCTGTTAGTAAATCTGGCCCCTAGTTTCTGAATTTGTGGACTTAAATAAACCAAAAAACAAAAATTTCTGCCACAGAATAAAACAATTTAAAAGATAATTGCGTCTTTTTATCTCTCAATTCTGACTTTTTTCTCAAAGTTGCGAGTTAAAGTCAGACTTGTGAGAAAAAAGTCAGAATTGCAAGATATAAACTCACAATTCAGACTTTTTCTTCTTGGAATTGTGAGCTATAAACTCACAATTGCGAGTTTAAAAGAAGTCCAATTGACCGTTCGCAAAGACCCGCCCCCTTTAGTTACTGTTGCTATGTCCGATAAGCCGCGCTCTCACACCACACGCACGTTTTCTCGCAGTGAAAAACACATCGCAGAGCAAAGAGGATACTGACAACGCACTGACAGACAAGACAGAGCAATTACTTGTAATATGAAACAAAGGCTTATCTCTAAAAAAGACATTTTTTTAAAGAAATGTAAACAATAAATACCGTTTTGTGGCTCTTTAATGTGTGGTGACAGGTTTACAACATTAAAGCTGCTTGTGAACCAATCATCTCTTCCTTCTAGATAATTTATAGCATCAAATAAACATGAATGAACACTAAAAGAAATGTTTCAACCGTGGAAAGACGTCAGTACACACCGTTTTTCAAGTTCAAGTCCACCGACGTTAATCTACAAACTCTCTTGACTGATTTGTCGGACAAAAATGGCCGATTCGGCGAATGGCGGAATATGATTGGTCAGATCGCATGTCAATCAAACTCCCGGCGAAAGGTGGATTCTGAGGATAACAATACTTTTTTTGGCTTTTTTATATCACACAATTCAGAAAAAAAAGTCAAATGTTAAGAGATGTAAACTCGCTATTGCGATAAAAAATTACATCATTTGCAGTGCTCCATTGGAGTGGGCGGAGCTAAAGGGATAGTGGGCAGAGCTAAGGAGCACTTTTGATGAGTGGGCGAGGCTAAATTGCTTTTTTGGCAAATAATGTGGGGGTTGATGGCTTCAACAGACACAAATACCATGGATTAACACTCTCGTAGCTCACAGTAGGACTTTAAAGGTTTACAAAAATGTTTTACTTCCAGAACCCAACTGTTGCACTCTGTTGGTGGATTTTATTTGATGAAAATCTGTAGTGTTGACCTTCACCATGAATTCAGCAATTCAGCAATAGTTTTTTTTTGTTAAAATCACACTGATGCAAAGCAAATATCATCAGAGCTCATGATCAGTCTGTTTTGAAAGGTTTTTCCATTAATGATAAAAATCAATTTCTCTTTGGTTTTGTCCTACCAATGTCAGAAGAAAAGAAATTACTTTCGATTACAGAGAAAAAAAATTGGCAACATTTGGCCAAGTTTCAGTTTAAACAAGCTCGAACAACTGTTTAAAAAGTACACGCTAATCTGCTCAGATAAGATCAACCTCTAAGAGTCAGCAAATGGTGCAACACCTAAATTAATAAAGGCGAGGAGTCAAAGCCAGTTTTAATCACACACGATCACAAATTAATCTTTTGCAAGTATGTGCCTCTGGTTTTGAATTAAAACCCAGAGATATGCGCCAACATCAGCACAAATCAACCACTGCCGTTGGAAAAAAAGCCCATGAGAAAGACTTGCGGTTTTATATAAAGTGTGAAAGATTATGAAAACAGCACTTACGAAATAGTTTTCATCTCTTTCTTCTCAGCGTCCGGGCGAGCTCGGTTGAGAACCTTGAGGAACTCCGAGGTCTTGGCCCTCATACGAGTGTGGATGTAGGCCTAACGTGGGAGAAAACACACCGATTATTCATTAACCTCATAGCATTTTTCTTCATGCCCAGCATATTTGTTTCATCTGACCAAACAAAGGGCCGAATGGTTGAGTGGCAAGTACGCAAACTAAGAAGCCCATTACAAAGCTTTTTACAAACTCATAAACCCAAAGAGTCATTGTTGGGTCGACTGAGGCGTTTCGGAGGAGGGTCTCACCTTGGAGCACTTTATGTGGTAGTGCAGATAGTCCCGGAAGGTGTGGATGAGGTTGATGGTGTTGTCTCTGGTGTTGGCGTTGGTGTGTCGGGGGAACAGCACTGGTTGAAAAATCATCATTTTAAGATTTATATTTGAACTAGAATATGACATTCAGTCTAAATGTGACATTTGGGTAACATATAAACATATGTATAAAATGATTGCAAAAACAGCTTTATTTTAAGGTGATGCAGTAATGTAGTAATGGTTAGGGATTGGTTTAGGGTTAGTTAATTGTAATTATGCACAATTTACTGTTATTACAATAGTAAGTACATGTAGTAACTGTCACCTTAAAATAAAGTTACTAATATAATATATAAATAATACATATTTATTCTTTCTAAAAATATAGTATTTTATGTATTGCTGCAAAAAAATCATTTTATGTATTAGTATCAAAATCCTTAAAACAACATACATCGATCAGGCATAACATTATGTCCTAATATTGTGTCGGTCCCTCTTTTGCAGCCCCATTTTGCAGTGTATTCTGACAACTTTCTATCAGAACCAGCATTAACTTCTTGAGCAATTTGAGCTACAGTAGCTCGTCTGTTTGATCGGACCACACGGGCCAGCCTTCGCTCCCCACGTGCATCAATGAGCCTTGGCCGCCCATGACCCTGTCGCCGGTTCACCACTGTTCCTTCATTGGAGCACTTTTGATAGACACTGACCACTGCAGACCGGGAACACCCCACAAGAGCTGCAGTTTTGGAGATGCTCTGACCCAGTCGTCTAGCCATCCCAATTTGGCCCTTGTCAAACTCGCTCTAATCCTTACGCTTGCCCATGTTTCCTGCTTCTAACACATCAACTTTGAGGACAAAATGTTCACTTGCTG